>VDFB02281492.1:245804689-245882722 GCA_007258455.2 Sequoia sempervirens
TCTTTATGTTGATGATATGTTGTTCATAGGAAATAGCAAGCTAAGGATTTCTGATCTTAAGTCTAAGTTGTTTGCTAAGTTTGAAATGAAGGATCTTGGTGCAACAAGGTATATTCTGGGGATGGAACTAACCAGGGATAGGAAGAATATAAAGCTTTGGCTTAGTCAGAGTAAGTATATCATGACTGTTCTTGAGAGATTTTGTATGAATGATTGCAAGCAGTTAGTTGTTCCAGTCATGCAGGGAACGAAGCTATCTGTTGAGGACTGTCCAAAATATCCTATTGAGATGGAGGACATGACCAGTGTGCCCTATTCTAGTGCTATAGGCAGTCTTATGTATGCAATGGTCTGTACAAGGCTAGACATTGCCCAAGCAGTGGGAGTACTTAGTTGATTTATGGCTAATCCAAGAAGAATACATTGGGATGTTGTGAAGAGGGTGTTTAGGTATTTGAAGGGAACTTCAAATTTTGCTTTGTGTTATCATGGGAATTTGGATGAATCACAGAGGACTCTCAGCATTTGTCGTTATGTAGATTCTGATTGGGTAGGGGACATTGACAGTAGGAGATCCACCAGTGGATACATTTTCATGATGAATGGTGGTGCAATGAGTTGGATGAGCAAGCGGCAAGCTATAGTTGCTTTGTCCACTATAGAGGCTGAATACATGGCAGCTACTCATGCTTGTAAAGAAGCTATATGGTTGAAATGTTTTTGTTCTAACATTGGTTTTAATGCAGGGGAAATAACAATTTTATGTGACAGTTAGAGTGATATTTGTCTGGCAAAGAACCCAACTTTCCATGCCAGAATGAAACATATTGATGTATAGTACCACTTTGTATGAGATATGGTTGAGGATGGAAAGGTCAGTTTGGAAAAAGTTGATACTCTAGAGAATGTTGCAGATGCATTGATGAAGCTAGTGAGCACAGACAAGTTCAAGTGGTGTGCCAGTTCAATGGGCCTTAGTGCCCATGATTGTTAGTAAAGTATTTTTTGCACTCTGGAGGTGCCTGTATGATCTTCGTCAAGTGGGAGATTGTTGGAAATATGTGCCTCAAACAATACAGGCTGAAACCTCCATTAGAGCCAAGTCGGTGTGACATCTTCATAGTCTGGCCGACTAGTAGTTTTATTTAGTTCTAAATAGGTTGTTGTGACCTTGTTATTGTCTTGTCGAAAGCTTACACTGTGGAGTCTATCGCTGTAACATGATGTATTCATTATGACCTCAGAGCGCTCAGGAGATCTCTGGCCGATAGGCCATTCAATCCTACATCAGGGAGACTCTTGGTGACTATGGTTTTTGGTGAAGCTAAAGGTTCTCACTAAGATGTCTCAGCAAAGTGTTAATGTCTTGCTAATAGTGTTTACTTTGAGGTCCTTGGGGTAACTCATTGTGGCTCAATGAGAAGTCACCGCGAAAGCAAATGTTACGCCGACTATGTTTGGTTTGTTTCATCGAGGAGACTTGGGTGAAGGAAGTGCTTTTGGTAAGATGTCCTACTAAAGTGGATATGTCTTAGCGATGAAGAATCAAGTTATAGTCTTTGGTGTAGCTCTTGTCGAATGGTGGTCATCGGTGGAACACTATGTTTTCAGTAAGAAGTCCTAGTGACTTTGATGAGTCTTGCAAATGTTAAAGAATCTTCGGGGTAACTTAATGATCTCGGAGAGACATCTCGGTGATATTCTCTTGTCTTGCCAGCTATTCTTCAGAGTTCATTATGACTTAATGTCATCAGTATAATGTCACACCGAAAGCTATGAGTTTGGGCGACAATAATACATGTGGATATTGTTGGCATGAGGTCCTGGTGAGATTGATATGTTATGCCAGCAGAATGCTTTCTTTGGAGTGACTTGTGACATCGGTCAGGGTGACTGCGTGATGACTCGGTGTATCTCTTGAAGCTCGATAGAATATCCTAGTGACTACGATGAATCTTGGCAACATCGATATGAAGTATATGTGGCATTGGAGAGACACTATTAGTGTCTCACCAAGATGCTAGTACATTGTGAATTCTATTGACTGAGTAAGACCTTCCGATGTGGCATCTCATGGATGAATCAGAGGAGCCGAATTGGAACCATTGGGAGTTTGTTTGTTGCGACGGTTCTATGAGGGAGCTCGATAGACCGAGATCGAAATGGATATAGTTAGAAGTTGCAAATGCTTAGGGGTTGGATAGTGGTTCGATCAATAGTGAAGTGTGAAAAGTTCAAAAGTAAAGGAATTAAAATCTGTAAAGGCTATAACTTGGATGTTTTATGTTCAAAGAATGTTCATGGTGAATGTTGCTTTATAATGACACTGGAAAGATAAGTTTGGAAGTTGTATGTAATCTTCATTATTGTAATACAAAGTGATTTCTCTTGGTGTGGTGGGTTTTTCTCCCATAAGGGTTTTCCCACGTATATCTGGTGTTCATGTGTGTTTGTCAAATACTCTGTTTCTGTAATCTGTTTCATAGTGCATCTTAACTTGACTATAACTGTAAATTTTAAAGTGTATCTGCATTCTTTCCTAAGGTATTGATGTTAGGAGAATTGTTTTCCGCATCTAATTTTCCTTATAGAATCTTCCACTAGTCTTCCCTTCCATTTCACAAGATATTCTTTGTACTATCTTCCATGAGCTTTCCTCACATCTTTAATATCCAAATTTTCCTTAACCTCGTCTGACTGTTGTTTAGGAAACTAATTCTCTATAATTCTCAAAAGATGATGTTGATTAAACCACTTATGTAGCTAAAACTCATTACATTTCAAGTAAAAGTAATGGATGCATAGATCAAGAGCTTCCCATAAGAGCGCAAAAGAAAGAATAGTAATAAATTGCATTTCATGTTTCCAAAAGAAGTACATTGCATCTACAACAAGGATCCTTTGCATTGATACATATGCATATGTCAATAGCATCACAATGAGTTTCCATAAATTCATTCATATTAAAATTACATCAATAACTTTCAATCAATACATCTATTTCAATGTTACATCAAAATATTTCATTCAATGCATGTATTTCAATGTTACAATAATGTATGTTAAATAAAGTTGCTTTTACAGGTGGGCTATACAAGCCTTTCAAAAATAATACATGAATATATCTATAACATAAGAAATTCTGAACCTCAACTGTCGTGACACCACTACTCTTCTTCCAAGCTAGGGTGAAGAGTGTGATTAAGGAACCTTTTCTTCCCAACCATGAAGTACAAGACTTCCCAAGGTTTCTTCCTAACTCGAAGAAATCCCTGACACTGCATGAGGAGCCTAGCAACCTAAAAAAACAAAGTAGGAGGGAACTCTCAATGCAAGCTTGATGCCTATATGCATTCCTAATATGAGAATAACATATTTCTTACAAATAGGAGGTGGCAAAGACCTACATTCATTTATTTCTAGGCTTTTAATTCCATCTATTTCAATGGTACATGTGCTTGGCAAAGCATAAATAAAATAAATGATAGTTTTAGAAAAGGTAAAACTATCATCTTTGTGGGTCCACCTTTAGCATCCTGTCTCGGAAGTTTCCAAAAAGAACAATAAATAATGCATTTTTCCATCTATAGTTTTCATTTAATAATAGACTTTTCTAAATCAAAGGAATTCTATCACAATTTTATGTGCACATAAATATTCCCCAAACAAATTTTCATAAACACATTCAATTTGGGAGATATTTCCATAAAATTTATATTGAAAGTCACTAAGCAATTTAAAAATCAATCTTTTGTGAAGAGCATGCTTAAAATCACAAGTTCAATTTTCTATTTAAATAATTTGATCAAAAAAAGTAATTTTTGTAAGTTCAAAAAAAGAAAACTACTCTATTCAGCCTTATAAGTATGGGTAAAATTATAGTTTACAGTTTACTTTCCTATTTAATAGGATTATGTCTACACTTTTCTGAAAAAGAAAAATAAGTTAAATTTAATGATAAGAAAACAATTTCACTTGCTTTTACTCAAAGTTACGTAATTCAGGTTGGCAACTAATCACTCCCCTAGTATAGATAATATCTATAATATCATCTAATTAAAGTGCTATAATATATTTATATATATATGGTTTCGTACTATTTTATATTCAGAAAATTCACTAGTTTATAAATATATTTTCTGTAGATTACATTTACTAATTCATAAAACATTCATTTTTAGCTCTTTATAAAGTCTTATTTATATTTCTTAAAGTTTTACATAGATGATTGGAAATTCATATAGTGCACCATTATTCAGAAATAGAAAATAATTTTTTATTTATTTACTAAAAGAAAGGCAATATAAAAATCCAGATTTGTATATGTATACATATTTCTAGCTGAAAACAGAGATTTATATTTTTGTAGGTGTATATACCTATATTTATAGTTTATATAAGTTTGATGCTTTTCACATATGTATTTATATTTTTATATGAATTCAAGTATGAAAATTGGTGAAATGTTGTTATTGTAAGAAAGTTCAATGCCTCTGAGCCAAGTGGGAAAATCGTTGCCTGTGAGGGGGCAACGCCACCTCGACAGGCCACAGCCTATGGAGGGAATTGTCCCTCTACAATGCAGCCCCCCCTCCTTCATGAGGCGTGGTTGGGTGCTATGCCCAGTTTTGTAATTTTCATTTCTTATTAAAATTCATAAACTCAAAGGTATTTCATCCCATCTGCTCTTCGTTTTCATTGTAAATTCAAAATTGGATATATATATATACATCTACAGGAAGTATGTGCACATACTTCCCGTATATGTATATATATATTTATATTTCTAAATATATGTATAAAGATTAAACAATTTGCAATAGGATTATGGACTAAGATTTGCTAAGGAAAGAAACCCCCAATCATGTAACAGAGAAGTACAAATTCTTACAAATGCATTCAAGAGAGTGGGGAGTTTCCACCAATTTCATAGTTTACAAACAACAAACACTTGAAAATTCAATCTTTCAGCAATACTATTACATTTCAAATACTTGGGAATTAAATTTGTGGAAGGAGAATTAGAAACTTGGATATTTCGCTTCCAGCTATAGCTACTCTCTAGCCAAATCTTCTCTCTTTGTTTCCTCTGGAACTTGATTTCTGAAAGAGCTTCCTCTTCTTCTCTCCTTTTCCTATTACTTTATTAACTCCTTGCTCATACTAATTTTAAACCTTCTGAAACTTTTGAAAGAAAAGAATTTACTTGGCAGCCATTAGAGTTGAAGTTTACAAAGCATATTTTCAAGAAGATTATCAAGAACCATTATCCCCTCTCAGGAATTCCTATTCTTATAAAAGTTTTTCTTTTTCCCCTCTTCAAAACCTAATCTTGAAAATAAGATATTTTAAAATAAAAATAAAGATATAACTTATGCTTTCATTTCTCGTGCTCAAATGAAAAATATAAAATAATATTCAATTTAGTTGCAAATTAATCCCCTCTTTTGGAAATTATTTACCCCAAAACTAATTCTTATTTTTACAATGTAAATATTTACCCGATAATTAAATAAATATCTTTTAACTATTAGTTAATTTATAAATAAAAAATTAGCACAAGTTAAAAGAAGAATAGAATACTTAGATTTTTATCATGCATAGACATTTAAATCAAAATCTATAATTAATTATAATTAAAATCAATTCTTTTACTTTATTATGCTTATATATCACTATTTATTTAATTTGAATAATCATTATTTATTTTGCGGACAATCAAAACAATCAAGCCAAAATTATCATTCCTAAATGTAATCTACATGAATCTAAGTTCCCATGTGTGATTGAGAGAACATCCTACTTTATCTTGTCAAGAAGCTAACCTCCTCGCCTTAATCACACCCTTGGATTTCGACCACCTGCATCTCAAGTGCACTCAGGCACAAAACAATAAACTGAATTAGTATCCCATAAAGATATGAATCAAAACAATATAATACATTAATTCAAATATTTCTATACTATTTTGCTTCATTTTCAAAGTAAAACACATTCAATACCATTCAACTTTTCATAGTTTAAGAAAACATTTTCATATATCACCACACCAAAACACCATTGTATTCATTATTACTCTACCACATGCATCAAATCATATAACAAATCCACACCAAACCAAAAGCAACCTGCATCAGAGTCAAAGATGTGACATTCTCCAATCTTGCTTCACTCTCTTCACTGAATTTTGCTTCATGGTACTGATGTAGATCTGCAATGTTGAATATAGGCGATATACCCATGCCATCTGGTAACTCCACTTCATATGCATTTCCTGAATCAAATCTCCTCAAAATCTTATAGGGTCCAAACTTCCTCATCTCCAGCTTATTGTATTTTCCAACTGGAAATATTTCCTTCCTTGAATACTCCATCAAGGGTGCTTCTTATCCAACTCTGAACTCCTTATGTCTCCTCTTTTCATCTGCTCACTCCTTATACTTCCACTTCATATCTTCCAATTGTTGTTTCACTTGAGTATGCACTTCTTCATATGTTCTGTGAATTCCTCTACTTTTGCACTCCTTTTTTTCTTCCGTATTGATGTCTCACAACTCTAATATACCCCTAGGATGAACTCTAGTAACAATCTCGGGTATGTGCAAGATCATGATGGGTCAAAAAGTGGCAATATGATGGGTATGTGGCTGACAACTTTTTTTTACTAAAAATTGATGAAATGAAAAGTGTTTTTAAAGGAGATTCTCAACTTTCCACCAATATATATTATGCTTTACTTTGAATTTAATAAGTAATTATTATTCATTTTCTATTTGAATTACAACTAGAGTTTTGATTGATAAGTTGATTGAAAAACATCTATAGCTTTCAAACGGTATCACATTTTTTGAATCCAAAATATGCATCACATTCTATGTTTCACATACTATAGGATTAAAAAAAGAAAAATTGAATTTCATTTTAAGTTTTGACCTAGTTAAGGTGGTCAGAAATACGAGTTTTTTATTATTTTTTAAATTTGTAATAAAAAATTCATAATTAATTATTTACATGGAAAAAAATTACAAAAAAATATGCATTACATCAGGACATGAGTCCTCTACTCATATCTAAAATATTATAAAAAAATATTATCATTTTATTGTGGTTAGGGTGGTCAGACAGACACCTACTTATTTTTTCCTTGAAATTTAAGTACTACTGCATTGGAATTTCAAATTTTCACCAAATAGATTGTTTTTTAAACAAACCTAGTAGTTTAGGAACTACATTCAATTTGCTACAGATTCTATTCTTACATATTTTTGAAATAATATAGATACCTTATTCAAATTTTTACGTCAAGTTTCCTAACTCTTATTTTTCTAAATTTTTTGCCACTTAAGGGCCTAGTTTTTCCATGATGATCCTGCACATACCTTCTCAAAAGGTGTCTTTCTGATACTCCTATTCATTGAATTGTTGCAAGCCAAATCTACTTGTGCAAGAACCAAATCCCAATTTTTGGTCTTCTCTCCAACCAAACATCTCAGCAAATTTACCAAACTCTTGTTTACTACCTCTGTATGTCCATCAGTCTATGGGTGAAAAGTAGAACTAAACATCAAATCTATCTTTAAATTCTTCCACAATTTCCTCCAAAAGTAACCAACAAACTTTGTATCTCTATATGAAACAATACTCCTATGCAATCCATACAATCTGACTACTTCTTTGAAAAAGAAGTTTGCTATATGTACTGCATATGTTGTCTTCTTACAAGGTATGAAATGTGCCATTTTAGAAAATTTATCTACCACCAAAAATATAGAATCATTACCTTTTTGTGTCTTTGAAAAACCAAGTATGAAATCCATGTTGATATCTTCCCAAGGTCTCTCTAGAACTATCAAAGGCTTATGCAATCCAACATTCTGACTACTCCCTTTTGAAACTTGACAAACTCTGCAAATCTACACAAATTTCCTAACATCCTTATGAATTTGTGGCAAAAAATAATTCTCACTTACCAATGATATTGTCTTATCAATTCCAAAGTTTCCTACCAACCCTCCACTATGTTTTTCTTTCACTAAGTTATCCCTCATTGAACTCTAGGTACACATAACTGATTACCTCTAAACAACATATCCTCCTAAATGAAATAATCCAACCATTGAATCCTATCCTCCAAGACTAGTTCTCTATAAGCTCTCCAAGGTTCTACAAAATCTAGGTCTTCCTCATACAAGTTCTTCAATTGATCAAAGCCTAATACCTCCACTCTCATCTTTGCTAGTAAATTCCTTCTCCTTGACTATTCAAATATTACAATGCTTGATGATCCGTATAAAAAAAAAACTCCTTAAGAAACAAGTAATGTCTCCACTTTTTCAAGGCTTGAAATATGGCATAAAACTCCTAATCATACACTAAATACCTTCTCCTAGCATCATTTAATTTCTCATTGAAATAAGCTGCTAGTCTTCCCTCTTCACTCAGTACTACTCCAATTGCATTTCCACTTTCATCATAGTCTACCTAAAATACCTTATTAAAGTCTAGTAAAGCCAACATGGGCTACTCAGTCACCTATTTTAACAACTCAAAACTCCTATCTACTCCATATGTCTAGGTATGTGTAGGATCATCATGGAAAAAATAGGTCGTTAAGTGGCGAAAATTTTAGAAAAAATAGAGTTAGACAACTTGACGTAAAAAAATTGAATAATTCATCTATATTATTTCAAAAATATGTAAGAATAGATTTTGTAGCAATTCTAATGTAGTTTGTACACTAATAGGTTTTTTTTTTTAAAATCTATTTGGTGAAAATTTGAAATTTCAATGCAGTGGTACTAAAATTTCAGGGAAAAGTTAAGTAGGTGTCTGTCTGACCACCCTAACCATAATAAAATGATAATATTTTTTATAATATTTTAGATAAGTACAAGACTCATGTCCAGATGTGATGCATGTAAATTTTTTTCAAGTAAATAATTAATTATGAATATTTTATTACTAATTTTAAAAAATATAAAAACTCGTATGTCTGACCACCTTAACTTGGTCAAAACTTCATGAAATTCTTTTTTCTTTTAACCTATAGTATGCAAAGTATAGAATGTGACACATGTTTTGCATTCAAAAAATGCAATACCATTTCAAAGATATATATGTTTTTCAATCAGCCTATCAATTAGGAATTTAGTCATAATTCATAGAAAATGAATAATAATTATTTATTAAATTTAAAGTAAAGCATAATTTATATTGGTGGAAAGCTGAGAATCTCTATTAAAAACCCTTTTTGTTTCATCAATTTTGGGTAAGAAAAAAATTTTCAGCCACATACCCTACACATACTGATCATATAGCCACTTTTTGGTCCATAATGATCTTGCACATACCTGTTCACCTAAAATATTTCTTATCTTCTCTCATTGTTTCTATCATAGGACTATAAATAGAACTGAAATTCGTAATGAAAATTTGGTAGAAACTAGCCAATCCATGAAATGATCTTACCTCTCCAATGCTTTCCGATGTAGGCCACTCAACTATTGCCCTGACCTTCTCATGATCCATTTTCAACCCATCCATAGATATCACAAATCCTAGATATACCAATTCTTCCTTCATGAAACTACACCTCTTAATGTTTATCAATAACTACTCTTCTCTCAACCTCTGCAAAACTTGTCTTATATGCAACAAATGTTCTTCTCTAGTTTTACTTAAAATCAAGATGTCATCCAAGTAAACAATCACAAACTTAACCAAGAATCTCTTTAGAACCTCATTCATCAGCCTCATGAAAGTACTTGATGCATTTGTTAGTCCAAAAGGCATCACCAGCCACTCATAAAATCCTTCATTTTTCTTGAATGTTTTCTTCCACTCATCCATCTGGGGAAAAGGAAATCTATACTTCACCATGATTTTTTTTATGACTCTAGAATCTATACACACACTACATTCTCCATCCTTCTTAGGTGCTAGCATGAAAGGTATTGCACAAGGAATTAAACTTTCTCTGATCAAACCCTTCCTCAATAATTCTTGCACTTGCCTATTCAACTCTTCATTCTTTGCAGGTGTCATCTAGTGTGCTTCTTTATGATGCAGGAGCATCTAGTGGTGTGAGGGCAATCTTGCATCACCCAAAAAGATGATTTCCATTTTTGTTCTTGTTGTTGCTTCTTGTAGATGTTTTTGCATTTCTAGATACTCTTTTTGTCAAATAAGAGTTTCCAACTTTCAAAACTGCTTTTTTTGCTTTTTTTTGCTCAATTGCTATTTTTAGCAGGTATAAATTTGAAGGCGTGGGAAGACAAAAATTTATGGGAAGGTTCAGGAAAAAAAAATAAGCACTTTGGTGAAAGAATCAGGTCAAGATCATTCATGGTTTGAAAGTTATTCAAGTTCCAGTTTCTGGTTTTTGCCCTAAAAAACCTTCCGAGTCCAATTTCAGGCCCTAAATGGTTCTGGATGGGCCCGAAAATTTGCAGATCGCCAAAGTAAGGCCGGCGAACATCGTATTTTCAAGAGTTTCCTGAAAAGGTATTATCAATGAAGATCCAACAGTTGGATTAAAAGTTATGGCTTCCGGAAGTTGGTGCATATTTTAGAAACGTGCTAATTTTGGAATGTGAATTTAAATTGAATTTCAAATTGTAATTTTGGCGCCAAACCACAAAAACTCATAACTTGAATGTTATTTTTGGCTCCAAGCCGAAAAGGGGCTATTTATGGGCTAGTTTCTGATTTTTGGGTAACTTTTTGGGAAAAGAAGTTCGCATGTTGTGAAAGGGTAATCTGGGTAATTTTCTGTAAGTCTGTAATTTGCATGTATCTTAGAGCTCGAGGATTTGAGATCTTCTGCATGTAAGAGTTCCATATTTTTTAATAAAATATTATTCTCTATTTTGTGAGTGTTATTCTGTGTCTCTTGTTTGCTCCCTTGTCACTTTATTAGGAAAACTAGCTCTTGGAATCAGATTAATGCAATGACTAATACTTTTCATAGATGGCAATCCATCAAGTACATTATCTAAAATGATATCTTCATATTTTCTCAGTAACTCCTTTATGTCATCTCATTGTTATTCTACATACTTCAATTGTTTAGCCTTCTTAGGAACCAAGGCATAACACATGTTCTCATGTCTCAATCCATACAAAAATCTCCTTCCATCAACCAAACTTTAGTACTCATACAAACCTCAACCTTAGGAACATCTTCCAATGGCAACAAAGTCTGCTTCATCCCATTAGCAACAATGGTATATGTGCTCTTCTTTCCATCATGAATAGCCTATCTATCATATAGGCAAGGTCTTCCCAACAAAACATGGCATACATCCATAGGCATGATATCACACAAAAATTCATCATGATAATTTCCTATCTTCAATTTCACCAAACACTGTTCACTTACCAGTATCTTATGCTCATCTTGAATCCATGCTATCTGATAGGGCTTCGGGTGTTTCAAACATTCCAACTTCAATTTAGTCACCATCCCTTTTGAAACTAGGTTCTCAAAGCTTGCATTGTCAATAATCACTCTACAACATTTACTAGCTACCTTGCATCTAGTCCAAAACAAATTCTTTCTCTACAAAAATTCCTTCTCCAACTCACTTTGACACAATACCCTTCTATTCACAAGCACTTCTCGATCTTCTAGTTTATTAAATGATCTGCCATGATATTCCTTACCAAAGGTTGTTCTTCTACTATTTTCGTCTTTCTACTTATCTCTCCCTGATTGCATTCAAATTCTCTATGTCCTTCTCCAATACACTTATAACAAGTTCCCTTGAATACTCTTTTCTCCTATCCTCTATCATCCTTTCTATAACCCTCATTTCGGTAACCACCATATCTTCCTCTTCAGTAAGAGTTTCTATCACCTCTATGATACAAACTATCATTCTTATTGACTTCCTTATCTTTATTTTGATCTACAAAAGAGCCTCTTCCTCTAGTAAAAGTTCTTCCTCTTTAAAATCTTCCACCTCTTCCTCTTTGTCTCTGCTCAAGTCTTTTATTTAGCTTCTCTTTTTCCTTTAGGGCACATTGATATGCCTCCTCCACACTCCACAACTTGATCAAACTAATCTCATCTTGTATAGATGGTCTCAAACCATTCGCATATTTGGATACTTGCTCGATATCATCCTCTGAATGTCTGGATCTGATATTCAACCTGTAGAACTCCTTAGTATACTTTGTCACACTTGAATCCTTCTACTTCAAATTTTGCAACTTTTAGAACAAATAGATCTGATAGTATGAAGGCATAAAATTTGTCTTTAACTTATTCACCATCCGATCCCATGATCTTATCTTCTCCTTTCCTCTTCTTTTCCTATCTTTCTAAAAATGTTCCCACCAAAGGGACACATGTCCTTTCAACATTGTACAAGAAAATTTCACCTTCTTGTCTTTAGAGGTTCCTTCAAAATAAAATACTTCTCCATCTCTGTTATCTAGCAATCAAGCAATTCATCCAAATCCAACTTACCACTATAGTCAAGTGGATTGAAATGTGGTTTATTATTTGCTCTAGTTATGGCTCTTATGAACCTCTCTTCTCCCCGATCTAGGCCAAGTTGATCTTCTCTTCCCCTTTCCTCCTATACTTCTACCTCTTCTTCACTCACATCATCAATTGGTCAACCTCTCCTTTGGGCCATTTCGATTGCATTTAATCTGGGAGCAATTCCTCTCAACATCTCCATCATAGTTGAGTCTGCATTTCCACACGCTCCATTTCCTCTAACATTTCATCTTCCTGCCATCTTTACACAAGTCCTCTATAGTTGTAGGTCAAATCCTTAGTCCACCACCCCACAAAGAATCTTCAATAAGACTATGAATTTTGGCGATCTCTCACAGATCGAATATCGCTCTGATACCAATCTAGTGTAAGCACGGTAGGAGGGTTGTCAAAGAGAACAATCCATACCATGCAACAAGAGTCACACAACAAAAGAAACACAAAATATAGAGGAAAATTCAGATTAAAACATTCTCATTAATAGAAATATTAGTTACAATCAACTGACAACATTCAGGTTTATAGATTTGGCTCACAGGCCTGATACAACATGCTCAAATAAAATATTCATATATGCTCCTTAATGCAGGCTGAAATCTAACATATTAAAACCTATCTTTCTCAATTCCACCTTCCTAATGATCTATTACAATGATTTATATCACATCTTGAGATCTAGAATCATCCACATCAGCCAAAGATTATTACAATCTCCAATGAAAGAAAATGTAACATGTGCATGAATAGTTCAACCTAAAATTGGAATTACTCCTCGATGAATGCATAGTTGAAGTGTGGACCTATAATTAAGGTCAAGGAGAATCCATGGAACAATTCAAATCACATCGTTGAGATCTGCAAGTTATGGGAAAGATCCATGAGTGATCAAACTAGTTGTTAGCTTAGAAAATTATTATGGTGTCAGTTCAAGAAACTGCCACTAAATCTGGAAGCGATAACTTGCCGAAAAAATATCCAATCATGCTCAAATCTTGGAATAAAGAAAATTAACATGCCCACAATTAAAATATAGATTTTTTGGGTCTAGTGATCAAATATGATGAATCCACTAATATGAAATGAGCAAGAACAAAACATGAACAAAATGGAAAGAGAATATTTTTTTATTGATGCAAGATTGTCAAGAACCAAGGATGATCCTGCATCAAACTTCATCGGAAACATTATTAACTTCTCTACAACACATCTACATCATCTACAACATATAACACTTTCCAACATTCTCTTTATACAAGGAATTGACATCAATGACAACATCCAAGTGACTAACAAACAACTCAAGCTTCCATCATCTCCAAACTTCCAATATAGCTGCACTAAAATGTGTTCTGTGTGCTATCAATTAATAAACTAGTTCTCACATTTTCATTCAACACTATTTCCCTTTTGATAGCTAGAGAGATTTACATGAGTTATGTAATCAACCTTTTATTCATGTTTCATATTAAATTCATTTATGTGAAGTTTAGAATACCCTCTTGCATCATCTTCTATCCTCATGGTTTCTTAGGAAGTTGGTTCCATTTTAGTTCTTTGGAAAATACGGTTATATAGGAAGCATATGTATTTTATGGTCACCAATCTCTTTTTGAAAAAAACTGGATGACAATTTTTACAATTCAAAAAGAAACTATTGCTAATAAATGTTCTATAGATGGAGTATTTTATTCTTATGATTTTATTCTTTCAATAAATTTGGAGTTTTCAAATTACCATTTTGTAGTTGAATCTAAATCTTAGTCCATGAAGAAAGTGAATAGGTGTGGCAAGAGGTTCCCTCCCCTTCAAGATTTCTAAATATTAATGTTGATGGCCCTTATCATGGTAACTCAAGTGCTTCTAGAATTGGAGGATTTTTTTCATGCAACTGATGGTACTATCTAATTTTCTTTCTCCTATGTAATAAGTATTACTTCTAACAACTAGATGGTAGCATGAGCTATTTTTGTATCTCTTGATAAGGCTTGTGAGTTGGGTTTGAGTAAGGTTAATTTTTAATCTTATTCTTTCATTTTGGTTTCTCCTTTGAATAATAAGGGTTCACAAGCATCCTCGTAGAGAATTATTTCTTTACTAGACTAAATTTTTGATCTAATTAAAATTTTCAAGCTTACTTGTTTACTCATATTTAGGGAGTGAAACGTTGTTGTCGGTGGGCATTTCATGAAAATCATCAATGAAATATTTCTAAGCTAAGGTTATTACCTTTTGTTAAATCCTATAATATTTTATTGCTTATTGCTAATGACAAGAATACTCTTTCAATGTTTATGATTAGATTATTTATTCTACTTTCTTTCTATAGGGTTTGGTAAAGGGGTAAACCTTCTTGGTTTTTTTTTCTACTTGCTTTAGAAAACGATCTTTTCATTTCGATTTTAGCATATATATATATATATATATATATATATATATATATATATATATATATATATATATATATATATATATATATCTATATATATATATATATATATATATATATATATATATATATATATATATATATATAAATAATTTTAATTATTGTTTTTAATAATTAGTATTTTATGTTTAAAAACTATTAGTAAAACTATAAAGTGTATTTTTACAACTTTTTATTGATTTTAAACTTAAATTGCTATTTTTTCTTAAATTTATTTATTTTTATAATAGAGTTCAAGTCATTTGTCTTTTCTCTAATCCAATTCTATATCTTTAGTTTTTTGACATTCCATGTTAGTTCTTCTTAAAAATCATCCATTCAATAGTAACAATTAAACTTAATCGAATAAAATTTGCTCAAATAAATTATAAGCTTGTTATTGATTGTTTGACAATTGAACTTGATGATATTCAAGTAGAACTCTTTGAAACTAACTATCATATATATGTTCTTTCTGAACTTACTGAAAACTGCAATTGTATTCTTATATAAAATATATCCAAACAATCATTAACTATTGTCTCAAATGCTAAGTATTCAGAATTTGTATTCTAAAATATTTTATAAACAAACAAAACCCTTTCTCATGATAGATTCCTGTGAATGTCAATAACATCATCATTGAATGTAAAAACATCAACACCAACATCTATATTAAAGATAGAAACATTTACAGTTCTACTTAATAAATCTTCTAATTAAATAAGACAAGGGGCTACAATTAAAAAATATATATATTATTTTATAAAAAATGAAGTCTCCGGAATAATAGTCATATTTCTATGAGTGTGAAGAATTAAAAAGCAAATTATTCTATTAAATTTATTTTAGACCTAGTCTCAATTTTAACAAGGGGACTCCATCTTGATGGGCTTAATTTCCGATTGATTCTTTGTAAATCAGTAATTTTTTATGAATACAAAGAAAAAATATTTGACAGCAATTAATCTTTTTATAAACTAGCTGACTATGAAGAACAAAATACTATGAACGGTTACATAAGTGAATTAAGAACAGAAACTGGATATTCCAAACTCTTTGTAGAGATATGTGAATAGCCCTCGTCCAGACACCTCCTATTTCTTGGCCAACACAAGGAAAAGCTTTTATTTGCAGACCAATAATATTAATAACAAATTAAGATACCTTAACGGAAGTGGCGGCGGTGGAGATGGTAATCCAAGTGATGAAATATGTTATCTTGTACTTTATCAGACAGTGTGGAAAGCTCTAGACTCTATTATAGAGATATGTGAACGACTCTTTAATTATTTATTTTTTTTTCTAAAATTGCAGGAATCTGTTGGGTATCCATCTTCTATAAACTGTAGTGCATTTGGTAAACTTCTCCTCAGGTACCACTGGAGACTAGACCTCGTAACTTCTTGCCTACAACAGAATGCTTTATTCAATTGAACTAGGCCACCGCCCCAGCCTAAGGACTCGTTGAACAGCAAAAAGAAATGCTATTCTTTGCACAGCAGTAATTTTGACAGCATCCGTCGATGCTAGCAGCCGTGAGGTGGCGGTGGTGGCTATGGTAGTCTAAGAGGTGCCGCCCGTGTAGAGTGCCAACCAAGGTGTTTCGCTGCAAATTTCAAGAAATTCAGATTTTTAGGCTGCAAAACGATATACAAATACAAAGTGTACCGAAAGTTAGAATATTTACATACAGGAAGAGCCCATGCCGGTGTTCGTTTTACAGATCCATAGCGTTTTGAAGCTGCACTTCACATTAAACCATAAAAAATGGTAAAATACATTATACTGAACGCACTGGCTGATTACATGGAGACCAGTTTGTACATATGATAAATAAATTAGCTGTTCAAAACAATTGTTAGGGGGGCCTCTGCTACCTTCAAATTTTGGTTCCAGGAAAATTTACCACCAGCAATTCATGGACGGAAAATTTACCGTTAACAATTCACCGTGGCAAACCGCCATCAGCAATTTATTGCCATGGAAAATTAACAATTCACCGTGGCAAACCGCCATCAACAATTTATTGCCATGAAAAATTAACTGTCAAAATTTCAAGAAATTAGTTTTTGTGGGATGAATTGTCATGATGGTGAATTTTCCCACAGTGAATTGTTGATGGTGAATCCATCGATGAATTGCTGATGGTGAATTTGGTGAATTTGCCGTATGCCCCAAATTTTATTAACTGTTAAATTATTAAATTAGGAACTCTTTCAATATAAATTAACTTAAAATATGCCTCTTAAATTATATTTCTGTGATGTCTACTAGGCATATAAGTACGATTACATAAATTACAAATACTTAAACATACCTGAACTTTGATAAGCATGTGAAAAAGTAGGGATATTCTGATCTTCTGAGAGATATCGACCTTCACCATCATCACAGAAGAAGAAGAGTAGCAGGATAAATGCAAATAACAACACAATAAAATCCATTTTGAGAGCCATGGTGTTGTTTCACAGTTCAGATGAAATTCTAAAACAACTATTTGCAATTTATAGCGAAAATATCGATTACAATGACAAAGGAGATGATTTGGTCTTTGCACTACAATATTTTATAAAATATGTTTTCAAGAGATACTCTTCAGCGCGTGATGCTTAAAGTTGAAGCTAGTATTAGAATAAAACACTACAAAAGTTGAGCGGAAGGAAACAGCTTACCTTGACTAAAGAATCAGACTCAAAAGTTGATGCTATTCTATTGTTGAATGAATCAAAGAAAGTGATGCTCTTTTGAATATGACGAAATAAATTTTCTTCTTTTCCCTAATCCCATTGACCTTGGCAGTAGCTTCCAAAATTGTAGAGGAGAAAAATATTTGGCAGGTAAGAATTTGTCAAATATACGTAATTGACTATGCTATAAGGAGTTGACGATAGTATGCAAAAACGAGTTTTAATATATATAGAAAATTGTTATTGCAAGTGGAAGTATGACGTATTCACATTCATAAGACAAGTAATTGTTTATCATTTTTGTTTCTGTAGTAGTTTGAAAATGGAATTTAGTGTATTTATGGTTAGGAAAAAAATTCAAAAATGAAGAAATATTTAAATTTAGTTAACATATATGAATTAGAAGGGTTTTCTTTTTTAGGAGGCTATTTTTTAATTTACAATTATGATCATCATCTTATAATTACCATTCACAACAATGAATATTAATTTATGCTTATGTTTAGTAATCAACATTCACATTAGGCAATTTACTTTTATAGGAAGATGGGTGGATAAATCAAATTTATAGTTTGTTAATTTGGATGATAGAATTATAAGTAGATCTTATTAATTTTGAATTTAGTGTAATGAAAGATAATATTTTAAAAGTATCCATCAATTAAGGTAAGTATATTGAATCTTAATGTTTTTTTATGTTGTTATTCTTTATCTTTTTGAATGATGAAAGATTTATTTGGTTGCATACAAAAAAATTGAGTCTCTCTAATCTTCTTGTATCTTCAATGTGTGTCTTCAATTTAATCCACTAATCACCTCATTATATGCAAAATCAATAAATAATTATTCTATTAATAATTGGAATCATAGGCATCATCCCCAACATTTCTTGAGGGAGATGCAAAAGAGTTTCCTTTGGAATCATCTAGGGGAAGAAAATATATTATTAAGAATTTATCCTTAAATGGGTACTCCTCTTATCTGTCTTCTAGCCCTTTTAGTTTATCCTCAGGTGCATCGAACTTTTAGTTCTCTTTACACATGTAAGACATTGGCACACTAGCTAGCAAATTTTTTAGCAATTTTGGTAGAAGGTTCTAGTGTTTTCATACTTGATAGGTTAAGACTATTTCCTCCATTTAGATTCCAAAGTGCTAGAGATAGGAAGAACATTAAATATATCTTCATTAATGTAAAATCTATCAAATGCTAATTTGTATTTATCCTTCATAAATTTGTCCATAGTTAATAGCTATAACCAAATGAGTTAGTGATCCACAAAAAGGTCTGCTCATCACAAAAATATAGAGGGATGTTAGGGATTTGGGCCCTCATAGGGGCTAATTTTGTTAGGTCCTCTTTGGAATGAAATTCTAGCTTCCATCTATACAAAGAAAGTGTATTCTTCTTGTAGATCCAAGGCTCACTAATTAGAACCTTGATGATATTCTCTTGGTGATTGAATTTAAACAATAAAATACCACCCACCATGTCACTACTAGCTAAAAAACCTATTAGTTTCAGTTTATTAGCAATTCACATTTTCACAAGGTTAATATTTTGATGGAAAGAAAAAAAATTCTCCAACACTGCATATTGATGGAGAAAAAGATCATCTAAAGTGTTGAGTATACTAGCTTTATATCTATGTCTTTTCTTATCTAACATAGTTCATAAATATTTAGTAAGGCATAAGGAACATCAAAATTCTCATATTTTCTCCTGAGGAAATATTTTAAATGTTTAGATACCTCCATTAGAAAAGAATCCAAAGTTGTAGATGAACTTCCCAACACCATCCCATTAGAGATTTGAAGTAGAATGGGAAGTATAGAAAACCCCTCCAAACTTACTATTCAAATCAATTATTACTAAAATATAATTTATAGTTCTTTAAACCAAAGAAGGAGTGTGAGTAGAGGAGTAGGAAGTTAATAATGTAAAGTTATTTTTTTCACAACTAGTCAAAAAACCTATGCTAGTTAGATTTGTATGTGTTGTTAGTTAAGGGAAAGGAATAGGGGGAATTTATTTTCTATCCTAATTAGAATATGAACATTTGGATATCCAAGTGTACTCTAGATCGGGAAGGTATTGACTTCTAAAATCTTAAAGACATCAATAATTTTGTGTCTCTTGTGAATGATAGAAAATACCCTAATTCTTTAAATGAAATGGTTGCCACAGTGGTTGACATACCTAAATTGGATTAACTTGGAGAATTGGAGTCAATTGATGTTACAAAAGTTGGGATCTTTATATGCCCATGATGTCCCCCTCTAGTGTGGGTTTGGGGTGCCGAAGTCCCATTCGTAGTCTTCAGACCTCTAATTTTGGTCAACAATGGTTTATCAAATCTGATATAAATGGTAATGTCCCTTCTAAAATTTTTGTAGATGTGGTACTACATAGTAAGTCTAAGAGAAAAAAAAGAGAGACAAACATGAAAAAGAGAATTTTCTAAGGAAGTAGGTAATAGGAGGTAGAAAAATATAGATTTTTCTCTAGGAAAACTAAAACTTTAGAATACTTTCCTAGAATATTGGAGGATTTAATAGCCATCATATGCAATTATTTTCTCTAAAACTACATTCTAAATAATAATTTTGACATTATCCCTTTAAAAGTTGAAAATGATAAATCCATCTTTAGAGGTATAACCAATGAAATCTAACCCAGAGTTGACTTTTGTATCTCTAAATCTTACAGAGCATCTAGAGGGATTTCCATCATATTTAACAAAACTCATCATAGTATTTGTTGTATTAACTATTCTATAAATAGTCTAATATTATAGGCTTCTTCGTCAAAACAAAAATATATTCCCTCTAATATTTATGGTTATAATTTTAGGCTTTTCATAAATGATGTTTTGGATTCTTAGATATCTCTAATTAGCCAATTTAGTGAGTATTCTTGGATGGTAGCTAAATACTTTAATACGCCTTATTATCCCACACAAAAAGAGGAGGCATTATGGATTATTTGGATAGTAATATGGTTGACTTTGTTGGTTTTCTCAGAAATTATAGGTTGATGGAGGAAAATCTAAATGGGTAGCCCTTCAGTTGGTGAAATAAACATCTAGGGAATAACCATATTAAAGTTAGACTTGATATATTCATTTGAACTTAATCTTGGAATATCATTGGTAATATTAATCTTTTTTCCCTCCTAAGGTAAGGTTCAAATCATCACCCTTTATTACTAAATTGGGAGGATAGAATTCAAAAAGACTAGAACCCTTCTCATTATTAAGTACCCTGGGATATGCATCCTAACATTAGATATTGAGTTTCTATTAAACTTGTCAATTCAACCCACAAGACCTAGAAATCACCTACAAGAAATTACTATCACAATAGAAAATATCAAAAGTAAGATTGTACTCAATAGCTTGAGAACTATATTGATAAAAATAACCTAAATAAAAATTACAATGTATTATCAATCCTTATGAAAAGTAGATAGAAACCCTAGATCTAAACCCTAGGTGAGGATTAAATTAGCCATTGACAAGTGTTGCCATCCTATTCCATGATACAACATGTTCTTTTATTAGACAATATAATAATGAAAAGGGAAAGGGTATGTGCAGGATCATGATGGGCCAAAAAAGTGGCAATATGATGGGTATGTGGTTAACGACTTTTTTTTACCCAAAATTGATGAAACAAAAAGGGTTTGTAAAGGACATTCCCAGCTTTCCAAAAATATAAATTAGGCTTTACTTTGAATTTAATAATTAATTATTATTCATTTTCTATTCAAATTACGACTAAAGTCCTGATTGATAGACCGATTGAAAAAAAATTTTCGTATCAAATTTTTGAATCCAAAACATGCGTCACATTCTATGATTCACATACTATATGATTAAAAAAATAAAATTGAATTTCATGAAGTTTTGACCAAGTTAAGGTGTGACATACAAGTTTTTATATTTTTTAAAAGTTGTAATAAAAAATTCATAATTAATTATTACTTGGAAAAAAAATATAAAAATATGCTTCACATCAGGACATGAGTCCTCTACTTATATCTAAAATCTAATAAAAAATATTATCATTTTATTATGGTTAGGTGGTCAGACGCCTACTTATTTTTTCCTTGAAATTTAAGTACTATTGCATTGAAATTTCAATTTTTTACCAACTAGATTTTTTTTTTTAAACAAACCTAGTAGTTTAGAAACTAAATTCAATTTTCTACAGATTCTATTCTTACATATTTTTAAAATAATATAGATAACTTATTCAAATTTTTACATCAAGTTGTGTAACTCTGATTTTTCTGATTTTTTTGCCACTTAAGGGCCTTTTTTTCCATGATGATCCTGCACATATCTAAAATTCCTAAGTTTATCTTAAGTGAATAATGTAATAGGTGATGCAATTAATTAATTAATTAGATGATTAACATATTACTCCAACACCCCAACATAAGATCAACTTAAGGAGTAGCTAAAATAATAAGGAAAAATGCATGAAAATCATAGATGGGTCCCGACAACTAGGCCTAATGTGACATCCATGTAAAAATTAAATATCTCTCAAAAGTGGGGTAAAGGAGAAAACCTCATGGGAAAAAAATCCTCTCAAAAAAGATATGAAATAATGTAATCAAGTGTTGAAATATGGAGGACTACATGATACCCCCAAGTACACCATCCATCACATATATACATTAAAAATGGCCCCCATAAGAGCGAAAGAAAGAGACCACATAGCCACCGCATAATGAAGTAGCTAAGAAACCACTAAAGATTGTCTATAGATAGAATAGAAGCCAATTAATATAAATAATATATCTCCCCTTGGGAAGAAAAATCTCCAATGGTCAATGGTGAGGAAACCCCATCTCCTTGAAGAAGCAAGATAAAATAAGCCTCAAGAATGAAATCACTAAATATGTATCAATTGTAGCCCAAGATGTCTCAACAAAATCAGGTGTGACCCCAATCAAGGAAAAAGACAATGCATTTGAAGAATGAAGAGAAACCTCCAAATATGAATGATCAGAGAGGAGAGAAAAACCTCAAACATGTCATCCAAATATGCAAAAGAGGAATGAAAAACCAAATTTGATATACCTATCATGAAACCATCCTAAAAAGGAAAATCTAGAAAAAAAAATATCCTACTCATTTGATGTCCTAGAAACCAAGGTAACACTCAAATTTGAAGAAGCAGGAGGTGATGAAACCTCAAAATGGTTGAGGAATAAGATCAAGGTTCAACCAACCATCATAATCACCACATGAACAACTGTACACACTAGAGATATGAGAGTGATTCTTAGAACATTCACCATAAGGAACAAAGTGGAAAAAGTTATATATCTTGGCATCATGATCAACCCTACCAACTGTACCAAGTTATCTACTATTCAGATTGCAAACAAACATTCCATATGGACTGAACTCAATGGACTGACCACCTTGTGCTATTTTATCTATAAAAATAAGATTATTCCTAATATTAAGTATACAAAGTAAATCATGAAAACTACCATTAGGAACATCAATAATCCATTTACCGAATACATCCAAATGAACACCGTTAGCCATCAAGATCTTCATGATTGTAGTATGCATCAAAGAAGAAAACCTATCAGGTTGGCCTAATATATGACATGAATCTCGAAAGCCAATAATCTAATTTCTAGAGTGTTCATCACATTTTACAACAAGATCATGACATTTCATTATATTATCAAATATCTTGTCCCTCACATTAGAAATTATTGCAATACCTATGTGTGTAGAAGATGATGGTTGAGAAGAAAAGGATGATCAAATTTTAGATTTAGAAGGAAAATAAATGTTATGTTCCTTTAGAAGTTCCCTCATTTCATCTAACTGTTTATTGTAACAAGTTTGTTTAGCATGCCCTATTTTTGAAAATAACCACATGTTGGGAGATCCTTCTTTGATGAGTTCCCCTTTGTATATGATGAAGAATCAATGGAATCATGTGATTGAGATTCCTTTGGATGCTCCTATAACTTATGTTTTTGTTTCTTTCCTTTTCCATTTGAATCCTTTTGATATTTAGCTCCTTGATATGAAAAAAGCACTTGTGATGTGGAGGACGTCAACATGCCCATGTGAAACAACATAGCATGCTCCCAAGTAAGAGATGAAGAAAAGTCATAAAGTGAAGAAGTTAGACAAAAAAACTAATTAATATGGCTCAATCTTGGAAAGAAAGGAAAGCATCAACTGAGAGCCCTCCTTTTTAATACCACACTAAGTCAAGCGCAATTTGAGAGATTTGAGTTTTGTGAAGAAGTCTTGAATGCTATCAAAATCTAAAGGAATTAAGCCAATAAGATGATTTTGCAACTAAAATCCTCTCATAGTATATATATTGATTCCTAAATAAAGACTCTAATGGAGTCCATATCTAATTAGTTTTGGTGCAAGATTAGTGTTAAGCTCTTCTAGAAGCCTGTTTCATGAGTTATATATTGTTGGTAGTTTGACTGGTTGCATAAGAAGTTAGTATTTTTAGTTGTAAGTGTTCCTGCTAATGTAGCTGAATATTCAATTGGTGTTTGAATATTCTATAATTTTGTGTAATATTTCTATATGGTCCACATGATGCTTCTAGACCTAGTGAAATGTGAATTGAATTGTCTGATAGCATTAATACCAATTTGGCTGACCTGGTGTGTTAGTGTTGATTGTGGATGTGCTTTTTTAGTTGTGTAAGTGTGGTATAGCATGTTAGTGTATATTTTGGTCCTAGTTAACCCTTTTTGTAGCCCACCTTCACTTCTTTCCATTGCGGAGGTGTTTGGTTCCAAACTATTTGGTGGTTACATGTTTGAGGTACATATGTTCATTGAGGCTAACTTGCAGAAGATTGTTAGAGGTTGCAGATGGTATATATGCAAGGTCAATTTTTGGAGAAGTGTGTGAGGAGTAGTGTGGTGAAAAATTATGTATGTGTGATCAAATGTTGTGATCAAAGTGTGAGGATGAATGCTTAAGACTATTGGAAGTAGTGAGTAGAAGGTGTCTACATTTCAGTGTGCCTGAAATTGTTGGAGGTAGCAACCAAAGGTTAGAGATGGTTAAGAGTTTTTGTGGTGGATTCTCTCATTTCTCTGAGTTAGTGAACCTCCTTGTAACATTTTCCTTCTATTCTCTTTCTATCTAGAATAAGTTATCTTCATATGTAGTGAGCCCTTAATAGTGATCCATTCTTTCTTTTGGATAGTGAATCCTTTGGGCAGTGAGCCCTTTTATTCATGATCCTTTTTATTCAGTGTTGATATTCATATATATGTGAGTTAATCCTCACTATCGTTTTTCCTTTATTAAGGCTTTCTATGTAAAATCTATTTTTCTATAGTGTATGGTTGTTGATGTGTTGATGTTTCATTTATTTGCATTCCTGGGCTAAGGCTTACTAAGGTTTTGAGGGTTTCAATGATAAGGATTTGAAGGTTTAATGCACAAATGATTCAACCCCCTCTCAGTTGTCTTGTGTTTCTAAAAATTGGTATCATAGTTGAGGTTCCTTGGAAGAAGCTTAACCACTTGAGGTAGATTGGAATGGTGCACAAGAATGGTGTCAAAGCTCTTATGTTTGATGGAAAAAATTATGCTTTCTCGAAAGCCATGAGGAAGCCTTTCTCATTTCATTAGAGTTTTAGAAATAATTTTATGATAAATATACTATACTTGCTACTACTCCAACAAGTGAAGATGACATCAAGGATTATAAAAATAAAGGAAAAGTGAGGAATGCTATCTTGAGTGGGATTTTTGATTATGATGGAACTTCAAATTTTTTCTCTTTGTGTTCCATTCCTACCCTGCCTTATGTTACTGGTCTTTCATGGTGTCAGAATTTTCCTAGGGTTGGGTTTTTTAGCTTTATTTTCATGTAAAACCCTTGTGTTTATTTTATGCCTTGGTTGGCATCTTTTTTGTTGTTACCTTTTCAAGGGTTTTAAAATGACTTATGTCCTATCGTTTTGTCTAGGTTGGGTTCCTTTGGTCTTAATATTTTCATTCTCTCGCAAGATTTTATTTTCCTAAGTCTTGGTTGGCCTCATGTTTCATTGTTTAAAAAAAACTTATGTCATTGTTTACCATCTCCCTTGTGATGTCCCCTTATCCTTTTAATAAATGTTTTATTTTGTAGAGGGATAAAATTCACACGACCGTTGATCAACTGTCATTTGATCTCAGTCATTCCCTGCCATCCCGCAATGACCCCACCACACTACTTTGGTTGATTGCGATATCACAGGAAGGCGCCACATGTCCCATCTAGTGAGGCCAAAGGGGATAAGTTTGAGTGACCAACAATCAATTATTGTCAGATCTCAATGGTTGCCTGCCATTGCGTGATCAAGAATTGCAAGGTTTTTATTGATTGTGATATCATGGGTGGGTGCCACATGTCTCATCTGCCGAGGCAATAAGGAAAAAACCTTGGTAAATTAATTTGGTCTGAATACATTAGATGACGGATTACTAAAGTGTTCTTAAGATGCACATGTTTTAAATCAACGGGTATGTTATAATCTTGGCAGGAAAGCTACTTGATGGTTAATGATAAGGCTAGCGACTCTATTGAAGGAATGAGATCACCGATGATCAAGATCTACGGTTTCCCGCCATCGTGTGATCAAATTTGCAGGGTCTTTACTAATTGTGATATCGCGGGCGACCACCACCTAGATTTCATTGGTAGCGTATGGTATGGTGGGCCCTTTATCAATGTGTTGGTGATTGTGTCGGCTTGTTTTGAAGGCGGTCGTTTGATTATTTGATCAAATTGAAGGATTGACGACTAGAATTTAAATCTGCATCAAATATGGTTGGAGTCATTCATGCAGCGCACGAGTGAGCTTTAATGGCGGATGAGACACAAGTTGCTGGCATGATTTGATCAAAATAAAATCAATTCTCTTTCTTTATTTGTATCATGAGGCATTCAAGTATTTTACGAAGAATTCTTAGAGCCAAAAGCAAAATTGCGAGTCTTTGTAGCCAGAATTTGGAATTCCTACTAGCACAAAGCTGTGAATTAATTTTTTTGTTTCTTGGTTACTCTATAGTTGAATTTGGGAAAATATTTGTTGTACTTGTCATAGGAATTGTTGATAAATGTTTTAGGACTATCGTTTAATTAAATTGTGAGAAATTGATGTGTTTTGTAATTTCATATCTCTGGTTAGTCCTAGCTATTTGAAGTGTGAAATTGTAAAATGATTCTAGTTTTTCCAAGATGGCACCGCCAAATCAACATTCTGGCCAAATTGACTATTTAAGAAGAAATATGTACGATGATTTCTTGGATCAATTGCCCTAGTCAATGAATGATAGAAAGAGGGGATTGGTTTTGATACGAGGAAAAATCTTGGGGGGAGGGGTTGGTATATAATTGCTTCAACATAGCTGATGCTAGGGTTCCTCTCACAGGATTGGAAATGTTCAAATTGTGGTATGTAAAGAGTATCTTACCTCACCCCTTTTCAAATGGCTGGATGTATGATTTGAGGAAGCTGGTGGTGCCAAACATGTTCCCTAATATAGACTTGCTTAGAGCAATAGCCGCACCCTGTCACACGAGTAATCAGGGATAATGATGGAAGGGATTTGTTAAGCATTAATAGAGATGAAGTCCAATAGGTTTTTGACTTGCGTGAAGCGAGTGAATATCTGGTTCCTATTAATATTGAGGAAATGAAGCAAGAATATGCAAATTTGAAGTCTCTTTACAAAGCTAAGTTGCTTCCACCTCATCTGGCTAGGGCAGGAGGTTCAATATTTCATATTAGCCCTAGTGACCAAGAACCTTTCAGATTAAACTATTTTGCAAATCATTTCTTGGCCACTTTTTATTCATTATGTCAGATTTTGGGTTTCAGTTCTGGTACAATGCTGCCTATTGCATACATGTTCATGGGGGTGAAAATACAACACCCTAACTTCTCTGTGACTTATGAATTTGCTTCTTTCTTGGTTGAGAGGATACATGAAGGGCTGTCAAAGTTGCAGAAAAATGATACCGACATGCAATTCTTTTGGTATTCTATGTTGATGTATATGTTCATGTGCAAGAATGTTGAATTTTTCTCTGAGAAGATGGAATTGAGGTAATCGGTTGATGGAGAAAGATTTTTAGTACAATTATGGACTACAAACTTATCTTGCAATAAGGAAAGCACCAATTATGTGCAATTTGATAATTGATTTCCTTCCAGATTGAGGGCTAGAATTATGGTAAGTGTACCTAGGATCCTTGAGGAATTGCATGATTTCCTCAAACCAAAGGGGAGGAAGCCATAAATGAAGGTCTACCATAACTGGGGTGACATTATCCCATACCTGGTCATCACTATTTTGAGAGTATATGGTTATCAAGGAAACCCCCATATACTGCCATACAATGTGCCACCAAGAGTTGGGTTTGTAGAAGTTATGTGGCAAATAGGTTGTATCCATGAGGACAACCTCATTGGGAGGGGTAAGGAAATTTTTTTCCCAAATTATACAGTGGTGTCTGATTTTTCCTTTTCAAAAGGAGGCTAGGTGCATTTTGGGAAATTATTTGATGATTACCATTTGAGGTGTGGCCCAAAGAAGAAACATGAGCATGAGGGTTTCTTTTCCCTTTTCAGAAAAATAATAAAGGTTGGAAAGTTTGTGCATGAGTTCAACTTTCCTGAGGACCTGATTAGAAACAAATTTGATCTAAATAGGAAGAAGTTGAACAAGGAGAAATGGATAGCTTATGATAAGCTATTAGATATTGTGCACAAAATAAATATAAAGTATGATCCATTGTTGGAGTTCAGTCCATACCATAAGAAAATTGACTTTCTAGTGGAGAACTTCAAGGAAATTATGGGCACCTTGAGGACCAAAAAGATGAATTTAGAACTAAGTCTAGGTGTACAAGAACAAGGTACTAGAACAATTGAAACAAGGCCAAAAAATTAGCCTATAGGAAGAAGGCCCATTTATAGGAGTAAAAGGGATGACAACAGTGATGAGGAAGAAGTGGACAGAAAGGGGAAGCAAATAATGAAATTTCCTTCACAGCCAGGTCCAAAATTCAAAGTGCCTAGGGCAATTAAAATCATTGATTTAGAATCATCACCAGAAGATAGTGCCTCATCACCACCATCTGAGCCAAGCCCTAAGAGGAAAATAATTGATCAACCACAGGAGGATTTGATGGATGAAATTGTTGTTACTAATTGTGACATTCAGGTTGGTATGGCTTCCCCTCCTAGGCCAGCTAAATTGGTTTTATCCGATTTGGATATGAAAGGAAAATGTGTACAAGATGCAAGGATGGAAACATGCAAGGAATTTCTAGATGATAATGCATTTGTAAAGACTCCTATATTCTTGCAATTGGTATGGAGGATGAAATTTGAAGAATATCAAGATAAATGTAAGAAGAGAAGAGAACTAAGACTTGACAGGTCAGATCAGCAGAATGATGAGCAAGTGAAAGCTGAATTAATGGAAGAATTCAAGAACATCACTCCTGAGGAAGGAAGAAAACCAGTGAGTCAAGTTGGTGTAATGATTCTATCTGAATGGGACATTGCAGATGCAGTAGCCTTTAATGCTATTTTGAAGTCTAAGCATCCCTTGCAGGACTCCGAAGAAGAGGTCAAGACAGGACTGCAAGACTCTGGTTTTAGTGAAGAGTATGAAACCTTGGCAATTTGGGCAGTGGCCCCACAAGGGAGAAAGTCAGATGTTTCTGATATCAACCCAAATTTAAGAGGAGGGCTAATAATAAAGAGATCTTGAGAGACCTCAACCACTCAGGCCACTAATTTGACTAATGGAGAATTATAACCTTTTGATTGAGGAATACAACAAGATGCAACAGAAGAATGTTGAGCTTCAGACTGAGGTGGAAAGGTTAATGTATAAACAGATTGGGGAGACATCAAGTGATCTGGGGACCAGTATATTGCCTTCCACATCAGGGTCAGTGCCTCCTACTTCTCCAATTGTTTCCACAATAGTGTCTCCTAGTCTGAACCCTTCCTTCACCCCTTCTTTAGAGGAAATTGATGAAGAAATAGAATGCTCTTTGGATCCTACAAAGAAGCAGCTCATGCACAAAATTGATGAATTATAGGCATCTTTGAAGGTAAGTGAGGAAGGATCTCTTTCGAAGCAAAAGGAGATTGTTACTATTTTCTTGAGACATTTAAATGAGAGGGTTGATAATAAATTGCAATCTATACATTATTTATATTCTTTATTATTAGATGCAATAAAGAATATTGATAGGGATCAGGAGGTAGTGATACCATTGATTGAAAATTGGATCCCTAGGGCTAGTGATTCAGATGTAATGTATAAGGCCTCAAGGTTTGATACAAATAATAGGCCCCAATCATTAAGGCCTACTCAAGTATTAGTTAAATAACTGCAAGGTTTTTATACCCTACATGATGATTTGAGTAGGAAGATCATGGAATTGGTGAAGAATTTTAATGATTGTGGTAACACATTCTTACTTGATATAATTGATGAGCAGGGGAAAATCAGGTCACTCTAGCAATGGAAGGATGAAGCAAGCGAGGTCATTAATGATCAAATTAAATTAATTTGTGATGACTCAAATTATAATTTGTTAGTGAGTTGTATGGATAAAATCATTAGTACCAACTCATTTTTGGAATCTTTTGAAACAAATGCAAATCATGTAGTGGTAAAATACACACCTTATAGTACCAAGGTAAATGAGGTGATTAATTTTGACTGGTTGACTGATGAAGAATACGATAAATGGGTAACTAAATATTTAACAGAGAAAGAGTAAAAATAATGAGCTACTAACGGGTGGTAGATCAAATGTTGTAGTTACAATGGTTTCCAATCTTGTTTTGGTGGTAGTCTTGGTCTAGGATTCTTATTGTTTTTTGTTACTGCATCAACTTTTCTTAGCAGGCATGATGAACAAGAATATTCTCCAGGGTGATTGTTGTTGTAACGATTTTTGGAATATCACCAAGTGCTCCAATTGGTTGGTGACATGTGTACTTTTTGTCCTGATGCTTGTTTGCTCCTTCATTTTCTATAAGAAGGATTTCAAAGCCAGAAGTACGGGTTAGCAAGTTAGATAATTTTGGGTCGAGTCTAGGTTAAGTTGCAGAGCAAATTATAAAGTTTGATGGTTTTAGAGAGAAATGCAATTTAGGTTCTGAGTTATTCTATAATAGGTTTTGAATTTATGGGGATTTAATGTTGTATAATAGTACTAGCATTTGAGTTGAAATGATAAATTCAAGCTCATGTCTCTCCATTGTACATGCATATTTGAACTTTGAATAAGATAACTAAGGGTTGTTTCATTCATCTCACTGTTGTGGTGTGTATGATTCTATTTTAGCTTTAATTCAAGGAATTAATTAAAATGCTTGAATGGGATTATACGCAGATATGTTTTGTATAAGGATTTGATAAGTAGTTTTGAGTTAGAATACATATTGATGAGATTAGAATGCAATGTTGTCAAATATTTTATTTGTTATGTGTCAAATCTGTCATAAACCCTTAGATGCTTATGAATTTGAATACTACAATGGATATATGGCATTGATCTAAGTTGTAATTATCCATATGATTCAATATTTTTTTTTCTTTGCCTAGAGCTTTCTACAAATTGTAAATCAATGACTATGTTATACTGTGGATTGTGTTGTCATTATCTCATGCTCCACAATAGTTGATATTATTGATGAACAACCAATTCTATTCGATATTATCCTATTTTGTTGAGCTATTGAGTGAGATTATCCGTTATTGTTAATGTTGTTTATAATAATAGTGCAAAGGTTGTAAACACATTAAGGGATCACCCCCCCGGGTCTTGCAGAGCCCGAAGTGTAGGAGGATTTTTTAAAGTCCTCGTCAGTTGGTCCAAGCCCTTTGAGCTGCCCTTGATTGGAATTGGAAATTCCATAGGTAGATTAGAAGACCAACCTGATTAGTAGTAAAAACAAAATGAACAGATTCAAAACATGTGAAGGCGATAATCTATAAAACTACTAAAGGTGTCTAGGTAAAGTTGCAAAGTATTTATGAAGGAGATGCTAAGCAAGGAAAGATGCAAAATTTCAAAGCCAAATTTGAAACCCTAAGGATGTCAGAAGATGAAGATATTGTAGGTTACATGCTCATGGTGGATGAAATTTTCAATGACATCAACAGTCTTTTTGGAAATTTAGAGGAAAGTGAAGTTGTGAGAAAGGTATCAAGAACTCATCCTAAATATTATAGTGCTAAAGTTTTTTCTATTGTGGAAGCTTAAAATTTGGAACAATACAGTAGAGATCAAAATGTTTGGTTTTTTAATTATATTTGAATTAAGAGAGTTTGAAAAACATGCGTCAAAGAAAGAAACTACTTTTACAATGATGCAAGAGCATCCCTAGTTGTAAACAAATCCTATATCAACCAAAAACATTTCTCTTCTTGCATTTCATTCAATAGTAGGTTCAACATTTCATTTCACTTTTAACCATATTATTTTTTCTTAGCTCAGGGAGTAGGATATAGCATCTACATGAAGTCATCTATGACATATCTATATTTCAAATCATTTGCATTATTTTTTGGAAAGTTATTACTCTCAAAATTTCACTCTAATTCACTGTCAAAGCATTTGGGGATAACCTGGTCTAGCTTTCATAGTGTGGAACTATTCCAAAACATGCAAAGCTTAATTGTGGGTGCTGCCACAATACTGTGTCTCACTTTTGGGATGTGCTGATTTTTGCCTAAAATCACTATTTTTAGAAAAAAAAAACTAATGATTTAAGTCTTGAGAGGCTCCACCTAAAGGGTTTTAACTTAAGAGGGATAGATAAGACCCCCTTACATCAAACCCCCTTGGATATAACCCTTATAGTATTAAATCATACCCACAATGGAGTCTCCTTCACAACTATCAAAATGCTAGAAAAAAACCACTTTTTCTTTACCTTTTGAGGGATTAAATAACATAATCTAAAAATTATTTTTTTCAAGATTGTAGCCCATGAAACTAGCTTTCCAACAAGTATAGGTTTGATATATTTTCATTTTATCATGTATTTAGTTTTAAATTTTTACTAAACATAGGTTTCTCTCTAAACATCAAGCTCTTTGTTGTGTAGAGGTGGAAAAATAGTAAACCATTGTAAAAAAAATTCAAAAACTACTCGTTCCCTAGATATTGATTTCTTTGTTTCACCCAAAAAAGAAAAAATGAATTTTGATATATACACAAAAAGTTAGGTTTTATGACACACACGTATGTCTAGATTATAGTTACAGTGACTTCAAAAATTAGTTTTAAAAAAATATGCAACAAAAAATTATGAAAAAATACTCTTTCCCTAGATATTGATGTTGAGAATCTATATTCCAAAAATTAGAATTTAATCATTTATAGAAAAAAATATTATGATGTATGACACAAATGCTACTTTCCAAAAATGTTGTTTTTTGTCTAAAACTAGTTATTAAATGATATGTTGAAAGATTAATTATTTATTTTGGAAAATTTGAAAAAAATATATTTAGAATCTACACACAAATTGTCACAAATCACTAGTTCACACCATCTTCAAATTCTTTATGGTTTAGCTTCTATAGGTCTTAGAAGATGAAGATTTAGTTAAAAATATTGATGTAAATGTCCATCTTGGGCAAAAAGTGAAACATAGTATTGCGATTTCACCCTGGTACATCATAAAATAATTTTGGGTCCAATGAGATCTATCTTGGAGATTCACAATTCATTTAATTTCATGAATAATTATCTTCTTATGTTTTTGAGGCTGACCTTCACATTGACCATTCATCAAGTTTTTAAAACCCTTGTGGCTAACACAAACCTTTGATGGAGATTGAGAATCATATTTAGAGAATTTTTAATTATTTGGAAAGCATTCAATCATTTAGTTAGAGTTAGATAGTTATATTTTCTCATCAACCCTTTAAGGGATTATAATAAGGCCTTTAGCCAATTTTAATGTTGAATACTCTTATGGTAGGCTAGTGAGCCCTAGTTATTCACCCACGAGGCATATGACGCATGGATGATTTATAATTTAATAAAAAAAAAACATTTACATAATATTTTCTTGTGTTATTCCGCTATGTTGACTCTAAACTGCATGGTTTGGAGAATTCTTTCTGAACCCTTCATCTGTGACTACACTAAGTGGTATTAGAGCGATTTTACGAGTCTTGAAGGCATTCCTTTGGTGAACAAATCATTGAACTAAGGCATATTGCATGTTTTTTCAACTAATCACCGACTATGAGGCAATTAAAACCCTTGTAGCGAGATCACCAAATTGAGGAAGTTCCATCAAATTCAAGGGTAGAGATGCCACTAAGGAGAGTGCCTACTTTAGGAAATACTATTGGAAATGATATGTAGAGGGTATGTGCAGGATCATGATGGGCCAAAAAGTAGCAATACATGATGGGTATGTGGCTGACGACTATTTTTTTACCCAAAATTGATGAAACACAAAGGGTTTTTAAAGGAGATTCTCAACTTTCCACCAATATAAATTATGCTTTACTTTGAATTTAATAAGTAATTATTATTCATTTTCTATTCAAATTATGACTAAAGTCCTGATTGATAGGTTGACTGAAAAAGATCTATAGCTTTCAAATGGTATCACATTTTTTGAATATAAAACATGTGTCACATTCTATGCTTCGCATACAATAGGATTAAAAAAATAAAAATTGAATTTTATGAAGTCTTGACCAAGTTAAGGTGGTCAGACATATGAGTTTTTATTTTTTTTTAAATTTGTAATAAAAAATTCATAATTAATTATTTACTTGGAAAAAAATTACAGAAAAATATGCATCACATTAGGGCATGAGTCCTCTACTTATATCTAAAATATTATATAAAAATATTATCATTTTATTGTTGTTAGGGTGGTCAGATAGACAACTACTTATTTTTTCCCTGAAATTTAAGTACCACTACATTGAAATTTCAAATTTTCACCAAATAGATTTGTGTTTTTTAAAACAAACCTATTAGTTTAGAAACTATATTTAGTTTTCTATAGATTATATTCTTACATATTTTTGAAATAATATAGATAACTTATTCAAATTTTTATGTCAAGTTGCCTAACTCTAATTTTTCTAATTTTTTTGCCACTTAAGGGCCTATTTTTTCCATGATGATCCTGCACATACCCTAGAATGAGAGTTTATTGGATGCAGTAGAAGAATACCAAAGGAAAGACCTAACCCATAAAAATGATGATGAAAGAGATGATGAAAATCAGGTTATGAATTGAATTGAAGAATTTTTAGGAAAATAAGAAGAAGAATAACATAAGGTAATAATTTTGAAATATATTTCAAAGGTTGGAAAAATACCTAGTGTTGAAATTCAAAATTATTCATGAAATTTAAACACTAAAAAATTGATGATTAGATCAATGAAATGAAGGAATACTTTGAATATGAAGAAATTAAAGATCTAGAAATAGTCAAATATGGGAAACCAAAGTTGAAAGGTCATGCTACTTTATGGTGGAAAGAAGTCCAATTGGATAGAAATAGAAGAGGAAAGGAGAAAATCATTAAATGGGATAGAATGGTGATAATATTGAAGAATCAATTCAAACAAGCCGACTATGAACTTGAATTGGTTAAAAGAAAGATTTGTGAAGGACTATATTGAAGAATTGTACAAGAATATCATTACAACTAGGCATAGTGAAGCAAGTAAAGAAAGGGTGGTGAGATACATCAATGGACTGAGAAAAAACATTCAAGAATAATTGAGCCTAGTAAAAATGACATCAGTTGAAGAAGTATACCAATTTACATTGAAGGTGGAAGAGATTATAGAGGAATGGATCACAATTTAGAGAAAGAAGACACTATGCAAAGCAGAAAAAAGATGGAAAACCCTACCATAGTGAAGAAAAGGATTGTAATTCATACTAAAAAGGAAGAGAAGACAAAAAATTATGTTGCAATGATAGAGGAGGTCATAATTCTTACCTCAATGATGGATACTGGAGAGATAAAGGAATATATAGGAGAAGACCACTTAGAGGAACCTATTTCAAGTGTGGAGGTGAATTGCATAAAGCATTTGAATGCCATCAAGGAAACACATGAAATGAACTTGAGCATACCAGAAGAACAACATATATAGAAGAAGAACATGTTGAATGCCTTAATTCAATTGGGAAACTAGAGAAATGTGATTCATTGGTGATGAGAAGAGCTTTGGTGCATGAGGAAGTTCAACTAAGAAACCACCGCAAAGGAAGAGTTCGTTTAGAACTAGATGTAAGTCCAGAAGAAAAGTATGTAAAGTTATCATTGATAGTGGTAGCAATGATAATCTATTTTAGAAGAGATGGTAACCAAGTCGAATTTGGAGAGATAGAAATGTCCAAACCACTATAGGATAGCATGGATTCAAATGAGCATAAGATATTGGTGAATGAGCAATGTTTGGTGAAATTTCATCTAGGATCATATAAGGATGAAGTATTGTGTGACATTATGCTTATGGATTCTTATCATTTAATACTCGGAAGAGTATGGCAATATGATAGGAAAGCTATTCATGATGGAAGAAGTAATACATAGACTGTGAGTTTGAATGGCAAGAGAATTAAGTTGATACCTTTAGAGGAAGAGGAGAAGACCAAAGTTTCTAGAATTTCCAAACTATGTTTTGTAGATGGAAGGAAATTTTTGGATTTATTGAGGTATGAGAATATGTGTTTTGCATTGATTCCAAAGAAAATAAATGGTCTAGAGATAGAGAACCCTACCACAAAGAACACAAAGGTAGAAGAACTATTGACAGAGTGTGAAGATATAATATTAGAGAATGTACTAGACGGCTTACCATCAGTTTGGAGTGTTAGTCATCATATAGATCTTATACTAGGAGTAATTCAATTTCAAACAAGGTATCACATAGAATGACATCGATAAAGAATGCATTATTGAACTAATAGATACAAGATCTATTGAAGAAAGGATTGATCATAGAAAGCTCAAGCGCATTTGTGGTAATTATTTTACTTGCACCAAAGAAAGATGAAGAGAGGAGAATGTGTATCTATTCAAGAGCAATCACTAGGATTACTATCATGTATTGATTCCCATTGCTAAGGATGGATGACATTATGGAATTTTTGAGTGGAGCAAAGTATTTTACCAAGATTGAACTAAAGAGTGGATATAATCAGATTAGGATCATAGGAGTGTTGAAATGAACAAGAAAGCTAAGAGGGGGGTGAATCAGTTCTAACAAATTAAACCTTCAAAACCCTCAAAAATAATCAGATCCACATGCATTCATTAAACCCTTATTCTATTAAAGTGATAAAACTTGAAATGAAAATAATAGAGATTGAAATCACAATTCCATGCAAAAGAGAACACAAGATTTATGTGAAAATCCCAATGAGGGGAAAATTACGGTGAGGATTAGCTCACAATATAAGTAATAGTAAAACCAGTAGAAAGGGGCTCACTGACATAATAGGACACACTAGATCCAAAAAGGCTCATAGTTAGGGCTCATTGCCATACAAAGAATAAGAAGATAGAAGAAGAATGTTACATAGAGAACACTTATCAATGCAACAAGGAATCCACCACAATTTCCTATGCAATTTCATAGTCTTGCATGAATGATTTTGAATGCCTTCATCTCACTTCTTTCAGGAAGCATAACATTGAAATTTGCACTGCTTTGCTCAGATTCGCATCACACACATCACTAGCATTGATCTCACATATATCTTTCTTCTCACTTCTTTCCTTTTCTTATCTCACCAAACAACCATACTTATTTATATCAAGCTCTAGCTCAAAAATTTCTCCAATGTCTACTATAGCCATTATACATACAAATTCAAAAATAGGGCGACACCTAAACATTCCCGCAGTGGATAGGAATGAAAGGAAACCTATATAAATCCTTAACTAGGATCTAAATATATCCAAGCACACTTCAACATGCCTCACTAGAATCACATGCAGTGTTAACACAAGGTCGGCCAACACTACCATTAAACATAATAAAACATTAAGTACACGCTTTCAAAAATTAATCCGAAAGTTTCAAACAATAAAATTATCTTGAACATGATCTATTATAACCCACAATAACTCTGAAAAAAATCCAAAAATTTTGCACCTGATTGCACCTAAAGAATGTTATCATTTCGTACAAATAGACAACACTATCAAATACAGTCATACACTATAACACTAAAAACATGTCTTCCATAGTACAAAACCTTGAATCCTCTTAACACAAGTAAGATAACACTTCTTCAGTACTACATCTCCTAAAACAAAGATGCAGAGAAATGTGGAGAAAATACATTTCTCAAAGACCATATCAAATAACATAGAACTACCCAAATAACATACTGGTGAAATTATCTTGCACTATCCAACAATTCAGAAACCTAAATTTTAAAAATAGAAACCTATGACAATCATGAATAACCTGTAAGATCTACACAAGTATAGCATCAACACAAAAGAAATGTGAAGCACAATACCAGAGCATATTTTGAACATTTGTACACACTATTTACCATGTTTATCAAATTTCCCCAAAAGAACTTGGAGACAAAGTATGAGAGACACCATCTTAGCTCGTTACTTCATTTTTACTTACCTTCAAAATATGAAAAAGATAGCTCCATGTACTCATAGCAATTCCTGAATATATCATCTATACAAGCATACTCTACATCAATCTTCCTTTTTCACAATTTTCTTGATATCCTCAACATATAGTTATACATGTAATAATCTCCCTATATTGCTAACAAAATCTACTAGTAGATATACTTGTTGACATCAATGAAAAAACCTTCATATTGGCAACAATCTCCCCCTTTGTCATTGATGGCAAAACAAGATGTGAAAAAATATCAAAGACAACACAACACTTTCTTTCTCTTTTTAAGATTATATAGTGTACACAATATTCTTGAATTCTCTCCCCCTTATAGGAGTCTCTCACCCTTTTTCAATAATTATTAGATAGCATACACAATTTTTTTCCAATGATTCTCTTTCTGCCCTTGAGTAGATAAGCTTTTTCATATGATCCTCTCTCCCCCTTAGACATCAATGGAAAAGGATAAAGTGTTTTGCATATTTCATCTTCTTTGACACTTAACCAAAACTACTTGCTTAGAATACTCCACCTTAGGAGTACACCCAACTAAATCGACAACACAATGACAAAACATGACACTAACTACTCCCCCCTAGTGGTAGCCACCAACATTAGTACAAAAAAGAGATAGATCCATAAATCCACTGGAATGATGCATCTCCATATGCATCTAGTTCAAGAAAGGAATGGAAATAAGCTCCAACTCTCCCAAATATAATCAAAAGTATCCTTAAGAAGAACCTTTGTAAATATATCAAGAATCTGATCATTTGTAGGAACATACTCAAGCTTTACTTCATTCTCCACAACCTTCACTCTCAAAAGTCATACCTGATAGATATATGCTTTGTCCTTGAATGCATCATTGGATTCTTTGAAATGTTAATTTCATTTTTATTATCACCCAAAATAGATATAGGCTCATCATACACAACTCTAATATTCTTCAAAGTCTATTTCATCCATAATACCTTTGTGCAACATGATGCTACTGCAATACACTCATCCTCTATAATAGATAAAGAAATTGAATCATGTAACTTCTTACTCAACCATGATACCGATCTACATCCAAGAAAGAATGCACCACAATTTGTACTTTTAATTATCGTTCTCATCCTTTTGTTGTAATATCTATAACCTTTGCTTCTAATAGAGAATCCAAGGAAGATACCTTCATCAGGCCTTGCATCAAACTTTCCTAATTTTTCTTCTTCTCTTTTTATGTAACTAAAATGAAGTATTTTGGTACCCTATTGGACACTTACCCTTCTAGGGTTTTTCACCTAATAGAGAAGGAATAGGGTTCAAAATGCACAATTTTTCAATCAAGATTAATATAAGGATGGATAGGAAATGGATGTGAAGTGTGTGTGGATGTGTTTGAATGCTTACAAATGAAAATAAGTGAATTTAAACTAATCTAATGCAATATTCTTGAAAACACAGTGTTGATTGCAAATATGAAGTTGAAACCTAAATTTATGAAAACAAAATTTGATGAAACCGAATAGAGTGCACTTGGAGATAGACTGATGTTACTAGAATATTTGGAATGTCTCATAAATCACTATTGATGGACACTAGGACTGATTCAGCATGCATGATGAATTAGTCCTCCTTTAGATGAAAACTTCTAGGAATAGGTTTTTGATTGATGGAAGATGAAATATGAGAAAATCAACTTCTTAGGCATACAAGTGGGACTCATTTTCCATGGGTGGTGAATTATTCCACCTATAGGAATTTACAAATTCAAGAGTAGATTTTGTGGAGCTAGATCTGCACTTATGCTTCCTATAGATGTTTGCTTCTGAAACTGTCGGATTTGGGTCTGAAAATTACTTTTTGTTTATTATTTGACTTGTTGAATGAAGAGAGAGATTTAACAACATTGCAATTTGATATGTAATGAATCCCAAGCTTACAAGAGTCCTAAATCTACAAAAAAACAAGACAAAAGAGAGATGTTGAATGTTAGGGCATGGAGGTTTGCCTTGGTCAAACCCTGTTTAGGTAATTAAAATAGAATGATGAAAGAAAGTAATGAGACATGCAACAATGGAATGGATTACCTTGTCATGATGATTTATCTTGAAATTTTGCAACATAACATGTAGAATCTTCCCTTGAATGTATTAGGAAGCTTAATGAATGACTTGCAGTGTGAAAACCCTAGCTTTATAGATGATGAATAATGAAGAATGGATGAATGAATTGATTAGAGATGGAAGAGAAGTGAAAATGAGGTGAAAAACACATATTTATACAATTCTTGTGCCTTAGTATCCATTCATACCTCATCATACGTTGACATCAAGTGATTTTGAATAAAATCTCGAAAGGAAATTTGAAATATTTTGAATTTGGGGCCAAGGGGGACTCATTCAACACCCATGGTGAATGGGTCCCACCTAGGACCTAAAAACAAGTGTCGAGAAAAATGTTGTATTTAATGTGATTTGTGAGGATAACATTAAAAAATACACTTAATTACAACTTATGAGGGCATAAAGAGAACAAATAAAGCATGAGAAGGGTGTCAATAGTGAAAATATACCTAGAAGAGTGTGAAAGCTTATTACAAGACTTTACAACATTTCAAAATAGGACTTGTTGATGAATAAAAAGGTGATATTTAGGTAAATTTCGTTAAATAGAGTTTAGAAGAATGCAAAAATGTCTTACAACACTTCACAACACCTTCACAAGACATCATTAAATGTACTTTATTTAGTTTTCATAGGTCCAAGACCTAGTGTGGATGCATAGAATGCCTCACATCACCTAGATCAAGACTTCATTAAGTCCATTTAATCATGAATTATTCCCATATCAAGCAAAGGGTACTTTTTTCTATGACACGGTAACATTTGCTTCTAAATAATCTAAAGTACTTCATAGTAGGAATTCTTCCATACCATAGCTCATAGGGAGTCTTTGTGCTATTAGCTCTAGCTTAAACTCTGTTAAGTATGTAAAGAGTAGTATGAATAGATTCTCTCCAATAGACTTCTGAAAGCTTTTCGTCTTTCATCATAGTCCTTGCAGCTTCTTGAATAGTTCTTTTTTTCCTTTCAACAACTCCATTCATTTAAGGAGTTCTAGGGGAAAAAAAGTTCCTCTTTATTCCATGAACTTCACAAAACATGTTAAACTCATTGGAGGTCAATTCACCACATTTGTCAGACCTTAAAAATTTTATTTTCTAATCCCTTTCATTTTCAACCATAGCTTTAAATTCCTTGAATGTATCTAATGCTTCATATTTTTCTCCAAGAAAAGTAACCGATGACATTCTAGAGTAATCATCAGTAAAAAGCGTAAAGTACATGTAACCTTGTATACCTCTCACCCTTGTAGGACCACAAATATTGGTATGCACTAATTTTAGTAGTGTGATATCATGTAGGACCACAAATATCAATATGCACTAATTCTAGCAGTTTGATATCATTTTGTTCCTTTCCCTTAAAGCTACTCCTTGTTTTTTTTCCAAATTAACAACTCTCACAAACAACATTGAATGGTTTTGTGATTTTTGACAAATCTCTCACTAAATGAACTAAACTAATTCTTTCCAAATTATCAAAATTCATGTGACACATCCTTCGATGTCATAACCAACTATCATTAATCTGATACATAAAGTAATGATCATCATCACCCTTAAGCTGATAGATTCTCTTATCGATTATCTTACCAACAATAATCATAGTTCTAGATCCTTTCCAAATCTCACAAGCTTCATCCTTAAACACAAGATTATACCCTTTGCTACAAATTTATCTAATACTCAAAAGATGATGCATTAAACCCTTAACATAGTAAAAATTGTCAGTATTATGCTTTCCATCAAAACTGATTGAACCTATTCCACAAATCTTAGCTCCTAAATCATCTCCAAATTTAACAAATCCTCCATCATACTTTTCAAGTTTAAAAAACTTACTTTTATCTCTGATCATGTGACTAGAGCAGCCACTATCAACAACCCAAAAATTCTTATCCTTTTTGAGATGAAAAGAAAATATCAGAGTACCTTCAACATTATCATTAATGTATAGAGCACATTCCTTCACAGGTATGTGTAGGATTATCATGGATAAAACAAGCCCTTAAGTGGTGATAAAATTTAGAAAAATCAGAGTTAGACAACTTGACGTAAAAATTTGAATAAGTTATTTATATTATTTCAAAAATATGTAAGAATAGAATCTATAGAAAATTGAATGTACTTTCTAAACTATTAGGTTTATTTTAAAAATATATATATTTGGTGAAAATTTGAAATTTCAATGCAGTAGCACTTAAATTTCAGGGAAAAGTTAAGAAGTAGGTGTTTGTCTGACCACCCTAACCACAATAAAATGATCTAATATATTTTTATAAGATTTTAGATATAAGTAGAGGAATCATGTCCCAATGTGATGTATATTTTTTTGTAATTTTTTTTTCCAAGTAAATAATTAATTATGATTTTTTTGTTACAAATTTTAAGAAATATAAAAAATCGTATGTTTGACCACCTTAACTTGGTCAAAACTTCATGAAATTCATTTTTTTAAAATCTTATAGTATGCGAAGCATAGAATGTGATGCATTTTTTAGACTCAAAAAATGTGATACTGTTTGAAAGCTTTAGATATTTTTCAATCAACCTATCAATAAGGACTTTAGTCATAATTCAAATAGAAAATGAATAATAATTATTTATTAAATTCAAAGTAAAGAATAATTTATATTCCTGGAAAGTTAAGAATCTCAATTAAAAAACCTTTTCGTTTCATCAATTTTGGGTCAAAAAATTTTCATTAGCCACATACCCATCATATCGCGAGTTTTTGGCCCATCATGTTCTTGCACATACCCTCACACCACTTTGAGGGTTAGCAGAACTAGATTCTTATTTTATTGCTAGAAACAAGCATTCATTATCATCAAAATATTCATAAGTAGATTCATCATTAGAAATACTAGCATCTTCTTTCACATAGTAAGCTCCCTTGATCATCTTTCCTTTATTCTCCTTATTTTTAGTGATTATTTCTCTTTTTGGACATCTAGAAGAATAATGAACTATACCACCACAACTAAAACATTTGAAAGGTAGTTTACCTTGGTAATTATCGGTGCCCTTTTTCATCATTCTCACAAAGTTAGCTTCCACATCATCAAGAGTTTCTCCATTTGAATCTTCAACATTTTTAATTTACAAGCCTTGAAAGTAGTATAGATACTTTTGTACACCTTTTTTCAGTTTCCTTATTTAAAATTCACTTAGTGCACCAACCAATTGATCTTTGAAATACTTGTCAAAGTCTATAGTTTCCTCAATGTAAAATACCTTTTCACTATAAGAATCAAGAAGAGATTTGATCACTTCCATTACAACTTTAGATTCTTTGACTGTTGCACCAAGACCTCTCATAGTACTTACCATCTCATCAACTCTTTGTATGTAGCCTTTAATTGTTTCATCCTCATACATGTGCATCATTTCAAACAGTTCCTTCAATTTTTACAACTTTGCTTGTTTGACCTTTTAATCTCCATAAATGCTTTCTAGTTTATCCCAAACTTCTTTAGTAGTCTTTAAACTCATCATTTTTACTAACTCAATATTCAAAAGACTATTTACACTAATAAATCTTGCCTTAGCATTGATCTCATGTGCCTTTATTTTTGCACTTGTACTTGGATCGTTCTGAGGTGTAGTGTATGGAGTTTGATAAGCCTTCTCAATCTCATAACCCTGAGTAGATAGATATCCTTCAATATTTGTCTCCTACAATGCATAATTCATCCCATCGAATCTAAGACATTCGAAAGGAATCTAGTACAACATCCAAGATCTACCTCAAGTGGTTAAGCTCTTCTTCCAAGGAACCTTGCTTTGATGCCAATTATTGAAATGAACAAGACAACTAAGAGGGGGGTGAATCAGTTGTAACAAATTTTAGTGTAGAAAAATGTATCGCTTTATATTTTCACAACTATTTGGGCCCTCCCTACTAAAATTGGGGTTCTTTATGCCTTATTTAATGTATCTTTCCAAAGATAATCCCAAAAAATATCTAATAAGCAATCATAATTTTTTTTTTTGGTTTGTATGGTGTATATTTAGTGATCTGGGACTCATACGCCACCTTGGGAATATGGTCCCCACCTAAGTTTCGGGGCCTAATCCTAAATTTGGCATAGAACTTAACATGTCTTAAAATTTGTGTCCCAAGCTTAGCCCACTAGGACTCATACGCCCCAATTGGAATATGAGTCCTTCTTAAATTGGACCTATTTTGAATTCAAATTATTGGTGGGATTTTATCCTTCTACATATTATGTCAGCTTGTAGTGTTGTAATTTTGAGAAATTTGGCATAAACAAGTGTAAATACAAGGTTATTTCACATATTTTCTCCTAGCAAGTTTACAAGTGACCTAACAATTCAAGTATTCAAGAACTATAGAAAATTTATGTTCAAGAGGGTTTAGAAGAGCATTCAAGAGCTGATTATCAAGTTTTTTGGAGCTACAATCAAGCATCATGTCAAAGTCATCAAGCATCATATTTGTTTTTGAGCTAACATTTGTGATGTATACCTTCTTATGATTCAAGCAAGCATTCAAGTCAACATACTTAAAAAACAATTATGATTCAAGATCTACATTCATGCTAGCCATTTCATAAAAGTTTTTAGCCTATGTTCTAAGGGTTTGGTGAGTTGCAACATAACATATTTTTTCATTCATCATTTTCCATTCTATTTCTATTCATTTCAAGGTTTGATTACCAAAATGGGTTTTGACCAAGGAAAAACCCTTATTCACTAATAAAGCAACATTTTTCCCTCTATTTGATGTGTGATTTATAGATTGAGGTTGAAGATCCATTAAAGAGAGATTGGAGAAAGTTTTCATAGTTTTCATCTACATTGCAAGATCACAAAAATTCATCTACAGAGCAGAATTCAGAGTTTCAAATTCGATGATTTGATAGGAGATAAGATACAAGTGAATAATAGAGGATACCTAATTTCAAATCAACCCTGATATTGGGACTAAATCACCACTTGTGGTGTATGAGTCCTAGTATACTCGATTTCAAGCATTTTTTGTAGATCCTAGTTTAGTAGTTGTAGATTTCAAATTCAACCCAAAACCCTAAATGGGGAATAAATCACCCCTACTAACATATGATCTCCAATATGCATTAAAGATCATATTTTCAAGAGTTTAGACCTTGTTTCAATCATCTTCAATTTTCTAATTGCCCCTCTATTCTTTCTTACTTCATTATTTTGATTTTTAGTTTCATATCTTATGTTACCTAGTTAGGTTTGCATATCACTTGAATCTTCTTCTTTCCAAGCCTTTTCTTGGTGGTGAACCCCCTTTTACCTTTAATTACACTTTAGGAGTCCTTATAGCAGATCTCTTATCTCACTTGGACCATTGGATTGAGATATATAAGGTTTCCTTGAATAAAATAGAGGAAAATCGACCCACCCTCGTTATGTGTGTTCCATCTCCTAATAGGTAGAGCACATACCCCTATTTTCCTAGTTTTCATTTTGGTGAACCTATCCTTTGGAAACCTTATTTTCTAACTTGGAGTGCATCATAGTCATAGATCTAGCTTACATTAACTTCATATTAGGTCTTACATTAGTTAATTTGCATCTAGGGTTTCTAGATCTTGCATTAGTGAAAGTGCATATAGGTTGCATTTTTGAATCTTGCATAATTGAATTTCATTTGAAATATATAATTACACATAGCATAGAAAAAATTCAAACTAGCAAACCTAAAATTCACTCAGAATTTGCTAAAATTAGTGTCAAAGACCTAATCTTGGACTCATATGCCCCTTTGGTAGATTTAGTGCTAGTATAGGTTGTTTTACATGAGTTATGGGAATTCTGTGTTGACTATTTTTCATCATTTAAACCTTTGAAAAACCATAATGGGGACTCATATGCCCCTCTTTGTGATTTAGTTCCATGTCAGACTTGAAACTACATTTTCGAGCATTGAAAACATTGCTTCTATGCTTCTGTTTTCTATGGTTAGAATTTTGTTTCACTTTATTGTGTTTTTGTTTCATTCATTTCATTGCACTTAGCTTAGTTCAATTCATTTCGTGTATTTCTTAATTTCAATTATTGTATGTAAACATTTCATTCTAGGTCATTACATTACATTTCATCATGGATATGTGCTTTGGTAAGCTTTGGATGTGCTTGAAATCATTAGTGGATGTGTCGAGTTGTTCTTTTGGAAATGATCCTAATGAAATTGAACTCACTCATGCTCAATCAACTCCTAATGCATTTCCTCCTCGTGATGTTGACATCATTGGAGAAGATGATGATGACATGAACAAATTTATAAACGGTTGCCTTAATAGCCTTAAGACTAATTGTGGCAATGGAAAAAGTATCCCTTCTACTTTTCCTTTCTTGTTTGGGCCCTCCTTGTGAATTAGGTTTGATGTTTCCTTGATTTAGTGTTGTACTATGGTTGAAATCTTCACATTAGGTCTTGGGCCCTTGTGAACTAATGAATATAAATTGTACCTTGCTAAAGTGTTGTAACTCTCTTTCACACTTTTCTAAGGTCTTATTACTTAATTACACTTAATTAACCTCTTTTTAATCAAAATAAACCTTAATCTTGCCTTATTTGGAGTGTTGTAAAGTTTTGTAACACATTTTCACACTTTTCTACTATTTTCATTAATAATTGGGTTTTCTTATGCTTTAATTGGCCTTATTTTGCATCCACAAGCCTCATTTAATGCATCTTTTTGAGGATAATCTACAAACCAATCAATATCCAATCATAATTAAGGTGTTTCAAGTTTGAATGGCCCAAATTTAGTGATCTAAGACTCATTTACCACCTTGGGCGAATGGGTCACACCTAGATCTCTTGGTCTCAAACCTGGTTTAACACATTTCTAAGCATTTTTAATATTTGGTCCTAAAAATTTGACCCATTGGGACTCATTTGCCACCTTGGGTGAATGAGTCTTGTGTGGCCCAAAATAAAAATTAATTCAAAATTTTGGAGGGATTTTATTCTCCTAGATCTAATGTTGGCTTGTAGTGATGTAATTTCAGGAATTCTCGCATAATTTAGTATAAATACAAGGTTATTTCATTCATTTTTAATATAGAAAGTTGAATGACAATTCTTATAGCAAGTTTGAGTTCACAAGGGCATTCAATTATCTACAAGAGCGTTCAAGGGTAGATTATCAAGAATTTTAGAGTAGCATTCAAGCATCAATCATCATGTAAGGGACTTTATGCATCATGTTTGTTATTGTGCTAACAATTGTGGTATAGGGTGTTGTCATTCAAGCAAGTGCTTCATTCAAGATCAACATCATTCAAGCAAGAGACAAGATCCACGTCCATTGCAACCATCTCAAGCATAATTGCAACACTTTATTGCAAGGGTTTGATGAGTTGCAATATTAGTCATTTGTTCTTCATTCTCCACTCCTATTTGATTTCATTTTAGGGATTAATTTCCAAAATGGGGTTTGAAAAAGGAAAACCCCTATTCACTAAACCAACAAAAAAATTTCCTCTTCTGCACGTGTGATTTGTAGGTCTACATTGCAAATTTCCTAAAGAGCAAGATTGGAGAAAAAGTTGTCAAGTCATTCAAAGTTGTCAAAGTTGTCATCAAGCCTTGGAGAACATTAGGGAAGATCCACAAATTACAAATCAAGATTTTACATCCAGAAATCAATCAAGAAGGATAAAGCAAATAGAGAAGAGAAGGATTAGAATTTGAAGCTTAAAAAATCCTAATTGGACTGATTCACCACTTCTGGTGAATGAGTCCTAGTTCTAGTCAAATTTCAAGATTTTGCAGATTCAGATACCCTTTTGGCATATTCTCGTTCCTACAAATTTTTCTAGAATCTAGACTAATTCTCCCATCATAATGATTCCCAATCAACATTAAAGGTAGAATTTCTAGTGTTGTAGATCTCTTTCCAGTCATTTCCATATTCCCACGTGCACACATTCCTTTTTGTAGCCTTCTAGATTCTATTTCATTTAATTTTCTAGGTCATTTTGTAGTGCATTACATTCCATTAGAGTTTAGTGTTAGACCTTGCAATTCATTATCTTTTCCAAGTCTAAACTTGGTGGTGAACCCCTTATTAGTTTGCATTCAACCACTAGGACAACTCTATTGCAAGATCTCTTTCTCTTTTGCATTGAGATCTCTAGGGTTATCCTTGAGTTGAATCATCTTGAAAGTGGGTGTGCTCTATGTTTTAAACCATATGAGAACACTCCTAACACATTTTAAGAGATTCCATTTTGGTGAACTTGACTTTAGAATATTAAAATTCTTATTTGGAGTGAATTATCATCCTAGATTTAGCTTGAATTAACATTGTAGGATTTGCATTAGTTAATTGGAATTCTAAGGTTTCTCATTTTACATTAGTGAAAGATCATATAGTTTTCATTTTTGCATCTAATTTCATTGAAAACCAAAAAAAATCTACATTTGCATCCAAGATACAGATCATAAAACATAAAAAGCATAAAAATCCATTAAAAATTTCTGAAATTTTTTGAAAAAAATCCCTACCGTGACTCATTCGTCACCTTGGGAAAATTAGTCCCTGTGCATATTCTGGCATTTAAAGTTTAGTTTCTGAGTTTTTTTTTGTTGTTATTTCCTTTCTATTTTAGTTTACAGAACTTCTGTTATAATAATTTCATTGTTCTTAGCTTACATTACATTTGCATTCATTTGCATTTTGTATCCCTTGTATGAGTATTTGGTGTTCTATTGCTAATACTATAGTGAGATGAAGTTCAAGACTCATGACATCCTGTGATAGCACAATCATTGTGGATCTTGGGTTGTCTAGCTCTTTCACTCCTAGTATTGACATTAGTACACTAGGTATGGATCATACCCTTAGCAAATATGTTCCTTCAAGTTGTATGCAAGTTGAAATAATGAATGATAGTGTCACACAAGAAAACATAATTCAAATTGACGAGGACTTAGAAAAATTACAACACCAAGTGTGAAATAACAAAATTTCAACCACTACCATCCCTACTATAGATAGCATTCACCACATGCTTGAAAGTGAAGATGGGCTTGACCTTGTGAAAAGAATAGTTCTAATCATTGGAAAACACCTCCCAACAACCACTTGTTGTCCCTTACCAATAAGAAATGTCACAAGCTAAGGAGGAACTCAAATCCCTCCCACAACAATTGCCTTAATACCTACCTATACCAATCCTCAAGTCATAAAAACAATGCAACAAGTTAGTAATGTGATTCCTTTCGTAGGTATTTTCGCTAGCATCCATAGTTCTTATGTGGCCCATCACATGTCATATCTTCTCCCACTTTACCAACTATAGGTATTCCATTGACTTGTCCTCTGAACACATACACCCCTTTACCCTTTTCACTTATGTCTCATTAAAAAAGTAATGAACCTCTCATAAATAAACTCTTCCAAATCATTTCATCATTTCAAAAGCAATTTTCCACCATCAACTGAATGTTGAATATATCAAATACTAAAAGGGGGTGAATTAGTATTCTTCTAGAAAAATTAATTATCAACCAACATCCAAATGCAATAGTGAAGCAAAACATAAAGGATATCATAACACATTGACACCACGATTTTTACACAGAAAACCCAAAGTGGGAAAAACCACTATGAGGATTAGCTCACAATATATTATAGCCAGTTATAAGATATTACATGGATCACTATCAGGACTCACCATCCTTGAAAAGTATCACAATCTAAATATAGAATATGGCTTATTGCCAAGATACAAAAGGTGTGGCTCACTACCAAAATGAACTAGAGAGATGCACCTAAAATGTGTTGAAAGTAGTTTTGGTTATGTTCTAATACTATCAAACTTCTACTCCATTGCTGGTGTTAAATTACTACTAGAACCTTTGCACTATTATACTTGCCACATCATAAAAATATCATTCTCCATTTGTTTCTTCACAACTTGTCCATCATAAATATATACACAACCATAACTTTCTTTACCAATTAGGTCACCCTAATTGAGGGAACACCAAAAATTCAGAGAGTCTTGTTGTCCTAATAAAAAATTCCTTTTGGTGCACAAAATTAAACACGTTGTCCAAATGTTAGGTCGGCCCATACCTAAAAGAGGAGCACACAAAAGATAAACCTTGTCAGAAAAAAGAATACCAAACTTTTATCACCTTGATACCTCAACCAGATCACACAAACATGATGAGAACTCGTTTGTACCTATAACTGACCTTCTTGAGAAACTTATCAAAAACTCATATAACTCCCTTTTCTTGAGAATATTTTCAAACCACAATACGGAATCAATATGAATACACATTTTAATTAGTCAGTTACCAACCAATATTGGCATCAATGACAACAAACCTGAAGGGCACCTTCTTCATTCTTCCAACAATCTCCCCCTTTGTCATTGATGACAATATGTGCCAAAAAATGAAACTTGATTCAAAACAAAATAAAATGTGCTCAAAACCCCCTAACATATGTACAAAAACAAACATATCGTACAAAATCTTCTCCTCATCTCCTCTTTTCCTCTTCTCCCCATTTGACATCAAGGAAAAAGGGTTGGGATCAATCTTTAAATCAAGAATTGGAGGCACCTCATAACTCCTTTAGAATCACTTCCTAAGAAGGCTTTCCATCATCCCAGACTCCTTTTTCCCTTGAGAGTGTTTTACGTAGAGATTCTATTTCCACTAGGCATTCTTCTCCTTCTTTCAGAGTGGATGTAACAATGTTCATTTTCTCAAGTTTTTCTACTTCCATCAGTGCATTTGATATGATAACATGTCCAGACATAACCAGATCTCCATGTTGGGCATACGACCTTATAGCCTCTTCTTTCTATCTTTGGAGGATGAAAAAATTATTTTGAAGATCTGCAACAGAAACCCACCTAACATAGTTTCTATCAATGAGGCAATCTTATAATCTCTGGAGGCATGGGAAAGTTGAGACTCAATTGATTAAATTAAATCCTTGGTACCTCGACTAGTTTTCTTCCATTTCATTCAAGAAACAAATAGCAATTGGGCTTTATCATCACATTCTCTTACCTCTTTCAAAGTTTGCAAATCCTTCTCACATGCAACTGTACACTTTTCTTGCAAAATAGCAACCTTTTCTTGAACAAATTTAGCTCAACTTCTTTTGTGGTTTGCATCTTAATATTGGAAGTCTAATCTTTAATAGAATCAACTATAAGCCTCAAATTTTCAATTAGAGCTAAAGAGTTGTCTAATGTAACATTAGGGGTTGTCTCTTGTAGAGCTTTTATAGCTTCATTTATTAATTCATTCCCCTTTTTATAGAATTTGTAGCCTCCTGCATGATAGAGCTGATAAAAGTGCCACTTAGCTTAGTTTTGTCATCAGGTGTAATCTTTGTCAAATCCACATAAGCTAGGTAAGATGGTAGCTTAACTAGCTAAGGTGGAAGCACATGATAAATTACATCTTGTCTTGAAAGAAGAACTTTAAGAGTACTTCTAGATGATTCTCTAGAAGGCTTTAATGGTTCAGTGCCTTTAGGAATTTCATCTTCAATCAAAAAGGCTTTCTTGTCTTCCTCTTTATTCTTTTCTTCTTCATTTTATTTTTCTTCTCTAAATGACTTTCCATAGGACTTTTCTCTATTTCCTTTCTCCCTTCTATCCTCATTATCCTTGTCTTTATCTTTCTCTTTGTCCTTACTCCCTTCACTTTCATCTTGGTTTTTCTCTTCCATGTTTCCCGTAGATTCTTGATGTCCTTCTCTCTTTTCACCAGATTGATCTCTATGATCGTCATCATACCTTTTTCTGGTAGTTTCATCCATGTCCATTTGAGGGGTAGGTGTATCCAAAGAACCAACTATCTCATCAACAGTTTCTAAGACTAGATTATCCATAACTTCTGCAATAGTAGCATGTTCCTAAATTTGAGTAGTGTAAGAGGAAGAACTGGTTATTTTCCCATAGATCTTTTCTATTTTCTGAATTGCATCCTAAGTTTCTTTTCTTATTTTGTCAACATAGTCATCTTGCTCCTTACTGTGAATATTTTCAGACCAGAATACTGGATCAACATGGATGCACAATTTTCTTAGTCAGTTACCAACCAATGTTGGAATCAATGATAACAAACTTAGACGACACCTTCTTCATTCTTCGAATAATCTCACCCTTTGTGATTTATGGAAACATGTACCAAAAATGAAAATTTCTTCAAAACAACAAAAATGGGCTGAAATCCCCCTAACATATGTACAAAAACAAACATATCATACAAAATTTTCTCCTCCTCTCCTCTTTTCTTCTTCTCCCCCTTTAACATCAAGGAGAAAGGACTGGGAACAATCTTCAAATCAAGAACTGGGGGCACATTTTAAATCCTTGAGAATCATTTCCCAAGTAGGTTTTCCATCATCCCAAACTTCTTTTTCCCTGGAGAGTGTTTTATGTAGAGATTCTATTTGCACCAGGAATTCTTCTCCTTCTTCCAGAGTGGATGGAGCAATGTTCATTTTCTCAATATTTTTTGCTTCCATCAAGACATTTGATATGATAACATGTCTAGTCATAACTAGATCAACAAGCTAGGAATACTATCACATAGCCTCTTCTTTCTACCTCTATAGAATGAAAAAATTACTTTGAAGATCTGTAATAGAAACCCACCTAACATAGTCTCTATCACTGGATATCTTATAATTTCTAGAGGCATCAACAAGTTGAGACTCAATCGATTCCATTAGATCCTCGATACCTCAAGTAGCTTTTGGCCATTTCATGCAGTAAAAGAATAGTAGTTGGTCTTCATCATCACATTCTCTTACCTCTTTCAAAGTTTGCAAAGCCTTGTCATGAGCAACTCTACACTTTTCTTGCAGAAATAGCAATCTTTTATCTAACTAGCTTAGCTCCACTTCTTTTGTAGTATACATCTTAATATTGGATGAGTATTCTTTAATATAATTAACTATAAGCCTCAAATTTTCAATCAAAGCTAAAGAGTTGTCAGAAGTAACACTGGGGGCTATCTCTTGTAAAGCTTTGATCGATTCATTTATCAATTCATTCCCCTTTTGATATGAATCTATGACTTGCTACATGACAAAGCTGATAAAAGTGCCTCTTAGCTTAATTCTTTCATCAGGTGTAATCTTTGTCAAATCTACATAACCTAGGTGAGATGGTAGCTTAACTAGCTATGGTAGAAGCGCAGGCTGGATTACAACTTGTCTTGAAATAATATCTTTAAGAGTACTTCTATATTTCTCTCTAGATGGATTTGATGGTTCACGACCTTTGGGAATTTCACATTCAGCTGGAATGGTTTTCTTATCTTCCTCTTTCTTGTTTTCTTCTTCCTTTTCTTTTTCTTCTTCTTCTTCTTTTTCCTTTTCCTCTCCAGATGAATTTCTAGAGGAATTTTCTCTATTTTCTTTCTCCCTTCTATCCTTATTATCCATGTCATTTTACTTCCTTTTTTCCTTACTTCATTCACTTTCATCTTGGTTTTTCTCTTCCCTGTTTTTGGTAGATTTTTGATGTTCTTCTCTATTTTCACCAAATTGATCTCTATGATAGTCACTAGACCTCTTGATGGTAGTTTCATCTATGTCCATCTAAGGGGTAGGGGTCTCAAAAGAAACATGTGTCTCATTAATAGTTTCCAAGACTAGGTTATCCATAAGTTCTGCAATAGTAGCATGTTCTTGAATCTAAGCAATGTGAGACAAAGAACTAGTTCTTGTCCCATAGCTCCTTGCTAATTGTTGAATCACATCCTGAGTTTCTTTCTTTAGTTTTTCAAAATAGTCATCTTCCTTAGTCATTAACATGTTGAATCTCTACTTGAATCTAAATAATGTAGAACATTCATTCAACAAATTTGTAGCTTCTATCTCTGAATAAGCTGAACCAATATATTTTAAGGCTTCACTTCTCATCTTGTCTTTGACATTTAAGGCCTCTTGCCTTCTAAGCACTAATTCTTTCCACACATTTTCAGTAGCTTTTGACTATATGGTATCCATGTTTATATTGCAAATAACTATGTAGTGAACAAAATAATTTATGATGGTTTCTTTCCCTTCATCATTAACCTTTTCATATAACTCAATAGTTGACATAAGATCATTTTAAATAATATTGTTCACTAAGGTTCCAAGAACCAAGGGTGGCTAATTACTCACTAGATGAGAATCAAGAATATTCTCAACAAGATCATATTCACCTTCTTCATTCTTCTTTGTGTGCACATGTATTTAGTAGGCATCCTCCTCTTCCTCTGTCCCATCATTAGTGGAGATCTCAACTCTCATTTTGAATCCTTCATTGGAGGTACTACCTCTTCTATTTATTTTCAGTTTATGCTCTTCTTCTAAGCCAATCTCAATTTCATCCTCAACAACATCACTCAAACTCCTTTTCCTATGAGATTTTTCTTTCACTCCACTTCTTCTTGAGGTAGCTAATGGTGTAGTAGTAGGTATGCCCTTCTTAGATGCCCTAGTACTAGGACTGGTAGGGGAAGAAACATCAACAAATGTTGGGGCACTTTCTTCTTTCCTTTTCCCTTTCTCAACATTAGCACCACTAGGGGTGGGAGGACTAGAAATAGGTGTTCGGGTAGCATTAGAAGATAATCTTCTTGATTTTTTGGGTATAGAGGATTGTTTAGTATATTTGGATTTCCTTTTATCAATAGCCCCCTTCAAATTTTCTAAATCATATTTAGTGAATGTTTGATCTTGGAGGAAAGCTTCAACCTTATTTCTTCCATTAGGTGTTGTAGCCTCTAAATGAATTTTAGTATATTTCTCCTCATATGTATCGAGCCTAGGTAGAGAGGGGTGTTTAGGACTAGCCAACAGATTCCCAATGTGTCTCTCTACCATTTTCTCTTAAATATCATATCCCAGGGGTTCAATCCATCAAATTTTGGGTACTATGGCCTCAATGATGCATTCATCTATAGAAATAATAAATTTATCTCCTTCTCATACTTCTTCACCAAACTCCTTGGAATCTTGTCTCTTTCATTCATTTGATTCTGAAAGATTGCAAAAAAAGCAATTAGGACATTGTTATGTGCCCTAAAGTCTTCTAGACTACGTAGATGATCATAAATCTTATGGGAAACTGGTCTAGTGTTCTCCCCAATTATGTTCTTTCTTCCTTGGAACTCCCTTAGAAAATAGAATAACAAACAAACAACTAGAGTGGCAAATTTAAAGACATGTCTCTTCACCTTTGTCATGCTCATGTTTTCCATAAGTTGCAATATCAACAACTCATAGAGATCAAAATCCATTCCATTCACCACCATTTCATAAGTAGTATGAATTGTTATGGCTGATATTGAGTTTGCTCTATTCATGAAGTAGAATTTTTGTCCAATCATAATGGCAACATACTTGATGGTAGGGTTTGCAATAGACTTTGTGATTAAGGCTCTCTTCTCAAACTTGGCACTAGTTAACATTGTGACCTCATCATTTTTCATTTCTTTTAGAACTAGAATGGCACCAGTGTCACAAAGACCAGTAACAACACAAATTCCCTCCTTATTGATAATCGTTGGTTCATTTATCCACACAAGATTGTTGTGAACCCTACTAAGGGCCATCTTGACAAATTTTGCCTCACTCTCACTGGAAAAGCTTGGAAACTAGTTCCAAATTTTTAGCTTCATCCAATCTAGATTTTCATACTCTGCCTTAAGCAATAAGTCATTAATCAACTCATTGTTCCACAAATCCTTTAGCTCTTGGTGATAAAATTATTTGAGCTACCCATGAATGTATATGCTTGGGTCTTCAATGGGTAGCACATGACTTGGTATGTGTGATAGCATTGCCATTGGGTCATTTTCATATACTTTCAATGAACATCTTCTAAATTTTGGTTGGGGCCTCTCAAAGATTTCCACAACTGTAGGAGTGGCCATATTCCTCAAAAAACCTTGAATAAACTTAACAAAGAGTTCCTAGGTGATCCCATAATACTAGTTTACAATTTTTGGCCAAACTAGACATTGAACTAATTTTTTTTAACTAAATATTCACTTTTGGGAACCTATAGCGGCTAAAGCATGAGGAATTTCAAGATGATGCAAACTAGTTATTTGTGATATTTTGTCTATAGATTCTAAATATATTTTTTTCAAACTTTTTTGAATCAGATTGCACTTATTTTTCTATCTACTTTGAAAACTAGTTTTTAACAGTAAACACCATTTTTAAAGAGTGGCGTTACTAGCTAGTACATAACTTTTTTTCTATTCAGGATAAAATTCTAATTGTTTTGAATTAAAATTTGTAACTATGATATCTAGTGCATGGAATTGGTTTCATGGCATTTCATTGAATATTATTTTCTTAATTAAGTTTCACAGTCAAACCATTTACAATTTAGACATGATTTACTAGCTAAAACATAACCTTTTGTATGTATCAAAATTCAATTTTATTTTTTTTGTTGGATCAAGGACATCAATATCTAGTGCACTAATATATATATATTTTTTGATAATCGGCTATTTTTCCACACATGCAGAATAGAGAGCCCAATTTTTGGTGAAAAAACTATAGTCACAAGAAATAAAAAATAAATATAATAATCAAATTTAATTTAATTAGAATTATACTTTTTTGGAATCTTATAATAAGGACTACATACAAAAAATAAATTTTAAATGAATTCATTTGATCACCCAAAAGGTAAATCAAAAGTGGTTTTTTATTAGCATTTTGATAGGTGTAAAGGAGACTCCATTATAGGTATGGTTTTAAACTAGTAGGGTTCTATCCAAGGGGGCTTGGTCTAAGGTGGTTTGATCAAACCCTCTTCAATTGGGATCCTTTAAATGGAACTTCTCAAGGCTTAAGTCATTATATTTTTTTAAAATATGTGATTTCAGCAAAAAATAGGATCTCCCACAAAGTGTAAACCACTATTGTGGGATCACCCTCCTTCAACTTCAAAGACCACAGAGTTCAGATAATAGAGAATACATTTTTCTACTTGTCATGAACTAGGGTTTTGATGTATGATGCTTTGAATTGCTTTCTATCTTACTTCTGTTTGCACTGCTTGTTCCAACTTGTGTGAATGTGTTTTTCTTTAACTTATTCACCTGCTTTATTATTTACAAAATTTTCCCTAATTTTTCATTTATTTCTTTTCTAGTTTTTTGTTGTCAATCACTTTGTGAAGCATACTGTAAACTAAGAAGACCTCTACAATTTTTCTAATTTTCTTAATTTCTATTAGAATTTTTTCCATTGCCTTCAAAATAATGATTCACATCCCATATCCTTGTGTCATCACCTAACACCTCATATATCGAGGTTTTGTTATAGTTTTTTGTTATTGCTCCCCCTTAAACCATTACTAGCTTCAATTCTTACAAGAGTTATCTGCACCGGATGCAAATACAAGATTATTTGATTCATCCTTGTTCATAGGTTCTTCCTTCTTTCTCCAAATTCTTTCCATTTCTTTTATTACTTCTTTAGGATCTACCTTGTTCATAGGCTTGCTCTTTTGCTCCAAATTAGGTTACTTCCCAACTTTTCTCTTACAAAATTTTGAGATATGTCCTGGTTTGTTGCAAGTGTAACACATGACATATTTTTTATCAAATGAATTTTCATTCATCCTTGACCTGCACTAATTAGCCTTGTGTCCAACTATGTTGCATGTGTAACAATACCCTTGAAAAGACTGAATCCTTATGTTAGCATTAAACCTATTCATCATCAATTGGCTTCTACATTTGGTAATTCTATGTCCAAGCTTGTTGAAAACATAGCATTATCCAATAAAGAATCTAACATTTTGATTCATTCTATTTTGGTTCATCCTACTTTTTCATTCTATTGCTCTATGTACAAACTTATTGCATGAGGAACAAAAATCATTAAAAGATGAGTACCTTTGAGCATTAGGCTATTGAATGGGAATCCTTCTAGTATTGTTCCTTTGGTTCTTATTTTTAGAAGCATTTCCTTGAAATCTCCTTTGATTTTCCACATTGTTCGAGACTGGTTTAGCCTTTGAGCATTGTCCTTCTCCAAGTCTTAGACTACTATTTTCCTTAGCAGGTTTTGAAGATGTAATCAACTCATCAAGCATTATAGAACTTGTCTTGAATATTTCTTCATGAGCTTTTGCTTTTTCCAGATTGGTTCTTAGGGTTACCACTTCTTCTTTGAGCTTTGTACATTCATTAATTTTGTTCTGAATCTCAATTTTATGACATTCCTCATTTTTTTTCATTTCTTCCATTTTCACCTTTAGTCTAGTAATATCCTCATTTTCCTTTTTCAACTAATAACTAACTTCTCTATGTCTATCTTTGAACCTTTTGATCTACTCTCTCAGCTTTCTGATGCAATCATTTTCTCCCTTTAGATTTCCTTTTAGAGTTTCCTTCTCATCCTCTCTTTTGTGCAATTCCTCAAGGGTGACATTGATTTCTTCAGATACAAAAAAATTCTTCTGGATGAATGGAATAATATTCGCTAGCCATATATTCAAGTTTTGAGACCTTCCTCAAGCTATAAGACTTCTTTAGAGAAATTGAGCTCTCATATGAATTTTTGAATATACCAAATATTGAGAGGGGGGTTGGTGAATCAGTATTCTACTAGGAAAATTAATTATCAACCACCCAATTATCAACCCACATCTAAATGCAATAGAGAACCAAACCATAAAAGAGATAATAACACATTGACACTAGGATTTTTACATGGAAAGCCCAAAGTGGGAAAAACCATGGTGAAGATTAGCTCTCAATATATTATAACCGATTATAAGATATTACATGGTTCACTACCAGGATGCACTATCCTTGAAAAGGGTCATAGATTGAATATAGAATATGGCTTATTTCCAAGATACAAAAGGTGTGGCTCACTACCAAAATGAATTGGAGAGATGCACATACAAATTTTTGAAAATAATTCCAATTATGTTATGATAATATCAAACTTCTCTTCCACTACTGGTGTGAAATTACTATTAGAAACTTCATACTATTATACTTGTCACATCATATGCATATCATTCTCCATTTGTTTCTTCACCAGTTGTCTATCATAAATATATACACAACCATAACTTCCTTTATCAATTAGGTCATCCTAATTGAGGGAACACCAAAAATTCAAAGAGTCTTATTAGATTAATACAAAATTCCTTTTGGTGCGCAGAAAAAGAACATGTTGTCTGAATGTTAGGTTGGCCTAGACTTAAAAGAGGAACAAACAAAAGATAAACCTTGTTGGCCAAAATAATACCGAACCTTTGTCACCTTGATAGCTCAACTGGATCACATAAACAAGTTGGGAACTTGTTTGTATCTATAACTGACATTCTCGAGCAACATATCAAAAAATCATAGAATTCCCTTTTATTGAGAATATTTTTTGACAAGAATACCAGATCAGTATGAACACATAGTTTACTTAGTTACCAACCAATGTTTGCATCAATGAAAATAAACCCAAAGGGCACCTTATTCATTCTTCCAAGTGCATATGACTACTAAGATGACCTTGGCTAATTTGATGAGATGTAAGAAAAAAGAAGAAGAAAAGCTAATTGATTTTATCTCACTATAAATCTCTTTATTCCCAAATCGATGTGAAGGTTCCTGACCCTCAGCTTCAAAAGATGTTCATACAAAGTTTTCAAAGTAAGATCCAAGACAAGCTTACCATGATGAAGTTTCCATCCTTCATGAACTTGTGTACTACTCTCCATGATTATCAAAATTTAGTTAGTAGTCAAGATACAAAGTCCACTTCTAGCCAAAATGAGAAATTTAAGCCCTAAACCAAAAAAATTCCCAACCTTTTAGAAAATAGAATAAATTATTCATTCAATTCAATCCCCCTCAACAAATAATGTAAAATTTCAAAAACCAAGTAGCTGCTATTAAAGTTGTGATACCCTTTAGCTATGGGGACCTAAAATGGAAATTCACTCCCTTACCTAATACCCTTCATAACACAATGTCATAGCTTTTAGAACAATAAATTATTACCTTACCTCCTATCAAAACACCTAATCCTAATAAGCCTTTACCCACAAGCTTTAGATTAAATTCTTATTGCTACTATCATTGATCAATAACCAAGTAGTTGCTATTAAAGTTGTGATACCCTTTAGCTATGCCGACCCGAAAAGGAAATTCACTCCCTTACTTGATACCCTTCAGAACAAAATGCCCCAACTCTTAGAACAACAAATGATTACCTTACCTCTCATCTAAACACCCGATCCTAATAAGCCTTTACCCCTGAGCTTTAGATCAAAAGCTTATTTCCACTATCACTAATAAAATGGACACCATACAGAACATTGCAAGTGTCTTAAACATCTTGTGCAAGACCTCATTGATTCCAGTTGTCTTTTCGTTGGAGGTGTTAGTGATCAAGGAAATAAGTTTGTTGATTTCATTTCTCAAAGCCAACAAAACTACAAAGAATGTTGTGATGAATGTTGACACAGATGATAAAAATGATTCTATTCAACATGATCCTATAGATAATGATCCTTTGGATGACATGGTAGGAGTGATAGACACCATTCCTCCTAAGGGAAAAACTAACAATCCTCTTGATATTAATTTCTCCTCTAAGGATATACTCAAACATGCATCAGATGGTCCTCTTTACATAGTTGGTCGTATCTATGATGATCCCACTAATGGGATACTAATAGATCCCTCTTGTGGAGAAGATGTGATCACCGAAGAATTCTTACTTTTGTATGAGCTCTATTAAGATATATACAATAAACTAAAAGAATGGATCAAGACACACAATGGTTTTGATTTCCCTACAATGGGATCAATCACTCTTCCTTTACAAATAGGACTGAAAAAATTTAGATGTCTCATTCTCCATCATCCCACAGTCAAACCAGTTTCATGTGAAGCTAGGCTATCAATGGCTTCACTCCATCAAAGTTGTCCCTTTGGTTATGCATAAATGCCTAAATTTTCCCTTTGACAGTGAATTTTTCACCATCCATCATAGTGGCTTTAACCTGTTATCCTCCATAGGAAAATTTTCCTTAGATTTATTTTTCCCTAAGCCTATGGAACCTATAAAACCATAAGAAGACTTATTTTTCTTGTCTTATCAAAAGTTCAAGGAAAAGAAGATAGCAGAACTATCCCTTTGAAACATGTCCCCACCTACCACCAAGCCTACTATCCTTTCAGAAGAAACCATGATCAAACCTAAAGAAATTCCAAACAATCAAGATCAACCGAAAAAAGAAAATTCACCTACCTCCTACAAAAGACCAAGAGACAAGAAAATAACCCCATCAAACCTCCAAGAATAAAACGTGTTTAAAAATTCAAAGAGAAATTGGTCAAACAACCTCGCATGGTTCCTTCTGTTCCTCCCCTTAGGGAAGAAAAGAAACCTATGGTTGATCAACCCACTCCTACACAAATGCAACTTGAAAAAAAAAAGGAACAAAGGTGCTAGAGAGTGTAGGTGTAGACACTATGCCCTTGCTCGCAGGTTAAATGATGAAATAAATAAATAAAATAAAAATCCAAACTTAACTAAAGAAATGCATGATAAGCCTCCCCCTTCACTGAAACAAAAATATCTTATAACGCAACAAGAGTGTAAGAATTATTTCAAAATTATCATTTGACCTCCTATTGTCATTAACTTGGATGATGATGATGAGGTTGTTAAAATTGACAAAGAGGTGCATAATGAATTGAATACATTTTTTTCCTCTTCTATGAGATTAAGTGACAATCCTCATAAGAGGAGTGTTGAACTTGGTGTGTGCTCATGTTCGACACTTGTAATTGTCCCTTTGGTAGTTGTCCACCTTGAGTATACAAGGAACATGATTAGGATGTAGACAACCTGATTTAGGTTGAATCACATGGGCCTTACTAGTATTTTCATTAATTCCTTTTCATTTTCTTTTGTGTGATTGTATGTGTGTGATGTGATCTCCCATTATGTTCTGCATGATTTTCTCTCTCTTTGTGACATTCCTCTATATGTACCTTCATTCTTCTCTATGCCATCAATCTTTTCACTTTTTATCCTTTATTTTTTTGTCTTGCATTTTCCTTTTGGAGATGACACAAGGCGTCGAGACATTCATGTCTCTTCCATGTTGGCCCAAAAGGATTTTCCTTTGCTTCTTCTTTATCTCTTTTCAATTTTCCTTGTATTTTCCTTTTGAGGATAATGCAAGGAGTTGAGGCATTCATCTCTATTCCATGTTGACCCAGAAGGATTTTTCTTTATTTTCAATCTCTTTGTGTCATTCTTCTAGTTCTACATGTATTTGGGGAATGATGACAGTTCCGAGCTCTCTAAAAAAAATTGTAGTAAGAACATACTAACCCCAAATCCGTAGATCCCTTATTTTTTTGTTGTTTTCATTTTGTGGGAAACCCCTCTCTTTTATTCTTCTCTTACATGGCATAGATTTACTTGGAAATATACAACTTGGAATAGGGATTTCCAAGTTGGCTATTGGGTATGTACAGGATCATCATGGAAAAAATAGGCCCTTAAGTGGCAAAAAATTTAGAAAAATCAGAGTTAGGCAACTTGACGTAAAAATTTGAATAAGTTATCTACATTATTTCAAAAATATGTAAGAATAAAATCTGTAGAAAATTAAATATAGTTTCTAAACTACTAGGTAATGATTAAACATATATATATATATATATATATATATATATATATATATATATATATATATATATATATATGGTGAAAATTTGAAATTTCAATGTGGTAGTACTTAAATTTCAGGGAAAAATAAAGAAGTAGTTGTTTGTCTGACCACCCTAACCACAATAAAATATTAATATTTTTTATATTTTTAGATTTAAGTAAGCGACTCATGTCAGATGTGATGCATATTATTTTGTAATTTTTCAAATAGAAAATAATTAATTATGATTTTTATTACAACTTTTAAAATATAAAAAAAATTGTATGTATGACCACCATAACTTGGTAAAAAGAAACTGTGAAATTCAATGTTTTGTTTTTAATAATCTATAGTATGCGAAGCATAGATGTGACACATGTTTTCAATTAAAAAAATGTGATATCGTTTGAAAGCTATAGCTGTTTTTCAATCAGCCTATCAATTAGGACTTTAGTCGTAATTCAAATAGAAAATGAATAATAATTACTTATTAAATTCAAAGTAAAGAACAATTTATATTGATGGAAATATGAGAATCTCCTTTAAAAACCCTTTTTGTTTCATCAATTTTGGGTAAAAAAAAGTGGTCAGCCACATACCCATCATATTGTCGCTTTTTGGCCCATCATAATCCTACACATACCCTATCATGTCTTTCTTTTTGTTCAAATCTTTCATTGGATACTTTAAATTAATCGATCACAATATGGTGTTTATCAATTTCTTTAAAGTGGGGGCATACATTGTCATTTTTCTTTATCATGGTTCATAGTGTAGTCTTCTTAATTTATACGATGCATTTTTTGATTTGTGGATGACATTGGGTGTGATGTATTTCAAGAGCATGATCTCTCTTAGAATATTAAAGTCTTCTTAGTGGCTTGATGTGACACACAATATACCCTAAGTTGTGAATCTTCTATTCTTTGATTGGTCCTCTCTTGGAGACATTAGGCACAATGTTCCCTAAGTTAAAGACCTCACATGAACTAAGCATGACTGCCTTGAACATTGTCATTGCTGCATTTAGATTTTACATTTATATGGCCACTTTACAGAACACAACTTGCATTCCTATGGAGCCATCTTGTTTGTTCATGACCTCCAAGCATATGAAGTTTTTCTTGTCTCATGAAGCTCAAAAATAATTTTGTGTGACACCTTATTAAAGTTATCAAGAGGTATAACTTTGGCATGGTTTGAGTGGGAAGCCCAACCAAGGCATGAATTTCCCCATAGCACTCATATGTGTGTGTGAGCACATACTAACCATGAGTGTATTTTTCTCACCTTCTTGGACTTCTCACCTTGAGGGTAGCTAGGAGTTTCATTGCCACAACGTGAGTATGCATTTTTTGGACAAATAACCTAGATTTGATCCACATCATAATGGAAAAATGGTCAAAGCTTGATCTAACTCCTTTATCTCCCTTCTCTTTTTTTCCATCTTTGACAATGTATGTTTGTGCTCTGTTGTTCCTCTTTTGTGTTTATGTTGGTTTGTCATGGGATCTTGATCCTAGGGGATTGATCACCCCTCTTGATCATTTCCATCCTATCTTACTAGCATGGGTGCACTTGGATCCCTATTGATGTGTATGTTTGTCTACTTTAGTGTGATTTTGAAGCAAGTTCATCTAATCACTAAAGTGGAGACTAGATGTGGCAACAAAAAAAGTATCCCTTCTGCTTTTCCTTGCTTGTTTGGGCTCTCCTTATGAATTAGGCTTAGTGTTTCCTTGATTTAGTGTTATAATGTGGTTGAAACATCCACATTAGGTCTTAGGCCCTTTTGAACTGATGAAATTAATACCTTTCTAAAGTGTTGTGAAGTGTTGTAACTCAATTTCACACTTTTTTTAGGTCTTATTAATTAATTACACTTAATTAACCTCTTTTTAATCAGAATAAACCTTAATCCTACCTTATATGGAGTGTTGTAAAGTGTTGTAAGACACCTTCACACTTTTCTAGGGTTTTCATTAATAATTGGGATTTCTTATGCTTTAATTGGCCTTATTTTGCATCCAAAAGTATTGTTTAATGCATCTTTTCAAGGATAATCCCAACACCAACCAATATTCAATCATAATTCAAGTGTTTCAAGTTTGAATGGCCCAAATTTAGTGATCTAGAACTCATTCACCACCTTGGATAAATGGGTCCCACCTAGATATTTTGGTCTTGAATTTGGTTTGACATATTTCTAAGCATTTTTAAAATTTGGTGCCAAAAATTAAGCCCAATGGGACTCATTCTCCACCTTGGGAAAATGAGTCTCCTATGGCCCAAAATCAAAATTAATTCAAATTTCTACCAGGATTTTATTCTCCTAGATCTGATGTCAACTTCTAATGTTGTAATTTTGGGAATTCTTGCATAATTGAGTATAAATACAATGTTCTTTCATTAATTTTTACCTAGCAAGTTGAATGAGCATTCTTATAGCAAGTTTGAGTTTTCAGGAGCATTCAAGTTTCTATAAGAGCATTCAAGGGTAGATTATCAAGCATTTTAGAGTAGCATTCAAGCATCAATCATCATGTCAAGGACTTCATTCATCATCTTTGTTATTGTGCTAACAATTGTGATGTAGGGTGTTGGCATTCAAGCAAGATACAAGATCCACATCCATTGCAGCCATCACAAGCACAATTGCAAAACTTTATTGCAAGGGTCTGGTGAGTTGCAAGATTGTTATTTGTTCATCATTCTCCATTCCTAATTGATTTCATTTCAAGGATTGATTTCCAAAATGGGGCTTGACCAAGGAAAACCCCTATTCACTAGCCCAACAACATTTTTCCCTCTCCTTTTTGTGTGATTTGTAGCTCTAGGTTGCAAATTTCCTAAGGAGCAAGAATAGAGAAAATTTGTCAAGTCATTAAAGTTCTTAAAGTTGTCATCAAGCCTTGGAGAACATTGGAGAAGATTTACAAGTTGAAAATCAAGGTTTAAGATCTAGAAATCAATGAGGAAGGATAGAATAGATAGAGAAGAGCAAGATCAAACTTTGAAGCTTTAGAAAAGCCTAACTAGATTGATTCACCAGTTTTGGCAAATGAGCCCCAGTTCTAGTCAAATTTTAGGTTTTTGTAGATTCAGATACACTTTTGGCAGATTCTTGTTCCTTCACATTTTTCCAGAATCTAGACTGATTCACTCAGCTTAGCAAATGAGTCCCAATCAACATTAAAAGTATACTTTCTAGTGTTCCAAACCTCTTTCTAGTCATTTCTAGATTCCTAGGTGCACACATTCCTTTTTGTAGCCTTTTATTCTATTTCATTGACTTTTCCAGGTCATTTTACAATGCATTACATTCAATTCAGGTTGAATGTCGCATCTTTCATTTCATTACCTTTTCCAAGCATAAATATGGTGGTGAACCTCTTATTAGTTTGTATTCAACCCCTAGGAAAAGTCTATTGTAAGTTCTATTTCTCTTTTCCTTGAGATCTCTAAGGTTATCCTTGAGTGGAATCATCTTGAATGTGACTGTGTTCTATGTTCTAAAGCATAGAACAACACTCATAACCCATTTTAAGAGGTTCGAATAATGCATCCTTTTATCCTTCCATGAAAAAACCAATGCAAGTTGAGATGTTTTGTCTTTTACATCCTGAAACTGAGACAAAAATTGAACCTAAGATCCCTACAATAGGTAATCCTAGTTCCTCTAATTGAGTGCATCAATTTTATGTTAACAAGCTGACCAACACTCTTATCAACATAAAATAGACATATGGAAAAGGATTCATGATCCTAAGAAAACAAGGATGCGATAAATAAGCAAACATGAAATTCATCAACTCTTAGAACAAATACCAAATGAAGATACCAAGGGGATATGATATAAGGATCCTCCTGATATAAGTGTCCTCCTTCCTAAAGAACATCCAATTCCTCGTAATGATGGTAATTTTGATAGAATCATCTTAGGTCCTCCTCCTCAACATCTAACTCAATAAATTGGTGAATCTAGGCAACAAAGGCCTTACAAACTAAAGAAATTAGAAATTCCCTTGTCCATCGTCTACAACTTGAAAGAAATTTACATACACTTCTAATCAAGGATTCTTACATTACACCCATGCCAAAAATTCATTTCCAAATCCTAAGAACAAAAACACATTACATTGTCGATATCATAGAATTTTGGGCATAGTACTAATGATGCTTTAAAAAAAATTGATGAAACAAAAAGGTTTTTTAAAGGAGATTCTTAGCTTTCCACCAATATAAATTGTTCTTTACTTTGATTTAATAAATTATTATTATTCATTTCTATTCAATTATGAATAAGTCCTAATTGATAGGTTGATTAAAAAACATCAATAGCTTTCAAATGATTGATCACATTTTTTGAATCTAAAACATGTGTCACATTCTATGTTCACATACTATAGGATTTAAAAAAAATGAATTTCATGAATTTTTGACCAAGTTAAGGTGGTCAAACATACAAGTTTTTATATTTTTTAAAAGTTATAATAAAAAATTCATAATTAATTATTTATTTGGAAAAAATTACAAAAAAATGCATCAATCGAGACATGAATCCTCTACTTATATCAAAATATTATAATTTTATTGTGGTTAGGGTGGTCAAAACACCTACTTCTAACTTTTTCCTTGAAATTTAATTACTAGCATTGAAATTTCAAATTTTCACCAACTAGATTTTTTAATTTATTTTTAAATAAACCTAGTAGCTTAGAAACTACATTCAATTTGATATAGATTCTATTCTTACATATTTTTGAAATAATATAGATAACTTATTCAAATTTTTACATCAAGTTTCCTAACTCTAATTTTTTTCCCTTTTCCACTTAAGGGCCTATTTTTTCCATGATGATCCTACACATATCCAATTTCTTTAAAATGGGGGCATACATTGGTATTATTCTTTTTGCATTTCTCATGTTTCATTGTGTAGTCTTCTTACTTAATGTGATTCATCTTTCTCTTTGTGGTCACTTTGGGTGTGATGTCCCTCAAGAGCATGATCTCTCTTAGCATATTACATTCCTCTTAGTGGTTTGGTGTGACACATTGAATCCCCTAAGTTGTGAATCATCTATTTTTCGATTGGTCCTTTCATAGAGAAGTTAGGCACAATGTTCCCTAAGTTAAGACTGTACATGAACTAAGAAAAAATATTTTTTGTGTACCTTACAATATTTTACATATATATGTTATATGGATGCCTTGTATAACATACTTTTCTTTCCTATGGAGCGATCCTATTTGTTCATGGGTGTCAAGCATACAATGTTTTTCTTGCCTCGTGAATCTTGTTGTTCATGTTGTGTGGCTTTGTATTAAATTTATTAGGAGGTATATATTTTTTATGGTTACTGTATGGAAGGGAAACTTAGGCATTATTTTCCCATAGCCACTTGCTTGTCAATATGAGCACATACCGGTTGCATGCGTATGTGTCTTTGTGGGTGATCACCTAGTGTATGGCCTGAGGTTCCACTAGCCCTTGTAAGTGTGTGTGTTGGTTTGCATGGTGGACATTGTGTTCCACTTGTAAATTTTTTTGGAAAAACAACTTAGATCTAATCCACAATGTGCTAGACAAATGGTCAAAGATTGATCCACCTCTTTTGTTTTTTTTTTCCTTTTTTTCTTTATGTCTTTGGCAGTGTATGCTTATTCCTTTTTGTTACTCATTATATCATTTACACATGTGTTCCTTTGTGCCTATGTTTGTTTTCCATAGAATCTTGATCAAGTGGGCACTATCATCCCTCTTCATCACTGATGTCATATCTCACTAGTAGTGGTACATGTTTGGACCCCTCTTGACATGATTTTGTCTATTTTAGTGTGAGTTTGAAGCAAGCTCCTCCTCTCACTAAAGTGGGGGCTAAATGTAGTGTAGAAAAATGTATCCATTTACATTTTCACACTTGTTTGGGCCATTTCTACTAAAATTGGGCTTCTTTATGCCTTATTTGGTCCTATTTTGCATCCACAAGCCTTATTTAATACATCTTTATTAGGATAATCTTAAAAAATATCTAATAACCAATCATAATTTAATTATTTTGGTTTGTATGGCACAAATTTAGTGATCTGGGACTTATATTCCACCTTTGGCATGATAGAACCCCTAAAATTGCTTTGTGTTCCATCTCAAAATTTTGCAAAAAATTGGTTAGCCTCATGCCCCTATGGCTTAGGGTTTGTGTTGCTAAAACCCTCTCTCAATCATTATGTTTCACCATTGATCTTTTATCATAGGTTCCTAGTCATTTAGGACATATCTTATGCCATTAGGTCTGTTCTTTTAACTGGCCCTTGAATCCTAGTAATCTTGTTGTCACTTGTCATCTTAATAAAATGTTTGCTTTATACTAGATGCAGGTGAAGAATCACTGAAATATTTTTCGAGGTCCTTAGGTTTTAGCCTTAATCCCTATGTCCCTATCTATCATCTACCTAAGATTTCCACATTTTAGGAACTAACATATTTGAATTGTGTAGATTTTATGATTTTATGATGATCATGCGATCACTGCAGGTAGATCCTGGTCATTCCTCATGCCCCCACTCCATTCTATTTTTCATTTAAAAAATCTAATGGGTTGGCAGATGAAGGCCAACTTCCCTATTTATTAGTAGGCCCAACACCTTTGAAAGGTCAATGGGCGATGTTTCAATGAAATCAACAGTGGTTGTTTGGTGATGTGGCTTCATTTGGGCCACTCCCCGCCATCTAATCCATTTTTATTTTCGCTTTAAAATAATGTCATGGGCTAGTGGGTTGTGGACATTTGTCCCATTATTGGAGGGACCCACCTAGATTTTGATGTAGTGAACACTTTATGAAGAAGCAATTGATGTTTGATAGTGGGTGACGTGGGTCAATCCTGACCACTCCCCACCATCCTAGGTGGGACCCACCTATTCCTTCTATCTCACAATGGGGAAAAAAGCATGCACCATGTGGAGCACTCTGAAGGGTAGAACTAACATTACAAAGGGAAAATATTATAGAAAAATCTCACTATAAAGTATACAAGATGAAATGTGTGACATTGAAATTATTTCTTTAGTATGCGTTTATGATATGATGAATTATTTTTTATCTCAGACATTAATTCTATTAGATGCTTGTACATGTGGGTTGGTGTGTGGAGTTAAGGCAAGCATGAGTTGGTGGATTGAGATCAAATCATGGCCAATCCTTGTCATCTTGTAGATAAAAGCTACAAGTGGGTTAATCCCCATGGGAGAGTGGAAAAATATGACACAATAGGCTCTCTTTCATGCTAAGTAGATGAAGGAGTGTGCTGATAGGGTGGATTTTTATCCATATTGGTTTTTCTAATTGGAAATAAGGAATAGATGCAGGAAGTCAACCTTTTCAAAGATAATTGCTATGATTTTGATTATATTTCAATCTATCTTACCATGTGATCAATGGTGGATATTCAAAATCAAGTGGTTTCCTATCAACTCGCTTGTGTGAGCCTTCTATGAGCATTAATGATCGACATGATAAAATTTTTCAATATAATTCAAGAGTTGATAGCTATTTTATTCACAATTGAAACCATGAGAAGCTGATAAATTGATCATGCATCTAAGAAGGAGGCATGAAGAGTTTTGGTAAGGAAGTTACTGAAATAATGATGTAGTTTTCCTAAGTTAGTAGGTGTTCATACCCTCCATGTTTCAATTATGCATAGGTTATCTTGTGAGCTATATTTTTCGTGGGTTGGTGAGATTTTTATTGTATGCAATTCTTATTTGGGCTTGTAAGTGTTGCATGGGTCAGGAAGTTTTGTTCTACAGATATAACTAGTGAGTTTTTCCTACATGTGAAGGTTTGCTAGTTCTTGTTTTGTTCCTAAAAGAATAATTAAGCCTACTGAGTCTTTCAAACTAGTCAGGAGGTCTAGGATCATTAGGAGTATGTGGAGGATCATCATGGAAAAAATAGGGCCTTAAGTGGCAAAAAAATTAGAAAAATTAGAGTTAGGCAACTTGACGTAAAAATTTGAATAAGTTATCTATATTATTTCAAAAATGTGTAAGAATAGAATCTGTAGCAAATTGAATTTAGTTCCTAAACTACTAGGTTTGTTTATATATATATATATATATATCTTTGGTGAAAATTTGAAATTTCAATTCAGTAGTACTTAAATTTCAGGGAAAAAATAAGAAGTAGGTGTCTGTCTGACCACCCTAACCACAATAAAATGATAATATTTTTTTAAAATATTTTAGATATAAGTAGAAGACTCATGCCTCAATGTGATGCATATTTTTTTGTAATTTTTTCCAAGTAAATAATTAATTATAAATTATTACAACTTTTTAAGAAATATAAAACTTGTATGTCTAACCACCTTTAACTTGGCCAAAACTTCATGAAATTCAAATTTTCTTTTTAATCCTATAGTATGTGAAGCATAGAATGTGACACATTTTTGGATTCAAAAATATGATACTCATTTGAAAGCTATAGATGCTTCTTTCAACTTAGCCTATCGGAATTCGTGACGAAATAAAATTTGAATGTCGAATAATAATTACTGGCTAAATTCAAAGTAAAGCATAATTTATATCAGTGGAAAGCTGAGAATCTCCATTAAAAACTCTTTTTGTTTTATCAATTTTGGGTAAGAAAATAGTTGTTTGCCACATACCCATCATATTGCCACTTTTTGGCCCATCATGATCCTGCACATACCCTTAGGATGCTTGAATTTGAAGATGATACTCCTAAAATTGAAGAAGAAAAACCAAGAGCTCATACAAAGCTAAAGGAGAAGAGGACAACCCATAAGAAGTCTATGAAGGGTGGTGTTAGGAGTACTTAGAACCTTAGGAGTAGGGTTTTTTATCATAACCAAAGTGATTCTAGAGGGAAATTGGCTAAGTATTGTGGGAAGTTGAAGAATAAATACTACAAGGTTTATGATTATTATATGGGTAGGTATAACTCTGCCAAGGAGGATTCAAATGGTCCTTTGAGCGATGAAGGTGATACTAACCTAGGGTATACCCAGTACCTTGTGACACTGGCAGGTCTGGAGAATTCTAAGTATGGAGAGGTAGTGGCTTCTCTAGTTTTAGCAAGAACATGGAGTGGGCGTGCCTACTCTGATTCTAAATAATTAGATTAGCACCCTAGTTTTATTTTTATTTTTTATGACATCACTACCTCAATGGAGGGCTTGTCCTTTTCAACGAATGTGTAAGTTTTTGTTTTGGGTGCTGACATGGAGAATCTTATTTGTTTGATGTGGATGATCAATTTTTGTTCTGTTGCAATGATGAACGATACCTTTTGGAAGGCTAGTTGATCTTCTTCATTGAATGATATGGACTTTTATCTTTTGTTTTCCACCCACTTTGTAATGAGAAAATATACCTACTTGGGGGAATCTCTGAAATTGAAATGAAATCAAGTGTCAAATGCAAATATAATTGAAAATGTAATTTTTTTGGATGCTTTTCACTCCCATGTTTGTATAAATGGGATTTCAAGGCTAGTTACAAAGGGTTCAAATTTTCAGTCTCAAGTGGTCTAGGTCAAGAAACTAGGCTCATGTGTGAGTACTTTGTAATTAATGCATGGATGAATGGAATAGTATGAATTCTAGGGTATAAGCTAATTTGTAATAAGCTTAATTATTTTTACAATAGTAGCAACATATGAATGAAAATGCAAGTTTAGAAGCATATTTCTCTCCTATGTACTTTCCTTTCCAAATTATAAATGAAATGATTAAGGATCCTTTTGTTTATCTTCAATCATTTTGGTTGAATGACTGATTTGATTTCTCCTTTGTTTTAATGAACTAATTAAATGATTAAATAAGATCATAGGTTTGTGAGGAAAGATTATAGGATTGCTAAGAAGTTTTTGTTTTTGACGTAGAGAGTTGGATATTATAATGCAATATATCAATAGTCCACAAATGCTGGTATGGATTGCTAGGGTATGATAGATTATTACAAATGTAACTCCATTACCCAAAGAAAAAGTATTGGTCTATTTATTTGGTTATCTTGAATGTACACGTGTCAGCCTTGCATTGGACCAAGAGCACAAAATAAGAATAAAAATCACATAAACACCTTCAATTACAACATATCATTATGAAATATTATTTTATTCATTCCTATAGATAGTAATTTGCTTAAGGGTCAACCAAATCCTTGATGAATTTTATCTATTTGCACCTTATAGGAATATATCAGTTTGTTCAAATGTTCTTGATAAAATGGTAGAATAATATCATATGAACATAATAAGGATCACCCTCCTGGGTTTTACATATCCTGAAGAGTAGAAGTAAGGTCCTAGTAATACTTACTTGTTTGTCAGAAAATCCTTACTATGCTCATCATTGGATTGTGGAAAATTCATAGGCATATGGTGAGATCAAGTTTGGTTTTAAAAAAATAACCAATAGATTGGCAACTCCACTAGGGAATGCACTTAGAAATTTGGTTGTAGGTTATCATATCAAAGAGTCAAATACTTTGCAAATACAAGTCCATTTTTGGTTTAGCTTTCTCATTAGTGGGTCAATTCTCAAAAATGTTGCTTAGGGTATGTTTGTTCTCTTTGAACTTGCAAATTCTATCAAAGATGTACCATAATTTTGTCAATATTTTCATATTTTCTCGCTAGAAGTGAATGGCGACTCTAAAATCTCTACACCAATGTGCATTATTTAAAGAAAACAAGAAAATCCAAGAGAGTTACAATGAAGAATTTGTTGAGAGAAGATGAGGTGGACCTGAGCTCACAAAATGGAGCACCCTGATGAGAAGCTCACTATCCTAAGGAGTCAAGGGATTTGTTAAATATGAACATCTAGTTTAGATATTGAGTGTTCTAGACTTGGAAAGGGTTGTGTTACAATCAATAAAAAAGGATTTATGTGATTAGGCTATTAGAAAACCCATATTGAAATTAACCTTTGACGTTGAAGTCCATTCCTTTGTAAAAGGAGGTGGCAACTCTATGCAAAGAACCTAATGAATTTGTGATGATAGCTTCAGATCTAAAAAATTTTCCAATCAAAAGAATAGCTTATAGTAGCTGCAACATATCTAGTGTATTTCCCTTGTTTTGGTTTGGAAGAAGCATAATTTTGTGTGAAAACCATGTTAACTGATTTGGATAAATTTTGTTTCCTTATTAACTAAATTGAGCACTAATAAAGGGAATGGTAGTGATTATTCTGACACACTGCTATGATAGTATTGTGTTGAAGAAGTATTCTTGTTTTGAGATCTACCCTTTATAAGGCTCTAAGACATGAATGTATTTTAATTGTGCACTTTGAAGTCATGATTACATTAAGGAATAGGGAAATGAATTTTCAACTATAGAGTTGATGTTTGAAGGTATACAAAAAGGTGTGCCAGAACATGTATCATTCCCCTATTTGTTCTTGTGGAGTGACAAGTAATAACATGAAGAATGTGTAGCCTCTATCATGCACTTAGAGAAATATTTCTATTGGAAGGTATAGACCATTTAATTTCAATGGTATTCAGGGTTTCCCAAACCTTGTTCCTAATGATGATAGGGAACATTTTCCAAAGTTTATAGGGAAAAGTTTAGAATCATCTTATAGACATCTACATACCTTTATGGACTTGATGGGAGACTATTGTTAGAAACCAAGATCTGAAATGCAAAAAAGAAAATCCTTCCACATAAGAGAAAATCAGAAAAAGCAAGAGCTTTGCAAAAGATGTGCAAATATTAATTATTTAGGAATTCTTAATTACAAGATATGATTTGCTTTATAAAAGCAAAGATGCATAACCCTAATCTTATTTTGAGCAACAAGATAGCTCAACAAGATAAGGATGAGAATAATAAACCTAGGAATAAAATATTACCTAAGTAAAGTTATGCAAGTGTAATAAAATATTAATTACACTAACAAAGCATGCACCTAAAACTAAGATGAATGAAAGAAAGCATGAATGGGTCCCAACCAAAAGGCCTGATCAGGTACCCATGTACAAATGCAATAATGAGGTAGAGAAGGAAAACCCAATGGGACAAAAAACCCCTATAATGAGATGACTGCTACAAAGAAGCATTGGAAGAACACTGTGGAGTACCACTGGAATCGTAATCTGACAAGCAAGGAAAGATATTTTTTTCTACAATTGAAACCAAAAATGGAATCATAATAATGTGACAGCAGACCCAATGCCACAGAACACTGAAAAACTCACAAAATGGAACAACCCTAGAATCTGTGAAGAAACAGTAGATGAAATGATGAAAAAATATGGAAACTGTGTATCTCGATTCCAATTCCAAAATAATACTAAAAATCTTCCATAGTAACAAGTACCATAAAGACTCTGGAACATTAACCATAAAAACATGGCCCTCAAACTAAGAATGATCTTAACCAATGCGGACCAATAACCATAATCTCTCAACTAAAGTGTGAACCGATGCAAATCTACATGTGTCAAGCTAAGAAAAGATGTGACCAAAAGAAACTAAGAAACTAGAAAACTCATGCAAGCTATCATCAAATCAAGATGGATATGGAGATCAAAGTGCATGCACACTCTAATCAGATTATTATGCAAGAAACCCCCTGATGGAACATTATCTCAGTTCATTTATTACAATAACCCAATGATTGTAAAAGGAGAGAATGTTAAACATGCATAAACATAAAATAAGAATAGACCTCAGATATGTGTATAGGATTGAACCAACTTTCCAACGCTGCAAGAATGATGAAAAAAGGATCACTGAGTCAAAAGATATGCCCTCTGAAGAAGAAAACCTTCATCTAAGTTCAAGGAACTGCAAAATAAATCTGGAGAAAAATAAGAAGAATCCACCTTCACCAATGGATTGGCATTAGAATCATCTTTCTAATGGTATCTCATTTTCAAATAAAGGACACCATACATAAAAGTTACGCCCGATTTTGTAAAAGTGCTCCAAAAAGGCCAATCTAGCCTACAGGTTGCCCTGGGGGCTAAAAAAAAGTCAGCCCTTGGTCCTGTGCATGACAAGGGGCTAGAGGGTTGGTGATGGGGATGGAGACCCTAGTTCTCCATGCGACCACCACTAGGGCTGGACGGTCGGGCGGGGGATGGGCGGTTGATTGGGGGCTGGGCGCATAGTGCCTAGTCCCCCATAGGACCGCGACCGCTGTGTTGGAGCCCGCGGGGTCTAAAGTTTGACCGACAGAGGAGGGTGGTGGTGGTGGTGGGTTGGCAGCCGCTGAGCAGTAGAATGCATTTAAACTACAGGTGTTGACACTATTTACCAAAAAACATTTTTTTTTTAAATTTTCTCGATTTTTGTGACTCGGGGAGTAGTACGACCTCCCCAGGATTTTTTTTTGCCTTCCATACCAACTTCACCAAAATCAACAAAACGAAGGGCGATCTTAGTGTTTTTGGCCGCTGCAAAAGTGATGGTGATCTCCATTTCTGCCCAAACTGCTCCGAAAAATCGCCTACCTCTAAAACTTGCAAAAACTCTCCCAGCTTGAAACCCTCATGGATCTAGCAAATGATGACCAAAATCTACAAAATAAAAGCCAATATTGACTTTTTCTAGTGCTCTAAATCTAATGATGAAGCCTAATTTGATGCAAAATGCCTCATAAATGAACTCAAGGCATGATACCCTCGAGGAATCCTGAATGAACCCTATAATGATTTTCTCAAAAAAATATGAGAAAGGGATGCAAATCAAGGCTCTGATACCATGTTAGAAACAAAGATCTAAAATGCAAACCAAAAATTCCTTCCACATAAGAGAAAATGAGAAAAAGCAAGAGCTTTGCAAAAGATGTGCAAATATTAATTGTTCAGGAATTCTTAATTTCAAGATATGATTTGCTTTATAAAAGCAAAGATGCATAACCCTAATCTTATCTTGAGCAACACGATAGCTCAACAAGATAAGGATGAGAATAATAAACCTAGGAATTAAATATTACCTAAGTAAGGAAATGCAAGTGTAATTAAATATTAATTACACTAACAACTATGAGATAAATAATGAACACATTGTCATGAATGTTTTTGTTCAAATTCTAAAGGAGGACACTAGAGATTGGTTTTCATATTTACAGTGAGTGTGCTCTATTTCTTCATGTAATGAGTTCATGACAACATTCATAGAACATTTTGGAGAAATAATTAATCCAAATTTAGTAAGGAAAAAACTTATGGAAATTCAAAAGGATGAAGAAGAGTTGGTCCCAAGTTTTAACCTTAGATTTACAAAGGAAATAAGAGATATTCTAGAAAACATGAGACCAAGTGATGCAGAGTTTCTGGCTGTGTATTTGGGTGCATTCGATGAAGAAATGAGTTATTTGTTAAGAGATAAGGAACCTACAACATTGAATCATGCATATTAAATTTCCATGTACATTGAAAACAACTTGATATATTCAATAATGAAGGGTTATATGGCTGTGAGTGTAGGTTGTTTTAGTACACATCATGCAAGTGGATCATGCAATAGATGTGATTGGAATGATAATAATGCTTCTACAATTATGATCTGTCCATCACTGCCTAGTATAATTAATGGTTAATTCAAAATTGAACATCAACAAAGCTTAAGTAATGTTTATCAAATGTCTTATATTCATGAATTCTCCACTATGAAAAGATATAAAGGAGAAGCACCATATGACCTATTTGCAAGGTTTTTGGATTCCTTTTTGGAAATTCCTAAAAACCTCAGACCAAATGATTTAGTGTGTATTGACCTATTTTGTGAAATTTTTGAGCCATGGCTGAGTACCTTGCCAAAAGAATTAAAGCCTCAAGGTTTTGATTAGATAATTGATTGGATCATGATTACTAAGAAATCCAGATGTGAT
>VDFB02281492.1:245882822-245964112 GCA_007258455.2 Sequoia sempervirens
TAGGACAAAATAAAAACAAAATGCACAGTATAAAAGTTGCAAGAAAATTTCCTTCAATAGATCCTTTTTCAGTTGAGTTTAGTTAATAACAACAAGGTTGAAGCATGTATCTTTCAATGGTCTTGACTGTGTTTCATGACAGACTGGTAAAAACCAGTGTTTGGGGCAGATTACTGAGATTTGATTTGGGTGAGTGGTCCAACTTGAGAGTCAATGAGTTTTGATGGTTTCCATGTTGTATCAAAATCCTTTTCTTGATAGATTTTGGGTGTGTACATAAGATTGAAGCCCTTGTCTACTTATTGTTCACGAAGGGAAATGTTAACATAATCTTGTTTAGGACAGTGTGTATAGTTGGAGTCTCATATGTTGAGTGGACATAAAAACTTGTTGAAATGTGTTCTTTTAAGGAGACTTGTGTGTTTTTGAGTCTAGTTGAAGAATGTGGTGAGTCCTTGTTGTTGGGAGTTAAGGATGGATGAGCATTGTAGCCTAGAGACCTAATCGTTATTTTGGGTAGTCTATCTTTGAAAGTTCATGTATTTGGGTTATTGAAGTTGGTGAAAGGGTTTGTGACAACTAGTTTGGAGTCGGTTATGGTTTCATGAAGTAACTACAAGAGGAATATGGCCTTTTTCTTTGTTTTGGAGTCTTGAGTGTTTGAGCCAAGAGCCATGATGTGTATTTAAAGACAATAGTGAAAGAATTTGATCTTTTTTTATATTGAGAGAAATATAGTTGAATTAAGTGTGTCAAAGGAAGGAAAGTTGAAGGTTTTGTGAGATGTGTTTTGAATCCTCCTAACTCTGCATCACTGATGAAACCTAAACTTTTGATGTCTTAGATGTAACATTGGATGGTGTTTTTGATGGAATGGGTGTTCCCTTATGGGGGACTTTAGCTATTTTCCCATTTGAAGTAGCAGTATTCTTCTTAGTGAATTTTTGTTTTTTCTCTTGTTTTTGAGAATACATCAAGGCATGATAAGATTCCACCTCATTTTCCTTTGTTTCTTTGACACCCTTAGTGTCTGATTGTGTTGATTCTAGACTATCTTTGTTCTTGTTCTTCTTTTCTTAGATTTGTGTTGTCAACATCCATCATATTAAAATCATCCACCTTTGTATCCCTTACAAGACTACAATGTCTTTTTTCATTTTCCATTACTAGGTTCTTGTTTGAAGAAATGACCTCTAAATAAACATGTTCTTGCTTAAAATTATTCGTTGTTGGAGGTATATATTGACTTGGCTCCTCTATTATGAAAATGCCTGCTGTAGAAGTTTGGTCATCTTAGGACCCTCATCTCAACTCACATCAAGATTAACTCATACTCTACCCCCTGCATAAAGAATTTTAGGGCTTCATTAAGAAGTCCATTATGCAAAAAACTAACATTACAAAAAGAATTTCTCTCTTTCCGGTGTCATTTGTATCAAAAGTAAAACTAATTATGCTCTAACTAATACAAAATTAGTAATTGCATAATAAAAGGTTAACCAAGCATGTGCATAGGAAATCATAACATGTTCAATTGAGTGTGCCCTATTCCAGCCTTGTCATGTGGATGAAGGTATTTGCAGTTTGCCATAAATTTGTGAGTTCTTGTCTTCAAAAAGTACTATAACACACATCCATCAAGTTCATAACATTTCACTTGAGAATTAGAAAGCATAACCCTGAACCTGGCTACATAACTAAACACACATTCAAAGTAGAATCAACCATATCTGCTTGAATATTCATTATTGATGCCTGAAGCACTATAAATTATAATTAAATCTTTAATAAATGGGAACAAATATTTGATCTTATCATAAACACCCAAAATACTTGAGTGGTGACACTTATATGGTGAGAAATGGAACAACTAAGTTATTCAAACTTGCATTATTACTTATAAGCTTCTTAAATAGATTTTGATCCTTGCAATAGTCTAGAATAACAAATTACCAACCAAAGAAAGTGCCACTATCACTACCACTAACCTGCAACGTGTCATCTTAAGTCCAATTCCCAAAAGACATCAGAGACAACAAGACAAACATATTGATATGGTTACAATTAATGGCTATCCTCATGACAGTGCATCAATTTCATCATATCAGACCCAACAATTGTTTGGTAATCATGCAATTTACTATATGAAACTTCACAAATCCAGCATGTTGACACCTCTAGAACTACCTTGTTTTAACCACAAACTTGTATTTACTATTCTTCAGCATATACATGCTCAAACTTTTCCTCCAAACCCATACTAGCTATCTGATTTTGTACTTCACTCAGTTCAACATCACTCTTAATTTGTAATTTAAGTGACTAATCTTGGAATTCTTGACTTCTTAAAATTGTTCCAAGAGATCTTCCAGGTTCTCCTTGTGAGTATACACACCATAACTTCCTTTGGTATGTCCCCATGATTTTTATGAAATTATCTTCAATTGCTACCCTATTTTTTCACTTGAAATTTTGGATTGCCCAAGTTCAAATTGTCTAGGTTACACATTCTTCTCACCTGGTAAAATGACATTTTACCATTGCTTTAAGGGAAAAAAATCCAATAAATTTGAAGTACAATAGTGATATGCATTGTACAACACAGTAAGATATACATGGAAAACAAGTATGGTCATTTCAAAAGTTTAAACATGTGGCTAGGTGTTGTGGTAACTCAAGTTGAACTTCATTGCATTGTTTACTTTTTAAGTTGTTATCAATTTGTTCATAATTAAACTCTGCACAACCCAATGTTTCTCCTGAAGTCTAAAATGATGGTTAATCTCATCTTACCACTATCTTCAACATCGATGTTGTATAGTTTGCAACACTTGTGTCTCCATGATTATACTTGCTCCATAATTCTTTAATATTCATTGTTGGCCACAAGCTTCCCTTTTGAATTGAAAGTCCTTTTTGTGAAGGAAGTTTGTTGCAGGCTCTTTTCATTTTTTTTCAAACCCATTCTTTTCAAGTATGGGCCTTCTTCAATGGTAGATTCACATTCTTCATCAGTGGAAGTTTCTATAGTTTTTGAAATCTTCTTTCAACAAATTTTTCCCTTTGGCAGAAGTAGTTACTATTTCACAAGCTTTCCTTGCCAATGGGAGTTGCTTCTTTTTTGCAAGTTCTTTTGTTGTTAGAAGTTATTCATTGGAAGAAGTTTCTTCCTCCACAAGACTTTTGGTGGTATCTTATTATTTTGCAAGTTTGTTCTTCACTAAGAAATTGTTGCAGACAAGTTTCCTATGGCAAAAGTTTTGTTGGGCTATGAGGTTCTCCTTTGGCCAGAGTCACGAATCTCCTTTTGCTTGGAAAAACTTTTAGGACATCCCTATCTAGTCAGCATTTTTAACATCCATGGGCCATGCATCTCAATGCTACCCAATGACAAGAATCTCTTGCTTGGTGGAAGTTTGTCTTTTCTGCAAGTCTCTTTTTCCTAGCAAAAATTTTTGGAGTTTCGTCTTGTCAACATCATAGACTTCTATACATTCACCTCTACTAGATCCAATGGCATAGGAATAGTCTCTTTTGAGGGTGACATCAACTCTAGGCACACCACAATTCCTATAGCCTTGTGTTCCACGTGCCTTCTATAGTTCTCTTTGTTGAAATAAGTTTTTAGGCTCATCTTTCACATCAGTAGTAAATTTCTCTGGTAACATTGTTTTTTAGCACTTTCAAGCTTAATTTTTCTCCTTTTTCATATATGCTTTAGAGATTAAAAATATTCAATCCGCATGTGGTCTAATGCCTTCCTAATAGCAGATTTTTTCTTGGCTTGAGGGGCATCTATCACAACCATGACTTTGATGAGGTTACTATCCCTAAATCTCACTAGAGGGTATTGTTTCCTTGATCCCTACAAGGTGCACTACGACTTGACCCTACCAGTGGTTGTTTCCCTTGGGCCCCTACTCCAGTGCCATAAAAAACAATGGAGTACTACACCAACTAACTATGCTACTTTTTTGACTCTGTGCCCAATCAATGAAGGCACATAATCTTTTGAATTCAATTCTTGTGAGCAAACTTCCCCAAGATGTCCCTAGAAATTTAGTGAATTCTTCACTTCCTTTGGATTCCAAAAAAAAAATTCTTCAAGTTCTATGAAGTATAGCATTCTATGTTTATCCAAAAAGATAAGTCTATTTTTAGGTTAGTATTCTAGTTATTTTGATCCATTGGATTACCTTGTTTAAGAATGTCTTTCTCTTTTTGACAATCTATGAGTATAGCATTTTTCATCTTTGTATTGATAATTTGTCCTTTTAATGGAGTAAGCATTGTTTTGACTTTATTTGTCATATCTTTGATTCAGAGATTGTCCTCTAGTTTTGATTTCATGTAGTGTGTCTTCTTGCTCATGGCCCCTATATGGAAGTGACTTTCTTATGCATATTTGGTAGTTATAGGCCATGATTTTGAGTTCTATGCATCAAGTAATTTTTTGGAAGTAAAGTTGAGCCACCCCCAACCACAGGATTTGGTATTTTCATGTTTGATAAGTTGGTTGAATGCTAAAAGGAGAGCTGATTGATCACTAGTTTTAAAACATTGCCCCATTTTTACTTTCTCACACCTTGGTAGAAATGTATGTTTTGTAATTTTCTCTTGTTTTCTAATATGTTATAATGTAAGTTTGTAATAAGGTTACTGAACAATAGTTAATATGGAATTCTTGTTGATATTTAAATTGTTGATGTGTATGCAAAAGCAGGCTAATGAGAATGGGTTTGTAAGAAGATCAGTTGCTAGTATGTTGAGTGGAAAACAACTTGCTTCTCCAAACACGGTGAGTTCTATGATAACCTCAATGAACACATTTTATCGTATTTTTTGTGTTCTATGGTATTGAATATTAAATCTTACAATTTTTTATTTGTTTGAATGAGATATTGATTGAGTTGCATGTAGCTGTTGTAATCTAAAGAGAAAACTATACAAGTTTATTAGTTTATCTTATTCATGCATAAAAATTTGTTGGAAGCCTTTATGCAAGTTTAGTAGGAACATGGATGAAGTGCAACTTTTGAACGTAATAAAAACTCAACATATCTTCCAAGGATTGTTATAGATCAAATATAATACAAGTTGAATGTCATGCTTTGGATTTATTTTTGGCTGCCTTGTGCATCCTTTTTTATGAATCTCCTTATGTGTGGATGGAAACCAACCCTATACCTGGTCAAATCATTTTGTCAAAAATGTTAACTTCTAGTTTATAAGCTGAATTAAAATTTTGAACAAAAATTAACTATCATCAACAGGTTTTGGATAAAAGATTCTTTTTTCCTAGTTTTTGACCTCGCACCTTGGTAGAAATGTATGTTTTGTAATTTTCTAGATTGTTTTCAATGTTATAAGGTAGGTTTGTAATAAGGTTATTGAACAATAGTTAATATCGAATACTTGTTCATATTTAAATTGTTGATGTGTATGCACAAGCAGGCTTATGAAAATGGGTTTGTATAAAGATTAGCTACTAGTATGTTGAGTGGAAAGCAGCTTGCTTCTCCAAACACGATGAGTTATGTGATGACCTCAGTGAACACATTTTATCATATTTTCTATGTTCTATGGTACTAAATATTAAATCTTACAATTTTGTATTTCTCTGAATGAGATATTGATTGAGCTGCATGTAGTCATTGTAATCTAAAGAGAAAACTATAAAATTTTATTAGTTTATGTTATTGATGCATAAAAAATTTTTGGAAGCCTTTATGCAAGTTTAGTAGGAACATGGATAATGCATTATTTGTTGGAAGCCTTTATGCAAGTTTATGTTATAATGTGTTATTTTTTCTTTTTGCAGGAATGTATTGATAAACTCAAAGAAGGAGATAAAGTTAAGGTGTTGGATCCATTAGATGGTGATGTTGTGTGCATTGGGAAAATTCACTCCCTATCTATTGTACATGGAGTCAACTTGAAAGGAACAATGGATGCAAATGTAAACATTTTGAAGGTCACAAGTAACATACCCCTTGTTTATGAAGACAAAATAGATGGAGTTGTTCATCTGAAAGAGAAAGAGGGAACCTTCAATATTACAACATGCTTGGTTCTTCAATATTACACCAACCCTTCACTTTTGTGTGGAGGCACAACTCCAGACATCACCCTCTCTTAGACTTGTTCACCTTCTCTCAGACAGGCCTGAAGCCATCAATGGGCAATAACTCATATGTGAACATACTTAAAAGGAGGATTCAAAGTCTTGAATGGTTGGTTCTAAGGTGATAACCATCGACATACTTAAGATGAATTTTAGTGACAAGACATGGAACAACATGTCAAATGACTTAAGGGAAATTTCAATTCTCCATTAAATGGGAGGGATATGTGTGCTCGCCTACTTGCTATGTTTTTGGTGTCTATGATCTACTTGTCGGATGAGGCCAAGAAATCGACATTGAACTACTATTATACTCTTTTTTCATCATCGCCTTCTTGTTAGCCATTAACATTGTTTGGTACAATTATCTTAAGATATTTTCAAAGTGATTGAAGAAATCTATCTACTTGATTTCCTCCTATTCATTTAATGATTTCATTTTTGAAAAGACTTCGCATTTGATGGTTTCATTTTCTTGACTTTGATAGCTTTTTATAGGTAGCTTACCAATTATTTATGCTGGTCTTTGAAAGGCTAACTCCAAGTATTGAGCGTACCCCATATTCCATCTTCCAAATAGACGTAAATAGTGGTGTAATTGGGAAGTAAATAAATGAGTAAATGAATAATTCATAGCAATTATTTGGTTAAAGTAATGATGATGATATTGTTGTGTTGAATTTGGGATAGATTTTTGGGAGACTATGTGTTGATGCACCCGTTAGATATCAATAAGTTGCTTACACTATACTCACACACTGTTACAAGGACTGTGTACCCTCTCTGTGCTTACATTTTGGCACAAGCAGAGACTATTGGAAATAGTTGTGGCATTCAGTGTTACACCTTCCATTTCTAGTAGTTTGAAATTTTATCAATGATATTTAGGTGCCAACTTTACACCTATTGATTGCATTCGCTTGGAAGCTTTTATTTTCTGGTGTAAGTTTTGAAGCAGAGTATGAAGGCGTACATATCTGCTAAAGCATGGTAAAATGATGTTATTACATTCCAACATTAATGAGGGTCAACTATGTAAGTTCGTTTAGGTATGTGCATCATGCATTTTGCATCTGTCCTTTAATAACAAGCAATCCAATCTTCTTGCATCACACATTTTTATGCGTATGTCTAAGTCACTTCCTGGGAAACCTGTCCCTCATTACTGTCAATCAAAGCAATAAATTCATTCAAAATCTTTGAAATAGGAAGAAACAAAAAATCCAAGTAGAGACCCAATATGACATGGTATTAAAGATTAAGTCATTGTGTTTTTTGAGTGAACCTTGAGAGAGGGATGATCTAATGTATACTATACCTCTTCTTAGTGTTTTGCAACACCGGTTAGGCATTCTATTTTATACATTTGGAATTTGGTAGTTGTTGTTTGTGTTTTGGTTATGACAAGACATGTTCATAATGTTGTGTTTTATTTCTACCTCAACTAAACTCTCCTATCAAATGCACTAGTTGGAAAGTCTTTTACATGACATTACGGTTGCTAACTTTTCACCTTTCACTTGCATTAATCTGAGAGTTTCTTGATTGATGGAGGGGTACATCTTTAACACCTGATGAAAGTACACTTGCAATACACATTCATTTCAAATTTCTTTAAGACATCTATCGGCTATCCTTTCATATATGTGAAAATTTCATTAGCTCAAAAAGGGAGCATTTATTCACAGTCAAAGAATTAATTCACTTATTTTCAAACACTTGGGGTTTGTTTCCAAATCTTCCCATAAAGTCCAAATACACATCTTTCAATGAAACATGCCAACACTAAAAGTTCATAAGTTTTGGCAAGTTGAAGTGAATATTTAAAATTGTTTGAATTCAAAAGGTGGTGATATTTGTTATGGATTTTAATGTTCACTAATCTATCATTTTGATTGAAAGCTCACTAAGGGAAAGTTATTTTTTCTTGCTTTGTATATGAAGTGTTAAAATCAATGGTCCTTTGATAAAAGTGAATGCAAATGGAAATATTGTGGTATTTATTATTGGGTCAACTTCATGGGCCTTGGAAATTTTATTTGATTTAAAATAGTTAACATGCCTTATGCATATTTTTAATTTTAATTTTTTTACAATATGTGCATACATCTAAATTATGATAACTTTGCAATTTTTATAGGTTGACATCAAAATAAAACATTTGGATCAAGCGAAAACAAAAGCTAGATTGGAGTTGAAGAATTGAGCATCAGATTTGAAACTCAAAAGTGTTTTTTAAGGCTTTCTAGGAATGTCTGTCTTATGCTTTAATTTTCTATTTTAGACTAGCTCACTTGTTTTTGGGCTTTAAAACGAACATTACCAAGGCTTTCAATTTTTATTGCAGAGGGGTTAAAACGAACTTTAGGAAAATTGACTAGATTTCGTTTGAGGTTAAAAAATTGGACAAGACAACTTTCAAATCTCATTTTGGTGCTTTAAAACAAATTGAAATAATTGCTTTAAAAGGTTAAAATGAACATGTAAGTATACTTTTCTTTTGTTATTGCTTACTTAAAATAACATTATCAAAAAGGGCATATGCACTTCTCTCATGCTTCATGGCAATCTTGAGAATCAAAAGGCCTTTTTGATGATCTTAGGTTGAGATAAAGTAATCATCTCCACACTTCATTTTTTGGGTTTAAAATTGAACAAAACACTTTGTGAGTGTGAGTAAACCTATTGCATGTGTTCTCCCTTTGTTTCTAAATGAAGGTTGATCGAACTATGAATACATTTACTCGCTTTTGTCTATCTTAGAGGGCCTGCCTTAGGGAAAAAGTACTCACCCAAGGGAATGACTCAACTGATAACACTCTAACACCAAGAGTATTTCCAACTAAGATATAAATGTGGGTATTGGAATAAATGCCAATATCATGTGGTTGACTCCAACAAGAAAGGAAACATTGGTCTCCCACCATGCTAGGTCAACTCCTATGAATATAAAGTATGAATTAAAACCCTTGTTTTAGAATTGCCAAAATCCTTGATCTATTTTTCGGTGCAAGAATGGTCATTTTGAAGCTGCGCCACACTTTTACAATCTTTAGTAGAAATGGAAAGCATTTCGTGGGAGTTTCATGGGTGTCAATGCTTGGCTGCCCCATATAAGTGAGTGTTGTGGAGGGGAGCTAGTGGAGTCAAGCATCTAACCATTTGCTAAAGATAAGCGTAGTTGGACTTGTCCAAGTGGGGACTCAACAAATATTGTCTTTCATATCCATATGATTGTGCTTGTTCTTGGTTACAAAACGCTTTGCTTGTTCAAAAATATTTGGAAATAAACATTTAGCATCATCATCAAAATTTCAAACCCTTTAGGAGGCAAGTACAATTGACCAAATTCATGTGTTATTGCTTACCCTTGGTATTTCATCCTTAGAGGTTTCTAAGAACTTGGATTTTCATCTCAATTTTCTTGCTAAAGTTAAACAATAGGTAACACTTGCCTTAATTTCATCAAAGTTTCAAATAATATACCTTGTGAAATGAGAAGAAGTTGAGACATTGGACATCTAGTTTGAAAACCTAATCAAGAAGTATTTGTGGTAAAACAAATTCATTAAGCAAAGACTAAAAATAATTGGACCCCACACATGTTTCTCTAATGATTTCACACAAGATCAAGATCAAGAAACCAAAGGTAAAAGCCCTTAGTTTGAAATCCCATCAAAAGCATCTCTCAATGCTACACGAGTTCAGACGAAGACTACTTTTTAACTTTTACAAAAATGCTTCAAGAAACAATCTTGTTTTGTACTCATTCTATTACTGTTAAAACCAAAATATTTTTAGAGATTTTGAACATCTTGTTTAGAGAAATCATTGTTCGTTAAAACCAAGGTCTAGTAAAGAAGTATCTTTTTAGGTACATCCTAGGATGAAAATCAAACCTTCATCTATCTTTGAACATCAAAACCAAAATAATCTCATCAACAACTCTTCAAAAATATTGTAAAAATCCTTCACATTAAACTTTGGGCAAATCAATTAAAACCAATCCAAAATCACCTTGTTTGATTGAATGTGTGTAGATGCATCCTTCTCCACATATTTGACCAAATTATCAAAAATTGTAAACAAATTCATCCCTTGATAAAATCTAACATCTTGGGATATTACCAGTTCATTATCAATATCATCTTGTTTGGATAGGAGTGTTTAGATGAATCCTTCTTTTCACACCTAGAAAAATTATCATCTTGTGAATGATTTAACTCTTGGACAACATCCAACCTCTTGGAGTTTATGAGCACCAAAATCTAAATCTAAAATGAATCAATCCTAAATTAAGTCCTAAAATTTAAACATACCCCTTCAAGATTTTTTCAAGAGTTCCAATCATCCATCAAACATCCGTCTTGCATCCATACCATTATCACCCTTTGATCCTTAAAATCATCCTAAAACTTTCCCTTTTGTACCTAAAGGTAAGATCAATCCAAACAATTAGAGAATTTACCTTATGCATTCTTAAAGATTAATCCTTATTTTATGGTGAAAACTAGATCACAACACAAGAGGAACATAGAAGCCAACAAAGAAACATCTACTTCGAGTGACTTAAGCCAAACCGCTCTTGAAATGAATCCCATTGGATCTAGCAATATCATGGTTAACCTCCCTCCATTTTAACAAGACCATCAAGAGGAAGGTGTCTAGATGGAGGATCCCACCAATAATCCCTTTGGAATGTCACATAAAGAAATCACTAAAATAATTAAAAATCTAGAGAACCATAATATTATCAACATCATCATGAGAATCAATCCCTCACTATACATGCTCGAATTAGCAAAGCAAGGGGCTAAACTCCCCTCTGATTTCGACATGAGCACTATTGTGGAACCATCTTTTGGATTCATGCCTTCAATCTCATCTACCATCCTTGTTTCATCTACCCCCTAATTTCAAAGCATCGCTCAAAAAATACCACAAATCACATCAGCCCATTGTAACACAGCCCATTGTGAACAAAGGAAGTGCATTTCTCAATGCATTGCAAACACACCCTCTTGTAAACAATCAAGACTTGGATGCAAACACCATCTTGGGACAAACTATACCATTACATACTTTTCATCATTCAAACGATCTGTCATCATCATCATAAACTTCTCTCCCCATAACTTCACAAGGATAGGGTGACATGTTCGGACCAAGGGGCATCTTCGACACTGCACCATTTCCTCAAGAGATCACATCTCTCACATTTCCACCACTTCCACCATTGCCACCATCATCCACACCACTACTTGGCTTAGGGCTTCCCCCTTTACCAAATATCAATCAAACCAACATCTCGAACATTAATCAAAACATCACGCCAAACTTTCAAAACTTGTCATCAACATCGCAACAACAGATGAAAACTGCACAGGCAATCACCACCATCGCATCATCAACCACACCCATAATATCTAAAATCATGGTCTCTCAAGGACCAACCACATCGATCACACCATCCACCAATCAAATCCCAGTCACCAACATAATGGCGCCTCTCACCTCCACAACAAGTACCACTCTGAATCCACCACCACCTCCACCACCACTGAGCTCCAATATATCAAGCCAATACAGTATGATGTTTCAAGCCACTCAGCAAGCTACTTACCAAAAGGAATTTCCACATGTACAAAAACAACAAGTTGCACAACTAGCTGCTCAACAAACCACACAACTAACTGCTCAACAAGCCACACAATTAGCTGCTTAGCAAGCCACTTAAGCAGTACAAGATGCTCAAGCTGCCCAAATTGCACAACAAGTGCAGTTGGCTACACAAGCTCAAGCCTTATTATAGTAACAACAATAAAAAGCCACTCAGGAAGCTCAAACTGCACAGGCTCAAGAACAAGCTCAGGCCCAAGCTCAAGCGAACACTCAAGCCAAAGCCCAATATCAAGAACAACAACACACAACCCAACAATAATCATACCAAAATGCACTAAAGCAATATCAAGAACAACAGGAAGCATCTCAATTAGCAACTCAGCAACAAGTGCAACAACAAGGTCAATAACAGGCACTAATAGAACAACTGCAACAAGAATAACAAAAAGAACTATTGCAAGCATACTTGGCTCAACAGAATATGCAAAAATTATCCATCAACATACCAAAAAATTCACCCATTCCATCGACAATCGAACCACCTCAGAACACTTTCATCCCACCCCCTAATCCACAAAATGATGTGATAGCATAAATCAGGTTGCTCTCACAATAAGTGCTTGACCTTCAATCAGGGCGAACCACAAAAACACCTAGCAACTTGTGTGCTTATCTATTTCACAGAAGCCTTGTAATGAAATGATTTTCGAAGGTATTCGAGATCCCCAAACTTGATAAGTACCGTGGGATGGGAAACCCTAAAGATCACATCAAGGAATTCTAGGTTCATTGCATGGAAGTTATGTATGACGATACCTATCTAATGCAACTATTTCCTAGGAGTTTGATTGGCCATGCCATGGAATGGTTCTCTTGCCTACCTATAGGCATCAAAACATTCCAAGAATTCATTGACACATTTATCAAAAACTACACATGCAATATTGCCATGGATGTCAGTCTTAAGGAACTGTTAGCTCTAAAACAAGGTAAGAATGAATCATTTTCTTCATTCCTACAATGATGGCAATCCAAGGCCAATCGAAGAAAATGGGCCATGCTTGAGGAACAACAAGTTTGTACTATCATATCCAACCTTGACGGCCTCTTGGCATTCCATCTCAAGGTCCAAGGGATCACCTTGTACGACTAGTTGATTTCCAAGGTGCTCAGCATCGAATGAGCCCTAATGACACAACTTGGAGGATCAACTTCATATCTTGAACAACAAAACAATTGCCCACCCACCAATTACAATGATAAACCTCGCACATGGGAAAGAAACAAAAATCTTACAAATGATGGTATCATCGATGCCAAAGTTGTTATTAGTTCCCCTCAATAAAACACACCCACACCACAACAAAACTAAAACCATATTAAAAAAAAAACCATCATGCGAACACAACACACCAAACAAATAATCAAGTGATCAATAATGTCAATGATCAATAGGGACCACCCCAACGAAACAATAATTTCATCAAGAAAAAGTACACCGCTCTTGGGGAACCACTCGAAGTCATCATGAAGAAATTGATAAACGAAAACCTCATCAAGATTTCCACCTACGAGAACTACCAAGAACCAAACGTTAAACCTCCTAGGTATAACGAAAATCAACTCTGTGAATTCCACAAAATCAAAGGGGACACCACTAATAATTGAATGAGGTTAAAGAACATAGTCCAAGACCTCATAGATCAAAGAATCATAAATGTGAAACAACCAACAAGAAACCATAACCTCAAAATATACACGAATTTGATGCCTAACCATAACAATAAAGGGAACAATAACATTGATAAAGGGAAAAGAACTTTCAAAAATGTGAATCATGTGTATGAAACTGTTGTCACCTCCCTAGATGAATACTACACAGTAATCACTATCAGAGGAGCTCAAGCCGATTGTGGAGTCACCACAAGAGGTCGAAAAGTTACTATCACAGGATCATCCCAACCAAATAGAACTTTCACATCCAATTCAAGATGGTCGATTCCCAATAGTTACAATGTCCTTGATGAGCTAAAAATAATTCTAACACAAATCTCCATCATGGAGTTGTTAAAAATCTCATCCACCCACAAGAAAATCCTTTAGGAAGCATTGGCTTCATCCACCATCCCCACAGATCTTGATGCGAAACAATTCCAAGCTATGGTCAGTAACATTATCACTCCAAATCTCCTTACGTTCTCTGATCAAAAATTTCCCACTCAACCATCTCATAACTGTGCACTCCATTTAGAGGTCCTAGTGTGGAAAAGTAAAGTCAAGCGAGTCTTGGTGGATGGAGGTGCAGGCTTGAAAATTTGTTCCCTCAAGCTCATTAAGTAGTTAAAAATCTCAAAGGATCCCATTGATAAAGGAAAAGGTATCACAATCAGAGAATACGATGATCAAGAAAGAGTGTCCCAAGGCACAATTAGAATCCCTATTCAAGTAGGGCTAGTTATCATGGAAACCACCTATCAGGTCCGGGACCTCGACTTACCTTATAACATTCTCCTAGGACGTCCATGGATCCATACAATGCAAGTGGTAGCATCAACTTTTCATCAATGTGTCAAATTGACATATGAAGGATAAGAGGTCACCATCCATGGAGATCCTGAACTATTCTCCTACTGCAAGAACCTTGAGGAAAAATACTACAAAATACCTCAAGTACCCAAAAATGATGAATGCCCATCAACCTCGTACATTGATCCAACCACTCTCTCTTCCACTTCTACAACAAAGAAACCCACCACTCCCACCATTCCCACTATCTATGATATCAAAGTCATCATCTAGGATAATGGTTGCGGAAACTACATGATTCCAAAAAATGCTTTTGTGGTAGGATAATTACCATAATCTTCCAGATCGCGAGGATGTCTATAATCAACTGAAGCCTCCACATCTCAAACATCCCTTGAATAATATCCCAACTTCAAAATTTTGGGATATCTTAGTCAAGAAGTCATGGAGGAGGACCCATCTCATCTCCTATACCAAGATGAAATACCAACAACCAATCTACCAATGGATGATAGAAGCAAAGGTTTGCAAATGATGCTCATAATTGGCTATGATAGAAACGCGAATGAGAAATCTTGGCCTCGGATGTACCCCTATGATTATAACCATACATGTCTGAATTCCTCTAGTTAGAAAGGTCAATAATCCTCCTCAGTTATTTGCAACTAAACTTCACTTACCCATATCTACAGGTCGAGTCTTAGACAACTTAACATTTGACATAACTAATGTCTATAGTAATAGTGATAATGAGGATCCCATAACCAACATACCTAGGATCTTCGAGGATATCACCCTTCTCATGATTACAACCTTATTATTTGAGTCAGACCATCAAAATCATGAAATCCGCCTAGTTTACCCCCAACTCATCGATTATGACCAACGAGGACCACCAGTTCTTGATACATTTGAAAATGATGAGGTGCTCTAATAATTCATGGGACTACATGATAACATTCCATGTGGGGATCAAAAAGTAGGATTCATCATTGAGCTAGATACGCAGGCCTATTATGGGAAAATGATTGAATCCCTTAGTCTCAAAAGTGAGAAACTACTTAAGAATAATATCTAAGTCCTTGAGTGAAAACCACACTATGGAACTCTCCGACCTGAAAAAAGTAAAAGGAAAGGACTCATCCAATGGTGAAAACCTCTCTGAGGTGCCTGAGGATGGGGGATTCAATCTTCATTTCAAAACTCTTCATTAGGAAAAATTAACGGTCCTAGCAGAAAAGTGCAATCCAGTTAATCTAGGAACAGAGGAGACCCCACACGTCACATTTTATGGGGAGTCATTACTATCAAAAGAACAAGAACTCCTAGAAACTTTCTTGATAGAAAGACAAGTTAACTTTGCATGGAGCTACACATACATACCAAGGCTCGATCTAGAAATTGTAGTTCATCACCTAGGAGTATACTTTGAATCAAATCACGTTAGATAAAAGCTTAGGAAAATGCAACCTCAAATCGCCCTGCTAGTCAAAATGGAACTAAATAAGCTATTAGACACAAGATTCATTTGACCAATAGATTATCTAAAATGGCTATAAAAAATGGTGCCTATCTCAAAACCCAATGGGGGCATCAGAATCTACACAAATTTTAGGGATTTAAAACAAGCATGTCTAAAAGATGATTTCCTATTGCCCAATATTGACATGATCATAGAAATGACAATGGGACATGAAATGATTTCCTTAATGGATGGTTTCTCAGGATACAACTAGATAATGATTACTAAAGAAGACCAACACAAAATGGCCTTCACTTGTCCATGGGCGACTTACTGCTAGAATATGATGCCACTCGGCTTGAAGAATGCAAGAGCAACATACCAAAGAGCCATGACACTAATCTTCCATGACATGATCCATAAAACTATCGAAGATTATGTTGATGACATACTATCCAAATCCAAAAAGAGGAAGGATCACATAGCAACTTTGAGTACTATTTTCAATAGGCTAGAGGAATACAAGGTCTGATTAAATCCAAACAAATTTTTCTTCATTGTACAATCAGTAAAGTTACTAGGATTCATAGTGTTAATGAGAGGTATTGAGGCAGATCTAGCAAATTTAAAAGCAATCCTTGAGAAGGAGGCACCCAAAACATTGAAGCAATTGAGAGGTCTCCAAGATAGGCTTCAGTCCATCTAAAGGTTCATAGCACAGCTAGCAGATAAAAAAAATCTATATTCTCAGCTACTTCACAAGGGAGTAGCACACAAGTGGGACAACAAGTGTGAAGAAGCCTTCAATAAGATCAAAGAATATCTAATTACACCACCCATCGTAATTCCACCAATCCCAAGAAAGCCATCAATTCTCTATGTGTTAGCAACAACAACAACCCTTGGAGCTCTTCTAGTCAACACGATGAAAATGGGATAGAAAGGGCCATCTATTATATCAGTAGAACAATGGTTTTTCATGAGCCAAACTACTCATTCATTTAAAAAGAATGTCTAGCAGTAGTGTTTGTGTCACAAAAATTCAGACATTACATGTTGGCACACAAATTCAAACTCATCACCAAAATTGATCCCCTCAAATACTTACTTTCAAAAGCAATGCTCATGGGAAGGATGGATAAATGGGTCATGATACTATCAGAGTATGGAATTGAATACATAGAGTGGAAAGAAATTAAAGGCCAAGTAATTGCAGATCAGCTTGTAGAAGCACCAATCTATTTAGATAATCCTTTCATTTCAGAGTTTCCAGATGAATCCATCTCCAATCTCAACATAGTCAACCACTGGAAACTTTACTTTGATCATGGCTAATACATGCAACATGGATCGGGAGCCGATACAAGGAGACTGCATACCAAGGTCCTATAAATTGGCGTTCCCCTACACCGACAACATTAAAAAATACAAGGCCTTAACCATAGGTCTCTGAATAGCAGTGCAGTGGCACATCATGGCCCTCATAGTATACAAAGACTCCCAGCTAATAATAAACCAAGTGAATAGTGAATACCGGACTAAGGATGATAAGTTCACTCGATACAAGAAACTAGTGGAGAATCTCAAGGAATCCTTTATCGAGATCACATTTGAGTAGATACCCAAAGCCAACAATAGAGCAACAAATGTCATGGAAATGATTGGATCCTTACTAGACATCCCTCACAATGTCCCAAAATATGAATTCTTGGTAGAGCAACTTCTTGTGCCTACATTCGAGGTACCTGAATCAGAATTTGTGTGTGAAATCATTGGTCCTGGTGATCCCTGGTACCATGAAATTTATACCTACTTGTGAATAGGGGTCATACTTGCTGACTTACCCTCAACCTTAAAGAAAACCTTTGTCAAAAAGGCATGTTGATTCGTCATCCTAGGAGAAACCCTATATCATAGAAGCATAGAAGAAACCCTATTATGTTGTTTAAATATTGAGGAGGCATTGACCACTTTAACTGAAGTACATAACAGTATATGTGGTTCACAATTGAGTGGAATGACCCTAGCCAAGAAATTGTTGAGGATGTGGTATTATTGGCCTACAATGGAAAGAGAGGCATATGACTATGTCAAAAGGTGTCTACCATGTCAATAGCATGGGGACCTCATCCATGCTCCAGCTGAAGAACTTCATCCCATCATCACACCATGGCCCTTTTCCTAGTAGGGACTCCATCTCATTGGAAAAATCACTCCCACTTCATCTAGTGGCCATAAGTTCATCATAATCGCCACTGAGTACTTTACCAAGTGGGTGGAAGCCATACCGATGACATATATAACTAGGAAGCAACTATCAAAGTTCATCATAAATTATCTCATTTTCCGCTATGGTGTCCCATAAGCTATTATCTCAGATAATGGAACACCATTCAAGAATTAGGATGCCCATGACTTATGTGAAAATTCAAAATCCAACATTTCTTCTCCACTCCATACTATCCCCAAGGCAATGGCCAAGCAGAAGCCACAAATAAAACCATTTTAAAGATCCTTAAGAAAATAGTCAATGATGCAGGTCATGACTGGCATCTATAGCTCAATCCGGCCTTCTAGGCCCACTGAACTAGTATTTGCACACCCACCGAAACCACCCCCTTCTCCTTGGTCTATGGATCGGAAGCAATACTCCCCATTGAGATCAAGCTCCCATCACTAAGAATATCATTGCAAAACCTCATCACGGATGGAGAGTACCCACTATCAAGATTGAATGAGTTGGAGCTACTGGATGAGTGACATATAGATGCTTTAAATCATTTGCAAGTCTATCAAAATACACTCAAGAGGAGCTATAATAAGAAAATCAGAAGCAGGACTTTCAAAGTTAGAGAACTAGTACTAAAGGAGAATCAAAAGAATGTCCCAAATCCAAATAGTAAAGGAAAATTTGAACCCAACTGGTTGGGACAATTTGTTATCACAACAAGCTATAAGTCAGGGGAATAGCAGTTATCAACACCCAAAGGGGAACCCCTATAAGAGCCCATGAACAACTCTCATCTCAAAAAGTTTTATGCCTAAAGGTATAGAACCAGAAAATCCAAAAAAAAAAAATAGAAAATGTCCTAAGAAAAATGGTTACCTTGGTGAAAACTTGGAAAATAGGCATCTTGGTGACAACAAAAAATAAAAAATAAAAAATCAAAAAACCAAAAAGTCCAAAAAAAATAGAAAATGGATCAAAAAACAATAAAAAGAAAAATCATCCTCTGGTGAAAACCACTTCAGTGGCACTTTGGACAAGTACCTTGGTGAAAACCTGGAAAATAGGTACCTTGTGTAAATAAGCATGTTCCATCCACTAGGATCTTCATGGTTTGTTTTGCATCATCCATCTTCCATTGCATTCCATATCTCAATCCATCATCCACCCGCACCTGCACCATAACTTGGTCCTGTGTTCGTATTATGATACCTCTTAGTACTACTCAACCCATCCTCAAGGTCATTTTGTCCTACCATTATCAGAGTAATCTATTGCATCATATTGACAGCATGTTATCATCAAAACGAATTTGTGTATATTCTTGAAATCCTAAAATTTCAAAAAATCCAAAAACATCAGAAAATCCAAAAAGCATAAAAAATATATAAAATCCAAAAAACATTCAAAAACATATCAAAATCCCAAAATAGGTCAAAAAGTAAAAAGATAAAAAAACAAAGTCCTCTTGTTGAACTATGGGTCTCTAAGCCTTGAACATAGGCAAGGTTGATCTTTGATCATCCCCTAAGACACTTAGGTCAGTTCTTTAGGATTATGTCATATTAAGCTAACATTTCATCATGTATATCTTCATTTGTAAATTAGTCAAGTCGTTAGTCGAACTACGGGTCTTTGAGCTTTGAACATAGGCAAGGTTGATCTTTTATCATCCCTTGAGACACTTAGGTCAGTCCTATAAGAGTTAGTCATAATAAAATGAAATTTCATCATGTATATCTTCATCTGTAAATCGGTCAAGTCATTAGTCGAACTATGTGGTCTCTGCATGTATAACATAGGCAAGGCTAGTTTGTTGATCAACCCCCGAGGCCCCTAAGATAGGTCTTTAGGTTAGTCTCTTGGTCAAAATCTCAAAAAACCCCAAAACATTGGATAATCAAAAATCAAAATATTTGCAAAATATCAAAAAATACCAAAAAACAACCTCAAAACATTGCAAAACGTCAAAAACATCCAAATATTTGAAAAAATCCATCCACCTCATCTCGCTTAAACCTGCAATAACATCACTCATAATAAATGATTGGTATCCTCAACATTTGGTGAAACAATTGGAAACAAGTCTAGCAGGTTAAAAGTGAAAACTCAAAAGGTCAAGTCTTAGGTTTAAGTCAGTACGTAAACAAGGTCAACTATTTGTGTCAATAGCCTATCATCCAATCAATCACATATCAATCATCTAATAACATCATGTTCTAGGATGTATCCTTCCTACAATGGGCATTATTTATTAGAAAGAACACTTTTGATAAACGAAATGATGTGTTGCCATCCACTAACATGTCCTAGGATGCATCCTTCCTACAATGGGCATTATCTTTTGGCAATAGTTTTAGTTCTTATCCTTAAAAACACATTTCCTTTTGTTTAGCAGTATTGAAGAACAATTCAGCTTGTTTGTTTACTTTATCTTTGTCTTTTGACTTATCTCTTTTTTTTCTTTCCATTAACCTCTCAATGATGTCCAAACAAATGGATTTAGAGATATAGGAATGGGGCAATGATCATTATCTTTTATCTATTGTGCTTGTTGGACGTTCTTGTAAAATAAGCTTGGCGAATACTTGCTTTGTTAGATATGTATGGAGGGTGTTTTGGGAAACTTGTTGACTATTGCTTTGATAGGTTATACCTTTCCAAGTTTTTTTCCAAGGTGTTTGAAACTTCTAAAGTGCATCCTAGCAAGGTTTTCGTATGTCAAGTGTGAACAAGAATACTCCTATCTACTTGTTGAGTCAAATTCCATCACACTAAGTACAACACCATCCTAGTTCTTTATACCTTGATGCATTGTGCTTAAGCGTGTTATCAAACATAAGGTAAGTGGCCGTTTTAAAATCCCAATTCTTGATAAGAAAATCATCCATTTCTCATCATCTCTCATAAAGTTGGCTTGTTGGATCCTCTTGTCATCATCTCATTTCTCATTTCTTCTTTTTTGCACTAACATCATGTAATGATCAGTTAATCATCATCACCAATGCATCCATCCCGCATCCACAAACCATCAACATTCAACATATCATCTCACATGCATAGTCATCATCATAATATAGATCTCTTAGTCTAAGCATCTCATAAAATCATACATTTGCATAAAACATTCATTGCATAATCATATAGGAATTATTGCATCATTCATCATCACATCATATCATCATTTAAGTTGTTTAGGATAATATAGATTCGTTATTCTAAGCATCTTAAGACCATCTCATTTGCATCATCATCATAACTATCCACTTTGAGCCTCTTTATCATGAGATCGACCCTCAAATCAAATCTTTTTGCTCAATCTCTCAAGGGGGCAATATACTAGTGTACTTCTTTCCAATGGGGCATTTGAAAAAAAAAAATTGAATTTTGATCGCGGTAAGTTTATTCTTTGAACCAATGCAGCAAGTACATTGATTCAAAGAGGGTCAAAATGTAGACATATGAAATTAGCATCATTCATCCACTCATTAAATAGATCGGATTCATTAAATCCATTCATCAAGTAAATCAAGTTCATTTAGTTCAATCTCTAAGGATCTTCCATTTAAATTGAATAAATTAACTTTATTTAAGCCTATCATTACCTCATTTAAATAATTAAATTTTAATCACATCCTAGCATTCCATCTTTCATAAACCATCTTCTAGGTTCATCCCCTTCAAATTGAATAACTTTTATCTTGCATTCCCCTTTTAATTAAATAATCCAAACTTTATTTAATTAAATCTCAAATTCATATTTCTCCTTTTTGATTTAAATAAATCCAAGTATTTACTTGTCAGATGGGTCAAAAGCACCTAATCATCATCTTAATTAATCTAATCCAATCACCAATCACATCCTCTAGCTTTTCCCACTTGCACCAATAAAGCATTTTAATTCATTTATTAAAATCATCATTTTCCCTCAACAAAGCATCTTTGGAAGAATATTCCTCAATTTTGAATTTGAAAACAAGTTGACTTGTCCCTTCCAACATAGCAATAACTCCCCTCTTATATGTCACCCACTAGGCACTTAATTCTCTTTTTCTCCCTCCAACAAGCCAAATTTGAATTTGAAAAGGCCAAAAAATCTCATTTATTGGCACATTGACTGAAACTTGCACATTCCTCAACCATTCACAAAGTGACAAGTGGCTCCTTCTTATTGGAAAAATATTTATCCCACATTGAGAAGTCTATAAGTAGAAGCCTCATTCTTCAACAATCCATCCACAATCTTATGCAAAGCTACTCTCTTCAATTGAAAACTAATTTTTCCCATTTCACTCCATCTTCAACGCATCTATCATTGAGCTTAGAAAGGATTGGGAAAGGGTCACTTTGCACAAGTGACACCAATACAATATGGAATAGGTACATGCAATGCTTTTATATGTCTTTTAATCATCCTTGTTATTTGTTGCATCTTTTAAGCATTGACATGTTATTTCATAGGAATGTTCATAAGTTTGCATGTGCATGAACTAACCGCACTAATGAGTGTTGGAATATATTGATCACTTGCAAATTTAGGGGTGCTTCAAATATACATTCTTTTTTTTAATAATTTTTAATCATATACTTGAGTTTAACTTTAATTTTTAGCAATGATACTTTCTTTTTCTGTTACTTTTTTTTACAACAAATAAGTTCCTTGAACAGTGATTGAGAACCCCTTACCTTTATACTATAAACTACAAGTAATTTGATGTAAATTATAATAAACATAGGATACGTTTTCTAATAGCCCAAGATAAAGCATAATTTATAGGAATGAATCCTATTACAGTGAACAATAAAAATGTTAATGATTGTGTTGGCACCAAAACCAGTTATACCTTTATATAGCTATGCTACAAAATAGAGCCATGGTCTATGCAATGCTTTTGAAGAAAACAATTTAGATCAATATCTTAATTTTTATTGAAAGCTTTCACCTTTGTATCTAGAAATAATTTAATTTATATCCTTACAAATTTAGATATACAATACACAAAAACACTTTCAAAATTTTAGTTATATTATTCTCTTGATATTTTCCCTTGCACCCCCTCTTGGTACAAGTGCTAGTATATATAGCATACATAATGCTATCATATGTATATATGTATCAATTAAAAATGTTGAATACTTGATGACATATATATCTGAAGAATCCATGCACATTCCTAGAAATTGTGTGTAGAACAATTATCTCAAAACTATGTAATAAAAAAGCTTATAACATATATAATTCTTTTATAGTTAAAATTTGTGTGAATGGTGACTACTTTTCATTGGTAACAAAACCTTTTTTACTTTGTTAATGTTATGACAATGCTTTGACCGTAAATCAAATTAACAAGGAATAAAATGAAGGTAATTACCAAGGTTGGTAGAATACCTTTGAAAATAAACTAGCAGTTGCACAATATTCAATGAGCAACGAAATAGGCGATAGGCACAGAGTGTAAAGTTCTCTCTATCGGCATCAACTTTAGACTCCAGGAGGAGATCCTGGTGGGGTTCCCCCACATATAATAGCCTATCAAATGAAAATTTCAGGTTTTCTTACTTGTCTATACACAGACGGTCTACCAAGGACTTTCAAATTTATATTCGTAATTGAGAAAAACGTATATAAAATGTATAAAAGGATATAATAATTGGAATTATAGCAGGCCTTATTTGTCCAAAACATGAAAGAAAAAACTGAAATGAAAGATGTCCTATAGTCATTATCTCTTTAGATGCATATAGAGATAAACAATTCAATAGTAAGGGTGAAGAAATATGTAAGCAACCTTTGATCAAGGTTGGTATAAGAAGAATAGAGAAAAAGGACTAGTGTTATAGAGATATAAGAAGCAGAGTAGGAGAAGATGATGGATTAGATATACAAAGTGTTTGAATTCAAAAGGATGGCAACTTTAGAAAAGAGGGAATCCTTCAGTTTGAGAAGCCCAAGTAAGAAAAAGTGGGGAATGGAAAATGTTTTCACTGGATCAAGATCATTTGAGAAAGGATATGTGGAGGATGCTAAAGCAGCCTTGAGATGGGTAACTATTCAAAACCTACCAACATTTAATTGTTTGAGAACCAGTATAATCTTTGAGGAGAATGGTGAAGGAGATCATAAGGAAATTCTCATGGAAGTTGATGCTTGGAACTTGGAAGTCAGGAAAAGAAAAAAGTTCATTGAGAGAGTTTTTAAAGGGATTATAGAGATATAAGAAGTAGAGCAGTATTAATATAGGGGAAGATGACGGATTAGATCAAGTATATAGAGTGTTTGAATTCAAAAGGATGACAACTTTATAACAGAGGGAATCCTTGAGTTTGAGAACCCCAAGTAAGAAAAAGTGGGGAATGGAAGATATTTTTATTGGATCAAGATCATTTGAGAAAGGATATGTGGAGAATGTTGAAGCAGCCTTGAGATGGGAAGCTAAGAGCCTGACAACATTTAACTATTTCAGAACTGGTAAAATCTTTGGGGAGAATGGTGAAGGGGGTCATAAGGAAATTCTCAGGGAAGTTGATGTTTGGAACTTGGGAGTTAGCCAAAGACAAAAGTTCATTGAGAGGATTTTTAAATGGATTGAACAAGATAATGATCAGTTCTTGAGAAAATTGAGATTTTGTATGGATAAGTAAGCTTTTGAGACATTCTAGTCTTTTGTTTTGTCGGGAAATGATACAATGACTTAAATCTCACTGTGGTCCACAGACTCACAATGCCAAGAACAGAAAGCTGACGTTCAAATGGTTGGGTGCCAAGGACAACACAAAGTATCCCTCTGGTAAGCTCTACACTCTAGTACTTCTCAACTTCTAAAGTCTCTTCTACAACTATTATTGAGGACTTTGCTTTTGTTAACAAAAATGCCAAGTAAGAAGAGGCATTTTGGCACTGTACTATTGAGCAACACAAGCACAATGACTGCCCCCAAAACAAAGAAGAGTCGGCTATTTAACAAAGGCTATTTAGAAACCCCTGCCAAGAACAGGACGACGTTGAAGCCTCTGCAACCCCACAGCACAAATTTGAATTCAGGCGGGGCCATCTACAATCCTGTTGTGTTCTATCCATGCAAGTGCCAAGGTTCTTCTAGGCCTGTACCTGTGCCTATGCCTAACATGGTCGTTTCTGCTCCACGAGTTCCCTCCAGCCTAACACTTGGAACATCTAGAGGATGGAGGGAATGGAGCACAACTGATTCAAATAGAGCTTCAGAACAAATCAAGAAGAAGGCTTCTGGTTCCGATTCAATCTCAGAGACCATATCTTCTCAGTGTTTGGAGGATTCCAATCTTCACAAGAACGAATTGTCATGAAAGGGTAGCGTTGCTACTTTCTCCTTCGGTCCATCTTTCCCTTTTCATCTGCAATAGCAATGCCTAACCGCCATTTCATCATCCTCTTAGTCTTCTGACCATGGGAATGATCAGTTCGACGAGAGCAAATACGGGGAATGCTTTTCTCAAGATCAGGCGTGGAAAACACTATTTCGTTTGTAGTACCAAAACGAAGGTATAGACCTGTAAAGTTCCCTGCTGACGTCAGACAGATTTGCAGGAGTGAACATTTTCCATGGGGACTAATACGTATGAGTTTTGAACCGACATTCTTCTTGTGATGATGTTCTCGCCATCGCTGTGGGGACGGTGTGCTATCATGATTGCCATCATGGGGCTCACACCCATGTCTCCGTACTCGCCCATGTTCACACTGTAAAGTGAAGAGCTATGTGCATTTGGTTGCTCCATAATACACACTAGAATACCCATAGATCTACTCCAACATCATTTCATATGGTGATTCTGGTTATTCATGGGGTTTCTGCCGGTGTTCGACTAGGGGAAATGTCAGTGGGGTTCCCCCAAGTACAATAGCCTATCAGCTAAATAAACCTCCGATTTCGTGTCAAACAATAGTTACACTTTTTCCTACCCTAAAAGTCTTCAAATGAAAACGTATCCAGATTGTGTTTTTTTCTTGCATCATTAAAACCAAGTAAAGTCTAGTCCGTACTCCAATAGGCAGATGATGCAACAACCTTTCTCTATAGGAAATTTGTGCAACATTTGCAAATTTCATCTTATTAGTACTTCCCATGAGACAATACTATTGCAATGAGTTTTCATTTTTCTAGTTAATTATTTATTAATAATTTAGCTTTCAACCAATTAAAAGCAATAATTTTTTAAAAAACAAAATAAAATTCAGTTTTATAAAATTAATTTGTAAAATATTTAATTTTATAAATTAAAAAATATATATTTTTGGTGAATATGACTGGCTAAATTTTTTTGTGTTATTGGCTGATTTATAGGAAAAGTGAAATGATCTATTATTTTTCCTATTTTTGAGAAAATTGAAACGATTATATTTCCTATTATTAAATATATGTGAAGCTTCTCCACTAAGCTTCTAGGAGATTGCTTATCTATAAACCAATTTAAAAAGACTGATATTGATTTTAAGCCAATCTTCATTCTTTGTAAAATAATTTATTTATTATTTTTCTCCAACATGTAATGCAAAGTTAGGGCGTAAAAGGTAGCTACATATTATTATATTTTAAAATCTATCCAAAAATTTAACATTTTTCTAATGCACATAACATTCCACATCATGACCAACATTACTAATTTTTTGTGTTCAATCAACGGCCAAGGAAACTACTAGTAAAATCAATGGTCAAGATTTCTATTGTCAAACATTCTCTAGAAGATACCATAAATCTTTGTTTGTAAGTAGGGTTTTAAGGGTTTAAGCAAACTATGCAATTCTTGTGAGAGGGCATTAAACAATTTCCATTTTTGTAGTAAGGTTAATAGGCTCCACCTCTCTACTTCGAGTATATTTTATAAATGTTTTGGTCGGTCATTTTTATAGTTCTTTTCTTCTACATATTTTGGTAACATTTTAAATAAAAAATAAGAAAAAATTAAAAAATAATAAAACTTCTTTTTAAATAATATAAATGAAATTGAATGTAATGATGAAATGGAGGAAGAGAAAGATTAGACTGGTAATAAATTAAAGATAAATAAAATAATAATAATAATAATAAATATAAATAAATAATAATGTTAATTTTTATTTAAATATAATAATTATGTTAAGTTTTTATTAATATATTAACATTTATAATATTATTATTATTGATGTTCAAATAAATTTAATGATAATTAATCAATTTAATTCTTTTAATTTCACATAAATTGTATTATACATATTATTATTTCACAAAATTATTATATAAATTTTATGTTTAAATAATTATTATTTATTTTTTTCTTATAATTATATTATATAACCAGTTTATATTATGCATATTTCTATGTAACATAATTATTAGATAAATTTTATATTTATATAATAATTATCATTTTTTTCTTCTAAATATATTTACTTTCATTTGATTTTATTTCTATTTTTTTAATATTTATATTATCTTTCTAATATTTAAAATTTAATATTTAAAAAATGATTGATCTACCTTGGTACTGCAATATGAATGATATACTTGGTGCCTTATATGGGTTGTCCTTTGATCTTTCTTGGTTGCTTTTTGTTTACATTTTTGTTGGCACTTTGGAAACTCTGGTTGTATAGTATAAAGTTTCAGTGGTATTAATTCAAAAGAAAATCTTAGTCCCTAATTTCCTTGTTCATGGAAAACCTAGAGTATTCTTTGATCTTGGTGATGATGATATTGTTCCTAATTTGATAATTGTTTTAGATCTTCGTGAAGCATTAAATTTATACAACTTAGATCATGATTCATTTCCTATTGTTGATGTTTTTAATATAAATGATTATCTTTCTAGCGATTGCTTTAGAGATCTTCTTATGATTATTAGGTCAAGAATTATGAGTGATAACTTTTTTGAAACCATTTCAGGTTGTAGTCAACTTATGGACAAACTTCCTCCTGAGGTCTTGTCCATTGGTGTTAATCTATCTTTGGACCACCTTCTACCACTGTCTTACTATGAATTTGGATCTATCTTGCCACTTGATGAGGAGAAATGATCTGCTTTGGTTTTGATATCATGCCAATGTATCGTGTTTCTGGGTTTTTTTTTTTCTGTGGGAGGCTTCTCTGGGGGTTTAACTGGTATTCTAATGTCTGGGGTTTCTTTCTGGGTCTGGTTGGGGTTATAGGTTTAGTTTTTTTGTCTTCTTTTTGGAGCTACAACTAGATGTTTTCTTCCTTGTTTCTTTCTTACTGGTATGCTTCTTTTGAACCAGGTTTTGTAAACTTTCTTTAATCAATAAAATCTTTAGTGGCATAGCCACTTTTATTTAAAAATAAATAAAAATTTAATACATAATTATTTTTATATAAGATGATTGATTTTATATAATATAATTAAGACAAGATTCATAATTATTAATATTTATATAAATGCATGTAACTATCTTTTATTAGGTAGGCATGCATTATTTACAATTTACATTATAATGATTAATATATTATTATAATTTTGATAAAAATTAACATTAATGTGACATTTTTAAAATTATGTTAATACTATAATTAACAAAACTCACATTTAATTTTATTCACATTAATAAAACTTATATTTCTTTTATTAAACTAAAATACTATAAAGGAAAGTACTAGCCACTTGTTTGTCATGTTGTGAGTTTTTATATTCATATCGCCAATCTACAAATTTATAATTTTTACTTTCAAATTTCAAAATGTTATATTTATTTCTCATTGGTTAGTAAATTCTTATATTTTCACAATTCTTAAATTCTCTTCTTTGTTAGAATATAACATAAATGACCATGTTTTAGTTCCTCCATGGAACTATAGCCAAGGACAATTTATAACTAGTGATTAATATTTTTCGTTTCAACCAATCAAAATTGACTATTTTATTTACATAGATTATAATTTTATTTTTATTAAGTAAAATATGTAATTTTTAACTTTTAAATTTTCAAAATTATTTTTCTAATAAATCAACCATTCATCTACTAACTTTCTTACAGCTCTAAATGTTTTTTTTTATTCAAGGGGTAAACGCTTTTGACCGGAGCTATGAACCGGATACAACCATTCAACAATACACCCCAACGGGATTTGAACCTTGGTGGCAAGAACAACAATGCCATTGATAAACCATCACACCATGCCAATAATCGCAATAAATTTAATATTAAGGTTTGGGCCTTGGTTGTTGGCACTATAGGCAAGAAGCCCCACCAAGTTCACCAAGGAACCTCCCCTTAATATGAGGGTAAATAACAAACTCCATTGTTGACGCGGTAGAGAGTGACCCCGCGAGGTTTGAACCTTGGTTGTTGGCTCTACAGGCAAGAAGCCCCACCATTTCACCAAAGGGTCGCCCCCTAAAATTTTAATATTAAGGTTTGGGCCTTAGTTGTTGGCACTACAGGCAAGAAGCCCCACCAGTTCACCAAGGAGCCTCCCCTTAATAGGAGGGTAAATAACAAACTCCATTGTTGACGCGGTAGAGAGTGACCCCGCGAGGTTTGAACCTTGGTTGTTGGCTCTACAGGCAAGAAGCCCCACCATTTCACCAAAGGGTCACTACCTCTAAATGTTAACAATTAATATTTTTTATATTAAATATAGAGGAAATAGAAAAATGAGGTTCATATCATGTGTGTTATAGCATGTCTTCAGTATAGTATTTGGGATTTTTCCATTCTAGATTACATCCTTTTACCCTGCTTTATCACATTTAATACATCATCAATAAAACACTACACCATATACTCAAGACTATCATACATCAAATATAAAAGATTATCACATATGGATAGGAATATACAATACATCATATATACAATATATGCCATAGTTGTGCTATACTAATTGCAACCATATGCTACTTTCAATCTTTATTAGTGCCACCCCTAAATCCTCTCTTCCTTGTTGCATGTTTCAAGTTGACCAGAGTCTCTTCCACTTCTTGATCTAGTATAGTGAAGTTCTCAATCAAGGAGTTACTATTATGAGTCCCTTTTGCTTTGTTCTTTGGTCCTTCCCTTAGCTTTTTATGGAATGTTTGTATAGCTCTTAGGAAGATATCTACCCTAGGGTTCCCTTCCTACCAAGTGTGACCATATCTTGCCTCTTAAATGCTAATGTCAATTGTTCTCTCCTTAAGGAACCTCCAAAATTTCTCTTTTGACAATTCAATTATTATGTACACCTACAAATCAACATTGTATATTGTGAGTCTCTTGCAAGACTTAGTAAGAACCCTCTTGTACCCCTTAAACTTATCTTCATTCTGAGATTTTCAAATAGCCCATGGAATTTCAATGGAAAGGCATAGCCAAAATAATTAAATATCATTTTGCATTTTAATGTCTTTTTCAAAGAGGATTTTATTAGGCATAGGTTCACCATTATTACCCCATATATTTTGATTATTACAAAAATGATTCTAGATTTCTTTATGAAATATGTAATCAAAGAAAATATGCTTAATTGTTTTAGGAACCCTGCATATATTGTTGTGAACCCCAATTCAAAGTGCTACAAAAACACAACAACAAACAATGATAGAGAGTCATCTTGTAAGCATGAACAAGGATTCCCCATGAAATCCATTCACAAAGCTAAAAATAGGAAATAAAACAAAGAAAACAATGAAGAACATAATGGAAGTATGAAAACCTAATTTATCATGCAAACACTTGATCCCATGGGGGAGTTGGTGCAAATAGGTGTGTGGAGATTTTCCCTTTCCCAACTCCTTGAATGCAAATGTTGATTGAAGATGATTGATCCACTTGATAAGTCCCTCAATGAGCTCCAAAATATGCAATAAACTAGTTAAGAAGATGGATGGAATTTGAGAGATATTTGTGCATAATAACTTTGCATAATTGTGGATGATAAAATGCATGGTGAAGCATTCTATTTATAGAATGTTGAAATGGAAACAAAGCCAAAATAGAGCAATGTGGGACAAAGATTTGGCCAATGGAAAAATGCCACTTGTCCAAATGTGATTGGGTGAGGAATGAGCAAGTTTTGACAAATGTGCCAATAAATGCATTTTTGAATTTGAAATTTGAGAAAAGACATGTAAGAGGGGGAAAGAAAATTGCATTAAATGCCCCTTGGCTCAAGGCAAGGACATGTAAGAAGAAGTAAATTCCTTGTTGGAAGGACTTGTAAGAGAGAGTAAATGACATGTTGGAAGGACATGTCATTCAAATTTTGAATTTGAAATAGAAGAATATTCCTTCAAAAGATGCTTTGTTGAGGGAAAATGAAGATTTAATAAATCAATAAATTGATTTATTTGTGCAAGTGGGAAAAGCTAGAGGATTTTGAAGATTAGATTAGACTTAATCAAGATTTGATCAATTTAATGAAGATTAGGAAGTTTGACTTATTTTGACTTAGATTTTTGGATTAATTTAAATCAAACAAGAGAGGAAATGATTTAATGAGTTTAATTAAATAAACATGTTTTGATTATTTAATTAAAGAGATTGAAGTAAGATTAAATTAAATAAGATTTTAATTTATTCAATTTAATAGATAGACTTTAGAGATTTAATTAATTAAATAAAATTAATTATTTAATTAAAAGAGATGGAGAATGATTTAAGAGACTTAATTAAACACATGATTTGTTTAATTAAGAGAAGAAAACAAATGAATTTAATCAAATAAAGATATTTAATTAAATGGTTAGGTCGGGGAATGATTTAGGATGAAATGATGTTAGTCAGATTTAGATGCGCAATGTCAACTTGTACATTTTGCGTGTCTACATTGTCAAAATTCTCTAATTTTTTGATGCCCCACCACTATTGCCCCAAAGGAGAAGAATTGCACTGGTATATTGCCCCCTCGAGATGTTGAATGGGAATGCCAATTGCCAATCAAAATCATGATAAAATGCCAGAGGAGTAGTTGATGTAGATGAATGGACATTCATTAGCTATGGGTAGCTTCATGTACTAATTGGGATAGAAATGTTAGTAAAGATAGAAGAATGTGATAGAAGAATGAAAGAATGAGATGATCATGCAAATGATGAAGACTACTTGCCATGGAGTTGGGATTTTCAAAGGGCGAATTTCCTTATGTTTGATAATACACGCAATACGATGCATCAAGGTATCGAGAACCAAGATGGTGTTGTACCTAGTGTGATGGACTTTGACTCGACAAATCAGATAGGATTATTCTTGTTCACACCTGACATACGGAACCCTGTCCAGAAAATAGTTCAAATATTTCAAATATCTCGGACCAAAACATAGGAAGGCGAGCATTTCTATGTGGTCAACAAGAAACTTAAAACACCCTCGCTACAGACTAAACAAAAGCACGCATGACCAAGGTTATATTACAAAGATATCCAACAAGCACAGTAGACAAAAGATAATGATCGTTGCCCCATTCCTATCTCTCTAAATCCTTCGTTTGGACATCATCGAGAGGTCCTTGGAATGAGCCCAATGAGATAAATCAAACAAAATAAAGTAAGTGAGAAAACAAACTAATGTTCTTCGTACCGTTAGCCAAGAGAAACGATGTTTCAAAAGATGGGAGCCAAAACTTATTGCCAAAAGATAATGTCCATTGTCGGAACGGATCCTAGGACATGTTAATGACACGTCGTTTTGTTTACCCAAAGTGGTTGGTTTGATAAAAGTGCCCATTGTCGGAACGGATCCTAGGACAAGATTTTATCAAACAATGATGAAATTGATTTATGATTTATATGCCATTGATAAGAAAAGAGTTGACCAACTTGCTTGCTGACTGACCTATACTTGAGATTTTGACAGTTTAGGTTTTCACATTTGACTGCTAGACTTGTTTCTGATTGTTTTACCAAAGGTTGAGGGTGATGACGATTTATTATGGATGATTGATTATCGCGAGTGTAAGCGAGATGAGGCGGATGGATTTTTTTCAAATATTTGGATGTTTTTGGAGTTTTGCAATGTTTTGAGGCTGTTTTTGGTATTTTTTCAAGATTTTCAAATGTTTTGATTTTCAATTTTCCAATGTTTTGATATTTTCTAAGATTTTGACCAAGAGACTAACCTAAAGACCTATCCGGGGCCTCGGGCTGATCAACGCATTAGCCTTGCCTACGCTATACACACAATAAAGACCATGTAGCTCGACCGACAACTTGACCGATTTACAAATGAAGATATACATGATGAAAATGTCAGCTTTTATTATGATGGACATCTATAGGATCGACCTAAATGTCTCGAGGATAATCAAAGATCAACCTTGCCTAATGCTCGTCAGAGATCTATGTAGTTCGACCGACAACTCTTTTTTTTTTTTTTGACTTGTTTTTGATTTTGATATGTTTTGAATGTTTTTGGATTTTTGATTTTCCGATGTTTTTGATTTTTTGATTTTCTCTCGATGATTTGATATAAACATGCGTGATGATATCACCTTTGTTTTGGTATTTTGCTGAAAACCAAGCTAAGGTTGATTGATCAAATTGATGGATTGATGATGATGATGACATTGTTGAGGATGCACAACAATGCAAGGATTTGATTGATCAGGATTGATAATGATAATATTGTTGAGGATACATGACAATGCAAGGATAGTGTTAAGCAACACAAGGATTTGGAAAAAATATCCCCAAGATGATGATGTTTTGATTGGATTTGTTTGACCATGTTTGATGAAGCTTGATTTGAAACAAAAGATGCTTGGATGATTTGATGTGACATTTGACATGCAACTTAGATGCAACTGATATTGATTTTTTGGATTGATGTTCGATGAAAGATGAAGCTTTGATAAAGAACATGTTCTTGTCAAAATATGCCATGGGCTAGTGATTTGTATTCTCGATCACAAATGCTTTGACCAATTTGGTTTCACGTTTTCCAATGTTCAAATCGCCACATAAGTTGGGGGATATAGATCAAGATTTGTTCTCGAAGCAAGATGTACATATTTGCCCCCAATGTCTAGCAATGTATGGAATGCCATGGATGGATGCTCAGATAGGCGTAGGGATGTATGGATATGGTAAGCATGCAAAAGGATGCCAAGGATTATCTTGCGATAAGATAAGGTGTTCAAATAAAGAATGATCATCGATAATGCCATGGCCTCGTGATAACATTGCAGGATAGGATCAATGAAACTGACCCATGCCAAGATGTTTTACCATAAGCAAGCGTAAAGTGTGCCCCAAACTTTGTCAAGATCAAGATAATTTGGACTATGGACGTAGATGGATAAAAATGGATTGGATAAATGGCTTATGGATGGAATGGATTTATTATGGCTAAGATGGATGGAATGCTCGATTATTACGATGGGATGAGATGCTTCAATTGAATTGGCTCACATAGATGCCTCGATTCACATGACTTCCATTTGCTAGGTTTTTCTCATCATGGTCTTGCCCAAAGCCGCCCATGCTGCTTACTCAGAGGATGATTTTTTTCTTATCAAGCTTTCAATCCATTTTGATTTTTTTGGATTTTCATATTTTTGATTTTTTTGTATTTTTCTCAAAGATTCATGTTGAACTACCAGTGGTGTTGATGTAGATGCCCCTATCATAATGTGCCATCAAGATCCTACCTCAAGGAGTCATGCATAAGATACGCACTTGAATGCAACTTTGGAATTTTTGATCCGGCCTAATCGATACCGGAGTTAACTTTTGTCTTTGCGTGTGCACATCGTGATAGAGTGCCCTAACCTTATGATGAAGGGTCACGCTTCACATGGGTCAATGTGAGAATTCAGATATTGGCGCGTGAGGCATGGATGGAGTGCAGTTTAGCAATAATGGATGATCTGTTGACAGCTTGGAACCTTTGACTCTCCAAACTTGGGAAGATGAGCAATGATGGGTGGATACATAAGTGTGCATGGAATTAGGACCAACTGCTTGATACACTTTGTACGTCGCTTGAGAAGCCTATTTTTGCTTTTGCAGACATCTTTGGATGGATTTCTTTTCCCATTTTTATTTTTCCCCATAGTTTCTTTGACTAATGGAGTTTGATAGGATGTCTTTCTTTGTATTCTTTTGTATCCATATGTATTTGATTTGTCCATTATGCTTCTCAGTTTCTTTTGATTTGATAACATTCTTCGTACTTTGATTCAAATATTTCTTTTGACGTTGGTCCCAATTTGTGGATGGGGTAATGGGTGGATGAAGATTCATGGTGTGACTGGTTGTATTATTGACATCAGTTTCATCATAAGGACTCTTCGTGCTCCCTATGTTGACGTTTGCTTGAGATGAAGTTTCTCCCAGTATTGTGGAAGTAGTACCTTCATGCTTTGATTCTGCCTGTTCTGAGATCTCTTGTTTAGAATGCACTCTCTGATAAATGACCACTGTAGGTGATGTTTCAATTTGCTGCTCTGCTAACTCTGGATGTTCTATCTGACTTGTTTCCTTGGGCGGATAATGATGGATATCTTTATTCATGATGTCCTCAATCTGAGTTTGGGACATATTTGACCCTAATGTTGACAACTTTGTTTGATTGTAGGAGTTAAGAATATGTTCTTTTTGTGTAACACAATATTGTTCTAGATGAAGATCATCTACGTGTCCATCTATAGAAAGCATCTCATGGGTAGATGGAGGACTATGTGCTATATGGATATGATCATCTTGCATAGATAGGAGAGTGTCCATTAGATCATTGTAGTATCTTGTAGATACAAATTCTTGATCTTAATTTATTTTGGGGTTGCTCTCGACATGCTTTGGACCAGGTTCTTGACATGGGGTAGCTTCAAAGGATGGATTGCTTACAAAGGTTTTTTGGATGTTTTCATTAGACATGGTAAGTGGTTCAATATCCCTAAATGTCGAGTTCAGGGTTCCTTCCGTATCTGTAACCATGAGGTCGAAGGGTGTCAATATGTCTTGGAAAGGACCATTGCTAGACCTTGGTGAAAGATTTTGATCATGCATTGGAATAAATTTTTGAGATATGTCCTCTAACTCATTAGGTGATGTGGAGACATTTTCAATATGATCATAGGTCAATGGATCGTGCATGAAGGTGTTTTGGAGTGTTTAAATCATTGGTTGGATGGATGGGTTGTTTGGTGCATTGTTTGATTGTATCAATATGTTCTAGCGGGCGAAGTAGGCTTCTACTTGCTTTTGTATGAACAACGCTTTTTGTTCATTTTGTTGTTGCAATAGGATTTGTGCTTGTTATTGCTCCCACAATGCTCGTTGTTGGGCTTCTTCTTGTTGTGCAAAGTATTGCGCTTGTGCTTGCCCTCATGCTTGGGCATCTTGGGCATCTTTTGTAGCTTGAGTAGCTTGTGCGGCTTGTGTGACTTGAGCAGCTTGTGTGGCTTGTGCAACTTGTGTAGCTCATTGTTGTTGCAACAAAGCTTGGGCTTGTGCCGCTTGTTGTGCTTGTTGTTGTTGCAGTGATGTTTGAGCTTGATTTTGTTGTGAAGCTTGACAAGTGTGTGTGGCTATAGGCACTTGCTGAATTGTTTGATATTGTTGGAGCAATTGTTGGTATGCTTTGAATGTAGCATTGTAATAGCTTACTTGGCTTGGTTGCAATGGTGGTGGTGGTGGGATCAGAATTGTGTTGGATGGAGTGGTGGGAGTTTGAGATGTGCTTAGAGCGATGGTGGTGGTGGGAGGTTATGATGTAAGGGGTGTGATGGGGGTAGTGGAAGTTTGAGGTATAGTGGATGTAGTGATTGGAGTGAATGTGGTGATAGGTGCATTTGGGATGGGTGAAGTGATAGGAATGGTGGGACTAGGTGAAGTGGTAGGAATGGTAGAGATGAGCGAAATAGTGGGTCTTTGAGAGACTATATTTTGATTAGCTATCATGCGTTGGTTTGATGTGGATGGTGTGTTTTAAATATGTGATGTACCCCCTTGGTTGGATGAATTGATTTGGATGGGGCAATTTATGTTAGGGAAAGGTGGAAGTTTAGGTAAAGGGGAGATCCCTAAACCAAAATATGGTGTTGACGTGGTGGGAGGTGCGAATGGTTTGAATGGTGGAAATTTTTCTTGTGCAAATGAAGAGACAAATCCGTAAGGTCTCTCTATTTCAAAAGAGCTTGCTTGTACCAAAGGTCTAGACACTTGCATGTCAAGGAAAATGATGAGGTGGTATGGTAAGGAACCTCAGATGTATTGATAAATCCAAGTGGGTTGTAAAGTGGATTTTGATGCATGTTGAAGAGGGTATCATCCTCATTGATAGTAGGTTCTATGGCAATAATGGAAGTGGTCAATTATGGAAGGGTGTTTTGGTCATTTGGTACAAGAAGCGTATCCTGAATAGTGTTGAGAATTAATGGATTTATTTTAGTCATTGCGCGAAGAAACTTTTGTAGTTTTGGTTGTTTGAGCATCTCAAGAACTTCTTCCTCACTTAGTTCTGTTGGTGTGATGTCTTCCACCAAGACCTCTTTTTGTGGATCGTGTGTAGTGATAGTGAGGTCTGGAAGTGGTGTGTTTTGGATTTCTGGAATGTTTTGGCTTAGATCACTTGTGGTTGATGTTTCTTGATTTAACTCCATGTTCCTCTTGTGTTGTGATCTTGTTTGAACCATAAAAGAGCAAACTAGGATGTGTAAAAGATCAAAGATGTGAAGATGAAAGGTGTATGATATATGGATGAGAATGGAAGTTTTGAATTTGTATTGAAAATCTTGATGTGATGCTAGGTACTTTGGGTTTGCTTTGATTGATGTTTGTTTGATGTTTAGACTTTGAATTCTGTCTTTTGAATGTTGATGTTTGAGCAAGAGATATCCCCAAGATGTTTGGATGATGATCTAAAAAAGATAACTAATGCTCATAAAGGATAATTTGATTTAGGAGTGAGAATAGGATGTGTCTACTCACAAGCTAACCAAAAGATAATCCAAATTAGTGATGGGAGAAGGATGCATCTATCCACCATTAATTTGAACAAAGTGATAATTCAACTAAGCATGTGCAAAAGGATTCATTCACACACAATTGAGTTGAACAAGTTTGATGTTTGATGTTTGAAGAATTCAAAGTCTCATGTTTGAAAGGTTTTGATGTCTACCAAAGGAGCCTAGCATAGTTGTGTCAAGATTTTCTCAAAATGTTGGTGAGATGTTTATGGTTGATGATGTTTTTGATGGATGAATGTTTTTTTTGATCTTAGAATGACCCTAGTTTAGACTTTTGTTTAACAAGACCAAGGTATTGAAGAACATGTTATGCCCTAAGCAAGGTATCCAATCCCTTGAAACAATCTTGGATTTTGTGTGTAGTAAAATGAATATAAAGTGGGGTTGTCTCTTGAAGCATGTCTATAGAAATTAGCCAACAACTTTTCTCTAAAATCATATAACCTTTTGAGTCTTTGTTGATGTTGTTTTGGGCTAAGTTTCCTTTTCTTGGGTTTTTGTATCTTGATCTTGTGAGAAATCATTGAAAAGACATGTGTGGGGCTCAATTGCTTATCTTTGCTTTTAATGACTTCTTTTTACCAAATACACTTTCTTGATTATGTTTCAAACTAAAGATGTCCTATGTCAAAATTCCTTTTCTTCCCACAAAGTGTTGTGTGGGAGTTCCAAGAAATTGAGGCAAAGGGATTTCCTAGGTTAACCCTAGTTAGAGCAAATGACGATATAAATTCAAGTGCTAAGAAACCTCTAAGGACATAATCCCAAGGGAAAGCAACAACACTTAAATTTGTCAAAAGGTATTTGCTCTATCAAAAGGGGTTTGAAATTTTCATGATCATGTTTAAGTGTTTGTTTTCCAATGTTTACGAACAAGCATGTGTTTTTGTAACCCAAAAGCATGTACAATCCTATGGATGTGATAGACAATGTTTGTTGAGTCCCCACTTGGACAAGTCCAGCTACGCCTACTTTTAGCGGATGGTTAGATGCTTGACCCCACTGGCTCCCCTCCATGACACTCACTTATATGGGGCAGCCAGCACCAACACCCATGAAACTCCCATGGCATGCTTCCCATCTCTACTAAAAGCCGTGAAATTATGGGGCAAACCGATCGTTTGCAATTCAAACAGATAGGATTTTGGCCTTTTCTAAACAAGGGTTTTAATAAGGACTTTTTGTTCGTGGAGATTGAGCCATATGGCAAGAGTCCCCTTTCGAGATCCATCTTGTTGGAATCAACCACATGATATTGGCGTTTAATCCAATATCCACATTTATATCGGTGGAAATACTCTTGGCTTTAGAGTGTTACCGGTTGAGTCGTTCCCTTGGGTGAGTACTTTTTCCCCAAGGCAGGCCCTCTAGGATAAACAAAAGCGAATGAAGAACAATATTCGTAACTCGATCAATCCTTGTAGGCAACAAGGAGAGAGAATATACACAACAAAGCCCCCACTCACACTCAGCACAATAGTTTGTTCAATTTTAAGCCCAAATCGAAGTGTGGAGGTGATTGCTTTATCTCAACCCAAAGTCATGGAAAAGACCTTTTGATTCTCAAGATCGCTATAAAGCACGAGAGAAGCGCATACGTTCTTTTCCAATGGCTTTAGTCTAAGTAAGCCTTCACAAACAAACAAAGCTACACTTGTTCTTTTTAAACCCTCAAAGCAATGTGTGAGTTCATTTTAGAGCACCAAATCACAAGTGAAAAGACATTTGTTCAATTGTTTAATCCATAAACGAAATCTAGTAAGTTGTTGATCCTAAGGTTCTTTTTAATCCTTTTGCAAGAAATAAACAAAAAGAATCCTTTTTAAACCCAAATGAAAGCTAGTGTCCTAAAGAAAGAAAAGGATGACAAATTCTTGAAGGAAGTGTTAAACAAACACTTAAGTGTTAAAAAAACTTTGATTAGACAAAATATCATCCCATGCTCCTCTTTCTTTTGATTTCAATTTCCAACCTGCAAAAGTGATCAAAATGTTAGATGAGATCAAAAAAAACAAAAGGATATAGGGGTTAGAAGAATCATTAACCAAAACACCCTAAAATTTAGCCAAGTTATCATGTGTTTTTACTTTAAATGAAAATTTGAAAATTTTAACTAATTTATAGCTAAGAAACACCTACACCATTGGATAGCTTATGAAATTCTACCCTATTTAAAAAAAAAAGCATCAAAAAAGACTTTTGTATGACCAAGATATGGTCATTTTAAAACTGACTCATGGGCGCTAAAATAGTGATCTTGGGCGCTAAAAGAATGATCATGGGCATTGTGGGAATGATCAAGGGCGCTGCAGGAATGATCAAGGGAACTACAGGAATGATCAAGGGCACTAAAATAATGATCAAGGGCGCTATATCAGTGATTATGGGTGCTATAACAATGATTATGGGTGCTAAAAGAATGATCGAGGGCACTATAAGAGTGATCACGGGCGCTATAACAGTGATTATGGGCACTAAAAGAATGATTAAGGGCACTATAACAGTGATCACGAGTGCTATAACAGTGATTATGGGTGCTAAAATGGGGATTGATGAAGAATTGTAAAAAATGGCAAATGTTTTTAAAAAACGTGTTAGAATCTGTCGATCAGCCCTCCTTCTAGCACCAATATGTGAACCCCAATTCGAAGTGCCTACAAAAACACAACAAAAAACAATGTTAGAGAGTCATCCTATAAGCATGAACAAGGATTCCCCATGAAATCCATTCACAAAGCTAAAAATAGGAAATAAAACAAAGAAAACAATGAAGAACATAATGGAAGTATGAAATCCTAATTTAGCATGCAAACACTTGATCCCATGGGGGAGTTGGTGCAAATAGGTGTGTGGAGATTTTCCCTTTCCCAACTCCTTGAATGCAAATGTTGATTGAAGATGATTGATCCACTTGATAAGTCCCTCAATGAGCTCCAAAATCTGCAATAAACTAGTTAAGAAGATGGATGGAATTTGAGAGATATTTGTGCATAATAACTTTGCATAATTGTGGATGATAAAATGCATGGTGAAGCATTCTATTTATAGAATGTTGAAATGGAAACAAAGCCAAAATAGAGCAATGTGGGACAAAGATTTGGCCAATGGCAAAATGCCACTTGTCCAAATGTGATTGGATGAGGAATGAGCAAGTTTTGACAAATGTGCCAATAAATGCATTTTTGAATTTGAATTTGAGAAAAGACATGTAAGAGGGGGAAAGAAAATTGCATTAAATGCCCCTTGGCTCAAGGCAAGGACATGTAAGAAGAAGTAAATTCCTTGTTGGAAGGACTTGTAAGAGAGAGTAAATGACATGTTGGAAGGACATGTCATTCAAATTTTGAATTTGAAATAGAAGAATATTCCTTCAAAAGATGCTTTGTTGAGGGAAAATGAAGATTTAATAAATCAATAAATTGATTTATTTGTGCAAGTGGGAAAAGCTAGAGGATTTTGAAGATTAGATTAGACTTAATCAAGATTTGATCAATTTAATGAAGATTAGGAAGTTTGACTTATTTTGACTTAGATTTTTGGATTAATTTAAATCAAACAAGAGAGGAAATGATTTAATGAGTTTAATTAAATAAACATGTTTTGATTATTTAATTAAAGAGATTGAAGTAAGATTAAATTAAATAAGATTTTAATTTATTCAATTTAATAGATAGACTTTAGAGATTTAATTAATTAAATAAAATTAATTATTTAATTAAAAGAGATGGAGAATGATTTAAGAGACTTAATTAAACACATGATTTGTTTAATTAAGAGACGAAAACAAATGAATTTAATCAAATAAAGATATTCAATTAAATTGTTAGGTCGGGGAATGATTTAGGATGAAATGATGTCGGTAGTCAGACTTAGATGTGCAATGTTAACTTGTACATTTTTGTGTGTCTACAATTGCAAATATCAATATCATTGTGCTCAACTTTGAAAGGAAGATTCGAAAGAATCAACAACCACCTAAAACAAGATCCTTTTGGCTCTAATTATTTTATCCAATTATTTTGAAATATTTTTTCGATTGATTTTTGTTTAGATTAGTTCCCCATACTTTATTAGCTTGTTCAATTATATCAACTTGATCTGTTAGCAGACAATATATTGTTTTAGCATTTGCCTTCATTAATGAGTTGCCATCTTTCCATTGAAATTATTTATACTATAGGTTAGTAGCTTTAATCTTAACGGGAAATTAGATGTGACTGCATGCCTCTTTAAGATAGTATATTTCCTCCAATTGCTTTGGGGGAGGCTAAATTTAGAACTTAATTCATTCCATTCCTTTAATTTACCATCTTTTATGATATCATTGAAGCATTTGGTTCCGTGTTTTGCCCAACTCTTGATTGAACAACCTTGAATCAAGGAAAGGGGTTTATTTTTATGCCCAAGGTTCCACCAGGCAAACCTATGAGCCATAATGGTTCTATTACCATTTTTTATGAATTTTTAATTATTTATATTATTCTTAATCACCTCCCACACCTTCCAAATAGTTTTGAAAATATTAGAACATGTAGGTGATATAAGACAAGCATTGCTAAGGATATCACTGAATGGAATAGGTTACCATGATTTAGCTTACGTTGGAACTACATTCAAAAAAAAAAATTGAATGAGAACCTTCTAGGGTTCATCCCCATCCAAGGCTCCAATTATCCATTTTGAGGCTAAAGCAATTCCTTGTAATCTTAGGTATTTTAAACCCAGTCCCCCTTTTGCTTTTGCTATGGAGCACCACTCCCACTTAACAACATTTCTTTCCCTATTCCCTTTCCCATAAGACCATAAAAATTTCCTTATCCTTTTTTGAATCTCATTCATCTAATAGGAGCTAAAGAACCAAACTAAAGAAAATTAGTTATTGTAAGATGATAATATCTTTTGGCACACTTGTATCCTTCCTTCCAAAGATAGGTATTTCTTGTTCCACTTGTCAATTTTTAGTTCAATAGTTTTTGTTATCCATAACCACATTTCCTTCAAGTTTGGATCTATGGAAAAAGGGATACCTAGATATCTTACAAATTTATGAGGTCCTCTCCATTGAAGATAAAACTTCTTTAGCCAATCTTCCATCCTAGTAAGAAAGATTTAGTAGGTGCAATTTTAGCACCTAAAGCTTGGTAGAAAGTGTACAACTTATTCATGAGATTATCCATGTTTTCCTCCTCTAGTTTAAAGAAAATTAAAGTATCATCAGCAAACTATATGATAATGAGCTCCTTATTGTCATGTAGGGTGATACCTTTTACCATACGAGAGGAGATATTATCCCTTAGCATATAATGCAATGAATTTGAAGCAATTAGAAAGAGTGTGGGGAGTAAGTGCAAGAATTTGAGTCCACTTCTAGTGGAAGTATCATTTTTCAGCTTTAAAATAGGTAGTCACTCATTTTTTAGAATACGTACCCTTTTTTAAAGTGGGTACTCTTTTAAAAAGGTTTAAAAATCACAATTCATGTATCTCATTTGGATTTAGGCTTATAAAAGGCATTGTAACCAAACCCTTAGCCTTAGACCTACAAGTAGAAGGTCATGACAATATTGAGAGAAAAAATTGACTGTAAATATGGTTGTCGAGGTTTTTTCAAGAATTATTTAATGAAATTAAAACCCATTTTAGATGAGATAATGTAGATTCTAAATATGCAATTTTTTTTCAATTGGATTATTTTTTCTATTTTTCAATTAATTTCTGATGAAACAAACCCATAAACTTAAATTATAAGGAATTTTTAGTATTTTAATAACTTTTTAATATGAAAATAATTTTTTGAAAAACAAATTTTACGAAAAATGTACTTCAGAAAAAAAAAATCAATTTGAAAAATAAAAATAAAAATGATAAGTTTAGGTCATCTTATGTGTGACGTACATGACGATTTTTGAAAACACCAAATATGGCCAATAAAAAATTAACAAAAAAAAAAATTCAATAAAAAATTACAAAAAATATGGAAAATGTGCTTAAGTGAGTTAAAAATATCTCCCCAAAAGGATTTAGAAAAATATGTTTACCTAGGTCAAAATATGGATTATGTACACGTGCATGGTATAGTATAAAAAATGACTTTTAAAGATTGGTTTTTAGAAACACCCATTGAAAATCAATTTGTATCATCTGGGCATTAAAATAAATTACATATTTGGAAACTAGACTCTGAGTACTACATTTTATGATTACTAACTTTTTTAAAGATTCTATCTCTAAGTGCTTCAAATTTTAAGGTCAAATGTGACAAATTCTGAAAATCAGGGAAAAGACTTCCACTTTTTGGCCAAAAAGTGGACTCAACTTCTTGCCAACACATTGGGGAAAGGGGGAACCCATACCTTATTGATGTCTCTAGTGTGAACTCTTTCCTGAGATTCCCATTGACATCAACCTATGCAACTGCATCCCCGAAAAGGGTTTTAACAAAGTGGCAAAAGAAGCTAGGGAACCCAAAAGCCTCTGCGACCAGTATTACAAAAGACCATTCAAGTTTTTCACATGCTTTCTCAAAGTTAGGAGCATTGTAGCCTCTTGCATCATCTACTTTTCCCTAAAAATTAATCTCAAAAAATTTCATCAACAAAATACCTCTAATAATTTTTTCTATCTATTTCTCATTCCATCTAAATATTCCACTTTAAAACAAAAAAAAGAGCTTAAATAAAATAAACTAAATTTAAATTAAACTCCAAATCCACCATTTATCCTAGCTTCTTAAATTAAATTGACCAACTCTTAAACATGAATAAATACAAACTAAACATTACAACAATTCACAATATTTAATTACAAAAGCAAAATTATGCAAAAGGAAAAAAAAACACATATAATGAACTGTTTATATTTTTTAATGAATTTTTTTCTACTTTTAGTTGTGAGAAGAATTGAAATAAAAAAAACCTATCCAAATAGAAACATTTTTAAGGTTTATTATGTACTAGCAATTTGATTCATTTTTTACAATAAAAATATAGAATTTTTTACATTATTAAATTTACTCATTCTGTAAAAAATTATATTTCTTCATAATTTTTATTTTAAGAAATTAATAAATATCTTGAATTAATTATATATTTTGCAAATCATACTAAAAAGATTTATCCAATCAAATGCATGAATAATGTTTCTCAAATTTTTTTATTTTTAAGGTATATATAATATAATATAGCTTGATTATTTTTAAAGAACTCACAACCTTCATAAAGGAGTCATTCATCCCATATAGAAAATAAAACATTATTATATATAATAATTTTGATATTTAATTTATCACAATATTAAATTATTAAATAATTTGAAATAAAAAGTTAATAATATTTTCCAATTCAAATATATATAACTCAATATATATACAGACACACACACCCCTATATATATATATATGTATATATATATATATACATATATATATATACATATGTACACACACATATATATATATATATATAGATACATATATATATATATAGTTTTGATATTGCAATTAAATAATTTAAAAACAAAAAAATAATCATATTTTTCAGTTCAAAAACATATAACTCTCAAATTTTCTCACCTTTTAAAAATATAAATATTTACAATTAAACAAGCTATCAAGTATATAGATTAATTTACCAAAATTAGCCAAACACTTCATTTTCTATCTTTTTTTAGATATAACAAAAATAATCATAATGTAATAAATTTTGTTCCAACATAATACCAATAATGTACTTCAAGAATTATTCAATTTTATTTCATTTTTATAAATAGATATATGAGGCTATACAAGAATAATAAGTAAGATTAAAGCATTATAAATATTGAACAATTTTTAAAAAAACATTGCAATATAGAAATAATGACATATATAAATTTTCTACACCATTACTTTCATCCATCCTAAATGAAATTCAAATGTATATTATACATAAACAAGTAAACAATTATATAATTCCCTAATAAGAATTTTGTACGCATTTTATTTCCCAAGATGAGGGTTTCATAACCCATCCAAAAAATTTATCCACACATGTTGCCAAAATTTCAAATTTGCACAATTTTATAAAAAAAATTCACATCCATGACCAAAAGATATTTTTCCACCTCCCATCATAGGGTTGTCTCTCAAGCACATTCCCAAGATAGGAGGTCTTCATAGAAACAAAGCTTCATGAAAAAATTAAAAGGATCCATATACAAGAATACAACAATATCCAAAATATTGAAACACTGCATATGAATCATACCAAGATTCATAGAAGAGGGAGAATTAAGGGGACACTCTAACCCCTTAGGGAAAATATAAAATATCAATATATCATCTCCATCAATAACAATAAATCCACTCTATCATATATTACATATCAACCTCTCTAAATATCAAAACAATGTCATCCAAAACACCACCCAAAATATTTCCATCATGATAAACCTAATAGATCCTACACATATAGCCAATCAAATATCACATAAAGTCATAGGAACATAATACCATTTTTTCTTCTCAAGAAATTGCACACTTTCTCGAATTGTGGGTCCACGCCTCTCTCAACTCCAACACATTGGTGACTTGATTAACCCCAAATTTGGGAATCTGACATAACAACCCTTACGAAAACCCAAATATACAACAAAAAAGACATAAAATACTCACAAGGAAAAACAAATACAGCAACTAGCCAATATTAAATACAAACAACAACAATAACATTTTCATTTACGTAACCTATAAGATACTATGGACCCTATCTCTAAAAAGATTCAAAATATCCAAAAAGAATATCCAATATATCCTCTCTTGTTCTCTTCCAAGCTCCCAAAATTCTCCTGCAAAAAAAAATCCTCTTCTTTCACACTGCAAGAAGAAATAAATTTTCCAAAAATCAACTACCACAAAAACATCAAGAGTTTTATAAATAGAATATACCAAGATGGATGTATGAACCTAGGTAGATGAGATTTGATTACTTAAAGTCGAGCTTGCTTCATATCCAAGTTAAATATTGTAAAATTTCTTCATATAAGTTTTAGAAGGGAGATATCCAAATCCCAAAAAATAAGTCCCAACATGAAACTATCCCATAGGCATTCAACTTGGCATCTTTTTCACTTAACTAATAAATAAAAGATACCAAATAACATTAAAAAAAAAACTTGTAAGTTCAGCTCTAGTATTTGACACATAAGAAGATTCACACCCCAATATCCTAGCATAACAACCTTGTATAAATATTAAATAACTCTCAATTTTTACCTTGCTAGATTGATCAAACCATCACTACTTTCATTTTTCCAATAAATCAAAGAAAAAATAATCCTGCTAGCATTTTGTAGGAACTTTGTAGCAACACGACCTTATTTAAACATGATATTTTTGACAAAAATTTAGGGTATATGCAGGATCATAATGGGCCAAAAAGTGGCAATATGATGGATGTGGATATGAAATTCCACATCCTATCTCAAAATAACTCCAATATACCATCATTAGTATGGTTAATATTCAAAATAAAACAAATATTCAACATCCATATGAGATATTTCAACATGTCTAAAAAATGCAAACAAATGATAAAATTGATCAAAGCATATGAGAAAAATGAAGTGTACCTATGCCATATTGGATTGGTGTCACTTTGATATGAAAAGTGACCCTTTCCCAACCCTTGACAAGCTCAAATGATGAAGATGCAATGATATGATAATCATGGACAAAATTAGCTCTCAATGTGAAGAGAGTAACTTTGTATGAAGTTGTGGATGATTGAATGAAGGCTATCCTCTCCATTTATAGAAGGTTTTGATGAGAGAAGAGGCAAGAGGGATGAATGTGGAAAAAAAACTCAACCAATAGGAAGAAGCCACTTGTCACCATGTGAATGGGCCAAGGATGTGCAAGTTTTGATGAATGTTCCCATAAATGTATATATTTGAAATTTGAAAATGTTGAAATAACAAGGTGGAAGGAGAGTCAAATGGAGTAATGGCCACTCAAGTGGCTCAATGCACAAGGACTTGTAAAGTGACATAAATGCTCTATTGGAAGGACTCATCCCACTTGGATTTGAATTCAAATTTGAGGGAATATTCTCTAAAGATACCTTATTGAGGGAAAATGAAGATTTAATAAATCAATCAAATGATTTATTTGTGAAAGTGGGAAAAGCTAGAGGATGTGACATGAGTTTAGATTAAATTAATCAAGATTAGATTAATTTAATGAGTGATTAGATTATTTGAATTTTTGACTTTGATTTATGGATTAAAATAAATCAAAAGGAGAAGAAAATGATAAAGACTTAGTTAAATAAATGTTTTGATTTATTTAGCTAAAGGGAAAGATGTTAGTGGTTTAATTAAATAAGTTTGATTTATTTAATTAAATGAAGAACTTTAGAAGTTAATTAAATAATATTGGTTTATTTAATTAAAAAGGGATCTTAGGATTGATTTATGATTTAATTAAGTAAATTTGATTGATTTGATTAATAAAGGAATTAAGATGGATTAATTAAGTGGTTAATAAAGGGGTGATTTAAAGAAGAATCAAAGTTATTTGATTAAGAAATTTTTCATGTCTACATTTTTCCCCTCTTTGAAGCAATGCACTTGTTGCGTTGGTTCAAATAAGAAACTTACCGCAATCAAAATTCTTTTTTTTTTAATTTTTTCAAATGCCCAATGGAAAGTACACTAGTACATTGCCCCCTAGAGAGATCGAGCAAAAAGATTTGATTTGATGGTCGATCTCACAATAAAGAGGTTCAAGATGGACATATGGATGGTTGTGATGATGATGCAAATGAGATGGTTTTAAGATGCTTAGAATAACCAATCTATATTATCCTAAACAACTTAAATGATGATATGATGTGATGATGCCTATATTATTATGCAATGGATGTTTTATGTACATGCATAGTTTATGAGATGCTTAGACTAACAAATCTATATTATGATGATGAACATTCATGTGAGATGATTGGTTTTTCTTATATGATATGATATGATATGCAGTATGCTGATGGTTTGTGGATGCAAGATGGATGCACTAATGATGATGATTACCTGGTCATGATGATGTTAGCTCATAAAGGAGATAGAAGAAAGAAAGAGATTCGAACAAGACACAAGTCGATGATGATGAGAGATGGATGATTCGCTTATCAAGAATTGGGACTTTAAAAGGGCCACTTACCATATGTTTGATAACATGCATAAGAACAATGCATCAAGGTATAAAGAACCAGGATGGCATTGCACTTAGTGTGATGGAATTTGACATGACAATCAGATAGGATTATTGTTCACAACTAACATACAAAACCTCATTTAAAATGTAGTCCAGATATTTCAAACATCTCAGACCAAAACATAGATAAGCAAGCCTTCCTATGTGGTCAACAAGATACTTAAAACATCCTCCCTAAGCCCAAATAAAGCATGCATGATTGAGGTTATATTACAAGAACATCCAACAAGTGCAATAGATAAAAAGATAACGATTGTTGCCCCATTCCTATATCTCTAAATCCTTTTATTTGGACACCATTGAGAGGTCATTGAAATGAGGGAAAAGAGATAAGTCAAAAAGACAAAAATAAAGTAAAGAAACAAGCTAATGCTCTTCAATACCACTAACTGAAAGGAAATGTGTATTTACAGGATAAGAACCAAAACTATTGCCAAAAGATAATGCCCATTGTAGGAAGGATACATCCTAGGACATGTTAGTGGATGGCAGCACGTTGTTTTGTTTATCCAAAGTGTTCTTTTTGATAAATAATTCCCATCGTAGGAAGGATACATCCTAGGACATTATGTTATCAGATGATTGATATGGAATTGATTGGATGATAGGCTATCGACACAAAGATTTGACTAACTTGTTTATGTACTGACCTAAACCTAAGAATTGATGTTTTAATTTTTCACTTTTAACCTACTAGACTTGTTTCTTATTGTTTTACCAGGGGTTGAGGATGTCGATCATTTATTATGAGTGATGTTTATTGTAGGTGAAAGAAAAATGGGAAGATGGATTTTTTCAAATATTTGGATTTTTTTTTTGATGTTTTGAAAATTTTTTGAGGCTATTTGTATTTTTTAGATTTTACAAATGTTTTAATTTTTTTGGGGTTTTCTGAGATTTTGACCAAGAGACAAACCTAAGGACCTATCCTAGGGGCCTTGGGGGTTGATCAATAGATGAGCCTTGCCTATGTTATACACATAGAGACCACGCAGTTTTATTGATACAAACTCGATTATTAATGAAATATGAACAAATGGATTGTCAGTTTATTATGATGGACTCCTAAAGGACTGATCTAAGTGTCTCAGGGGATGATCAAAGATCAACCTTCCCTACGCTCAAGGATTAGAGACCCGTAGTTTGACAAGATGACTCTTTTTTTGACTTTTTAATTAACTTTTTGACCTATTTTTGGATTTTGATATGTTTTGAATATTTTTGGATTTTTTGGTTTTATGAATGTTTTTGGACTTTCCGATTTTCTGACATTTTTTGGATTTTTTGATTTTCTGCTATTTTTTGGGATTTTTTTATTTTTTGTTGTTTTTTTAGATTTTTTTGATTTTGTGAATGTTTTTGGATTTTTCTGATTTAAGAATATACACGAATCCGATCCAATGAGAACATGCCCCCAACATGATGCAATAGACTACTTTATTAAAGGTAGGACAAACTAACCTTGAGAATGGATCAAGTAGTACTAGAAGGGATCATGACACAAACACAAGACTAGGCTATGATATGGATGTCGAAGGGATGGGTGATGGATGGAGATATGGAATGTGATGGATGATGGAGGCTCAATGGAGGGATGATGTAGAACAAGCCATGAAGATCCTGGTAGATGGAAAGTGCTTATTTACACATGATGCCTATTTGTCAGGTTTTCACCAAAGTACTTACCCAAAGCGCCACCGAAGTGGTTTTCACCAGAGGATGATTTTTACTGTTTTTAATCCTTTTTTTTTGGATTTTTTTTCTTTTTATTTTTTGGTTGTCACCAAGACACGTGTTTACTAGGTTTTCATTAGGATGACCACTTTTTCGTTACATTTTTATGATTTTTTTGGATTTTTGGTTTTATACCTTGAAGGATTAGGCATAAAACTTTTTGAGATGTGATTTTTTCATGGTCCCTTATAGAGGTTCACCTTTAGGTGTTGATAACTGATATGGCCCTAACTTAAAGTTTGTTGTGATAAAAAATTGTCCCAACTAGTTGGGTTCAAATTTTTCTTTGTTATTTGGATTTGGGATGTTCTTCTAATTTTCTTTTAGTACCAGTTCTTTGACTTGAAAGGTCCTGCTTCTAATTTTCTTGTTATAGCTCCTCTTGAGTCTATTCTGATAGACTTGAAACTAATTTAAATCATCTATATGTCCTCATCTAGTAGCTCTAGCTCATTGAATCTTGATACTTAGTACTCTTCATCCGTGATGAGGTTTTGCAGTGATATTCTTAGTGACAGGAGCTCAATCTCAATGGGTAATACTGCCTTTGATACGTAGACCAGGGAGAAGGGAGTGGCACTAATGGGTGTGCAAATGCTAGTTTGATATGCCTAGAGGGTGAGATTTAGCTATAGATGTCAATCACAACTTGCATCATTGACTATTTTCTTGAGGATTTTCAAAATGGTTTTATTGGTGGCTTTTGCTAGGCCATTGCCTTGGGGATAATATGGGGTGGAAAAGCAACGTTAGATTTTGAATTTTTCGCAAAGGTCATGAACATCTTGATTCTTGAAGGGTGTCCCATTAGATGGTGTGGGGGTGATTTTTCCAATGAAATTAAATCCCCACTACGAAAAGGTCCACGGTGTGATGATGGGATGAAGTTTTTGAGCTCGGGCATGGATGAAGTCACCATGCTACTGACATTGTGCGAACCTTTTGATGTAGTCATGTGCTCTCTTTCCATTGTAGGCTAATAATGCCCCATCCACAGCAATTTCTTAGCCAGGGTCATTCCACTCGAGTCTGAACCACAAATACCATTATTTAATTCAATTAAAGCACTCAATGCCTCCTCAACATTTAAATAGCGTAATAGGGTTCCTTCTATGCTTCTACGGTATAGGGTATTTCCTAAGATGAAAAACCAGGATGCTTTCTTAACAAAAGTTATTTTTAAGCGTGAGGGTAAGTTAGTAGGTAGGACACCTATTTGTAGGTAGGTATAAATGTCACGGTACCAGGGATTATCGAGACCAATAATTTCACACACAAATTTTGATTATGGTACCTTGAATGGGGGCACAAGAAGCTACTCTACCAAGAATTCATATTTTGGGACATTGTGAGGGATGTCCAGTAGGGACCCAATCATTGCCATGGTGTCTATTTCTCTATTATTTTCTCTAGGAATCTGCTCAAATGTGATATCAATGAATGATTCTTTGAGGCTTTCTACCATCTTTTTGTATGGAGTTAGTTTATCATCCTTAGTTTGGTATTCACCATTCACTTGATTTATTATCAGCTGGGAGTCTTTGTATACTTTGAGGGGCATGATGTGCAATTGTACTACTATTCTGAGACCTATGGTTAAATCCTTATATTCTAAAATGTTATTAGTGTAGGGGAATGCCAATTTATAGGACCTTGGTATGTAGTCCCCTTGTGGGGTGATAAAGAAGACATCGGATCTTGATCCATGTTATGTGTATGAGCCATCAAATTAAAGTCTCCAGTGGTTGGCTATGTTGAGATTGAAGATGGATTCATCTGGAAACTCTAAGATGGGTGGATTCTCTAAATAGATTGGTGCTTCCACAAGTTGATATGCAATTACCTGAACTTTGATTGATTTCCACTCCATATATTCAATTTCATACTCTGATAATATCATGACCCATTTAGTCATCCTTCCTGTGTGCATTTCCTTTGACAATAGGTACTTGAGGGGATCAATTTTGGTGCAATGAGTTTAACTTTATGTGCTAACATGTAATGTCTAAATTTTTGCGATGCAAACACTATTGCTTGACATGCTTTCTTAATGAATGAGTAGTTTAACTCATGCTCGACCATTGTGTGGCTAATTTAATATATGGTCCTTTCTATCCCATTTTCATCATATTGAGCTAGTAGAGCACTGAGGGCTGCTACTATTGCTGACACATAGAGAATTAATGGCTTTCTTGGGATCAGTGGCATGAGGACCGGTGGTGTAAGCAGATATTCTTTGATCTTATTGAAGGCTTCCTCACACTTTTCATCCCACTTGTATGCTACTCTCTTGTGAAGTAGGTGAGAATAAGAGATCTATTTATTCGCTAGTTGTGCTATGAATCTTTGGATAGACTAAAGCTTGCCTTGGAGGCCTCTCAACTATTTCAATTTTTTGGGTGCCTCCATCTCAAGGACTAATTTTACCTTGGCAAGGTCTACCTCAATACCTCTCATTGACACTATGTATCCTAGAAACTTTCCTAATTGTATGCTGAAGACACACTTCTTTGGATTTAATTAGACCTCGTATTCCTCCAGCTTGTCAAAAATGGCACTTAAGGTTACTATGTGATCCTTCCTCTTTTTGTATTTGGCTAGTATGTCATTGACATAATCTTCGATAGTTTTATGGATCATGTCATGGAAGATTAACATCATGGCTCTTTGGTATGTTTCTTTTGCATTCTTCAAGCCGAATGGTATCATATTCCAGCAGTAAGTCCCCCATGGACATGTGAAGGCTACTTTGTGTTGGTCTTCTTTAGCGTTCATTATCTAGTTGTATCTCGAGAAACCGTCCATTAGGGAAAGCATTTCATGTCCCCCTGTCATGTCTACAATCATGTCAATGTTGGGCAATGAGAAATCATCTTTTGGACATGCTTTGTTTAAGTCCCTGATGTCTATGCAGATTCAGATGCCCCCATTTGGTTTTGAAACATGAACCAGATTTGACACCCATTCTAGATAGTCAAATGGTCGAATAAATCCTATGTCTAGTAGCTTATTCAGTTCCATTTTGACTAGTACGAAAATATAAGGGTACATTTTTTTGAGCTTTTTCTTGACAAGATTTGCTTCAAAGTATACTGCTAGGTGATGAACCACAATTTCTTGGTCGAGCCCTGGAATGTCTACATAGCTCCATGCAAAGTTTACCTACCTCTCTCTCAAGAAGGATAGGAGGATTTCTTATTCTTTTGACAATAATGACTCCACATAGAATGTGATGTGTAAGGTCTCCTTTATTCGTAGATTAATTAGATTGCATTTTTCGGCCAGGACTATTGATTTTTCCTAATGGAGAGCTTTGAAAGGATGATTGAATCACCCCTCCTCATGCACCTCAGAGAAGTTTTCATTGTTGGATACATCCTTTCTTTTTACATTTTTTGGGTTGGAGAGTGCCACAGTGTGGTTTTCACTCAAGGACCTATAGATTATTCTCAGTTTTTCACTTTTGCGACTGAGGGATTTAATCATTTCCCCATAGTATGCATGTGTATCTAGCTTGATGATGAATCCTAAATTGTGATCACCATGCAGAATATTATCCCGTAGTCCCATTAATTCTAAGAGTGCCTCATCAATTTTGAAAGTATTGAGAAATGGTGCTCCTCTTTGGTCATAATCAATGAGTTGTGGGTAGACTACTAGAAATATTTCATGGTTTTGATGGTCAATGGACTCAAATGACATAGTACTAATCATGAGAAGGGTGGTGTCCTCAAAAAGCATGGGTAGGTTGGTTATGGGATCCTTGTCATCACTACCACTACATACCAGTTATGTTGAAATGTGAAGTTGTCTAAGGGCAGACTAGTGGATATGGGTAAGCAAAGTTGTTATTTGTTGAGTTTTGACTTTCTTAACCAGGGGATTTCAACCATGTATGGTTATACTCATAGGGGTACATCCAAGGCCAAGATTTCTCATTTGCGTCTCTAGAATGATGGGTATTAGAAGCCCATTTTCATTTTTCCCAAGTCTCTGGTTTTTGTCATAGCCCATTGTGAGCATCATTTACAAACCTTTGCTTCTATCATCCACTAGTAGATCGAATGTCAGCCTCTTGTCTTGGTATAAGAGATAGGATGGGTCATCCTCTATGACTTCTCAGTCTAGATCTCCCCAATTTCTGAAGTTGGAATATCCTTCATTGGGTGTTTGGGATGTGGAGGCTTCATTTGATTGCATATGTCCCCGTGATCTGGGAGATTGTGGTAACTTTCCTACCACAAAAGAATTTTTGGGAATCTTATAGTTTTCATAACCATTGTCCTGGATGATGACTTTGATATCATAGATGGTGAGGATGGTGAGAGTGGTGAGTGTATCTATCATAGAAGTGGAAGCGAGAGTGGTTGGATCAATGTACGGTGTTGATGGTCCATCATTTTTAGGAACTTGAGGAGTTTTTTAGTATTTTTCCTCTAGGTTTTTGCAGTAGGAGAATGGTTCAAGATCTCAATGGATGGTGACCTCTTTTCCTTAATATGTGAATTTGACACATTCATGGAAGGTTGATGCTACTACTTGAATTGCACAAATCCATGGACATGCCAAGAGAATTTTATAAGGAAATTCAAGGTCGAGGACCTAACAAGTAGTTTCCATGATAGCTGGCCCCACTTGAATAGGGATTTGGATTTTGCCTTGGGTGATCCCATAATAGTGGTTTACAATTTTTGGCCAAACTGGACACTGAAATTATTATTTTTTACTAAATCTTCACATTCGGGAACCTATGGCGGCTAAACTGTGAGGAATTTGAAGATGGTGCAAACTAGAGTCTCATCAAATTTTGTCTATAGATTCTAAAAATATTTTTTTCAAAATTTTTTTTCAAAATTTTTGGAATCAAATTGCACTTCTTTTCCATCTCCACGAAAATAGATTTTTTGAGAAAACAACATTTTAAAAGTGATGCCCATTATAAGCATGTAACTTTTTTTCCATGAAAGGATAAAATTTAATTAACTTTCAAATTTAGATTTGTAACTCTGATACCTAGTGCTTCCCACTTGGTTAGATAGTTTTTTGAATATTTTTGTCTTTAATCAAGTTTCAAAGTCAAATGAATTACAATTCAGAACCAATGCGGTATATGGCGTAAACTTTTTGTATATGTCAAAATTTAATTTAATTTTTTGTTGGATCAAGGACTGTCTCCGGTGCACTCATATTTTTCAATTTTTTTTTTTTTTGATAATCTTCTATTTTTCCACATGTGAAGAACAAAGAAATTCATTTTCGATGAAAAACCTATGTTTAATAAAACTTAAAAAACAAATACATAACAAAACCAAAACATATTAAAAGTATATTCATTGGATAGCTTGTTCCGAGGAATAACATAATCATTTCAAATAAATTTTAAATGAATTCATTTGATCCCCCAAAATCTAAATCAAAAGTGATTTTTTATCAGCATTTTGATAGGTGTAAAGGAGACGCATTTATAGGTATGGTTTAAAACTAGCGAGGTTCTATCCAAGAGGGTTTGATCTAAGGTGATTTGATCAAACCCTCTTCAATTGGAATCCTTAAAATGGAAATTTTTAAGCTTAATCATTATATTTTCTAAAAATATGTGATTTCAGCTAAAATTCGATCCTCTCAGGAATTGTAAACCACTATTATGATAGCACCCCCTTGGGACACTCTTTCTTGATCATCATATGCTTTGATTGTAAACCTTTACCTTTGTTAATGCAATCCTCTGAAATTTTTAGGTTCTTAATTAGCTTGAGAGAACAAATATTCAAGCCTGCACCTCCATCCACCAAGGCTTGCTTGAATTTATGTTTATGTACGAGGACCTCTAAATGGAGTGCACAGTTGTGAGATGGTTGAGTGGGAAAGTATTGGTCAGAGAATGTAAGGAGATTCAGAGTGATGATGTTTTTGACCATAACTTGGAATTGTTTCGCATCAAGATCTGTAGGCATGGTTGATGAAGCAAATACTTCTTTAAGGATTTTCTTGTGGGTGGATGAAATTATTAGCAACTTCGTGATGGAGATTTGTGTTGTAGTTCTTTTTAGTTGATCAAGGACATTGTAACTATTGGGAAAATACCTTGGGTTGGATGCAGGTGCTCTGTTTGGCTCATATGACCCTACAATGGTAATTTTTCCGCCTCTTGTGGTGACTCCATAATCGACATGGGCTCTTTTGATGGTGATCTTAGTGAAATAGTCATCCACGGATGTGATGACATGGTTGTACACATGATTCACATTCTTGAAGGTACCTTTCCCATTATCAGTATTATTGGTCCCTTTCTTATTGTGATTAGGCACTAGATTCATGTATATTTTGAGGTTATGGTTTCCTATTGGCTGTTCCACATTTATGATTATTTGATTAATGAGGTCTTGGTCTAGGTTCTTTAATCTCATGCAATTGTTAGTGGTGTGCCCTTTTATTTTTTGGAAGTCACAGAGCTAATTTTCATTGTACCAAGGACGTTTCACATCTATTTCTTGGTAATTCTCATAGGTGGAAGCCTTGATGAGGTTTTAATTTATTAGTTTATTCGTGATGACCTTGAGTGGTTCCCCAATGTTGGTGTACTTTTGATTGGTGGAATTCTTTTTTGTTGGGGTGGTCCCCTTTGATCATTGACATTGTTGATCATTTGATTGTTTGGTTGTTGTGTTGTTGTGTTAGCTTGATGATTATTTTGATGATGTTTTTGGATTTTTTGTTGGTGCAGGTGTGTTTTGTTGAGGTGCACTGATGACAACTTTGGCATCAACAACACCATCATTGGTAATATTTTTCTTTCTTTCCCATGTGTGAGGTTTTTCATTATAGCTTGAAGATGGGAGGTTGCTTTGCTAATCATGATATGCTTGTGTCATTGGTTGTGCAACAAGGGCTCGTTCAATGTTGAGTGCCTTGGAAATCAACTGATCATATGCGGTGATCCCTTGGAATTTGAGATGGAAAGCCAAGGCGTCATCAAGGTTGGAGATGATAGTGCACACTTGTTCTTCTAGCATGGCCCATTTGCTTCGATTGTCTTTGGATCACCATCATTGTAGGAAAGAGGAAAATGATCCATTCTTACCTTATTTCAAAGATGATAGTTCCTCTAGACTAACATCCATTTTGATATTGAATGCATAATTTTTTATGAATGCATCTACTATTTCCTAGAATTTCTTGATTCCAAGAGGAAGGAAAAAGAACCATTCCATGGCGTGGCTAGCCAAAATTCTAGGAAACAACCACATCAAATAGGTATCATCATATGCAACTTCCATGCAATGGAGCTTAAATTCCGTAATGTGATCTTCATGGTTTCATTATGAGACTCCTGTTGAATGGATAAGGACACAAGTTGTTGGGTGTTTTCATGGTTCACCCTAATTAAAGGTCAAGAACCTATTGTGAGAGCAACTTGATTTGTGTTGTAACATCATTTTACATATCAGGGGGTGGAATGAAAGTGTTTTGAGGTGGTTCAATTGTTGGTGGGATGGGTGGATTGGTTGGTATTTTAATGGATGATGTTTTTATGTGCTACTATACCAAATATGGTTACAATTGTTGTTGTACCAACAAAACTTGTTGTTGGTCTTGTTGTTTTTATGCTATTAAGGCTTGTTACTAAGCTTTTTGTTGTTGTTGAGCCAACAACACTTGTTGTTGAGTTTCTAATTGGGCTACTTCCTATTGTTCTTGATATTACTTCAATGCTTGTTGATATGCTTGTTGTTGCACAGCTTGTTGTTGTGCAAGATACTGCGCTTGTGCTTGTGCTTATTGTGCTTGATATTGGGCTTGGGCTTGAGTGTGTGCTTGAGCTTGGGCTTGAGCTTGAGCATGAGCTTCAGCTTGAGCTTAAGCTTGTGCAACTTGAGCTTGTGCTTGTGCCTGTGCAACTTTTTGTTGCTATTGTTTCCACAATATTTGGGCTTGAGCAACTTGTTGTGCTTTTTGCACTTGTTTTCCTTGTAATGCAACTTGGGTACCTTGAGTAGCTTGCACGGCTTGAGTGGCTTGTTGAGCAGCTAGTTGTGTGGCTTGTTTTTTTTGTGCTTGTTGGAGTGCCTTTTGATAGGTAGCTTGATGAGCTTCTTGCAATGCAATATTGTATTGGTTTGATGTGTTTGAGTTTGGTGGAAGTGGTGGTGTAGGTGGATTTGGAATGGTGCTTGTTGTGGTGATGAGAGGCATGTTGTGGTGATGAGAGGCACCGTCATATTAATTTTTGGGATTTGAGTGGTGGATGGTGCAATTGATGTGTTTGGTCCTTGCGAGACCATATTTTGAGATGTTAGCGGGGTGGTTGATGATGTGATGGTGGTGGTTTGTGTTACCGAGATGGTTTCCATCTATTCTTGCGATATCGATGGCAAGGTGGAAGTATTTGGAATTGTGCTCTGATTGATGCTTGATAAATGGGGAAGTCCTAAACCAAGAGGTGATGTGGATATTGATGGAAATGGTGGAAGTGGTGGAAAGGTAAGTAGAAAAATCCCTTGAGGGAATGATGAAGATGTAGTGTCAAAGATTCCCCCTAGTCCAAATATATCTCCTTCTCCTTGCAAGGTTATGGGGAGAGAGGTTTGGGGTGTTGCATGAAATGATGATGATGATGGGTCATTTGGATCATGAAAGGTAAGAGGGATATATAGATGTGATGGATTTTTGGGTATGGACTATCCCAAGATGGTGTTCGCATCCAAATCTTGATTATTTACGAGGGGGTGTGTTTGTAATGCATTGAGAAATGCACTTCTCTTATTAACAACGGGTTGAGTTGGAGCAATAGATGATGTGATTTATGGGATTTTTTGAGTGATGTTTTGAAATGGGGATAGATGAAATAGGGATGGTAGATGAGATTGGAGGCATGATCCCAAAATATGGTTCCACAATATTGCTCACATTGAAATCAAAGGGGAGTTTAGGCCCCTGCTTTGCTAATTCAAGCATGTATAGTGAGGGATTGATTCTCATCATGATGTTGATAATCTTATGATTCTCTAGATTTTGAACTATTTCAGTGATTTTCTCATGTGACATTCCAAAGGGATTATTGGTAAGAACCTCCACGTGGACACCTTCCTCTTGATGGTCTTGCAAAAATGGTGGAAGGTTAATGTTGGTAGGTGGTGACTAAAAAAGGGAAAAATCAATGGAAAAAGAAAAATCCGATTTTGTAGAACCCAAAAATATGGAAGCTTCTAAGCTTGGTTAAAAGGGGTTAGGATGGGTATTACTGTATGATGAAAAATGTGATTATTCACAAGATTGTAACAGGTTTTACACTGGATAATAAAAGTATTGGATGGCTGTGGTTTGGTGGATGTAGCCAAGATTAGGTGAACCACGTTAAATTCTTTGTGTTATGATTTATTCTATGTATGTTTTAGTTTCTCTATTTATTAATTAAAATCTGCATTTAATTGTTAGACATCTGCCATCTCTAACCCTAACAAGTGGTATCAGAGTGAGTCATGTTTCGATTATCATCTGTAGGAAGGACTCACGGTTAAGTGGGAGCAATGGCAGACGAGGGTAAGAAGGTTGAGAAGTTTAATGGGCAAAACTATTAGTTATGGAAGATGCAGATGGAGGACTATTTCTATCAGAAGGATTTATGGCAGCCATTGGAAGGGAAAACCAAGAAACTCGCATCAATGTCAGATGAGGACTGGGAGATCTTGGATAGAAAGGCTCTTGGCAGTATTCGTCTATGCCTAGCACAAACAATGGCATTCAATATTACAAAAGCAAAGACAACTCAAGAGTTGATGGAAACCATGGAAAAGTTATATGAAAAGCCTTCCGCTTCGAATAAGGTATTTCTTATGAAGCATTTATTTAATATGAAAATGGTAGAAGGTGGGTCAGTTACTGATCATTTGAATGAGTTTAATACGGTCACCAGTCAATTAACTTCTGTAAAAGTAAACTTTGATGAAGAAGTTAGGGCCCCTTTCTGTGTTCTTTGCCTGAAAGTTGGAATAGCTTGGTAATGGCTGTTAGCAATTCTATTTCTGGTTTGAATGCATTGAAGTTTGATGATGTTGTTGGTGTTATTTTGAGCAAGGAAATTCATAGGAAAAGCTCAGGTGGAACATCCACATCAGGTAGTGTTTTGAATGCAGAAAGTAGGGCAAAATAAAGGAGAGAGAAAACAATTATGGAAATCGTGGGAAGTCACAAAGAAAATCAAAGGAAAAAATGTCCCAATCCAGAGACAAGAGGGATTGCTGGTACTGTGGTAAGCCGGGTCATTTGAAGAAAGATTGCTAGTCTCAAAAAAATAAAGATGGAGACAAAAAGGAAGGAAGCAAAGAGGCAAATGTGGTAAGTAATAAATCTGATGATGATGCTTTGATTCTTTCCCTTCATAATGCTGATGATTCTTGGGTGTTAGATTCAGGGGCTTCATTTCATGCTACCCCCCATAGAAGTTTTTTTCTTGATTATGTCCAAGGGGATTTTGGGCTGGTTTATTTAGGAGATAATGAACCCTGTCAGATTTTTGGAAAGGGAAGAATCAAGATTAAGTTGTAGAATGGGAATCATTGGCTACTATGTGAAGTAAGGCATGTTCCAAAGTTAAGCAGAAATTTAATTTCAGCAGGGCAACTAGATGATGAAGGTTGTGTTGTTATTTTTAGTGATAAAAACTGGAGGGTAACAAAGGGTGCCTTAGTAGTAGCAAAAGGTGTGAAAGTAGGCACCTTATATCTTTGTATAGGTCATACTCTTACTTCTACTTTAATTGTTACGAAAAATGGTCAATGTTCAGGAACAGTTGTTGCAGTTAAGCAGGTAGAAGATCATACAGTTGCTGTGGACTCTGAATCAGCACTGTGGCATAATAGACTTGGGCATATGAGTGCAAAAGGTATGAAAGTACTTCATGTAAATAATGTTTTACTACGTCTAAAATGTGTTAATATGGATTTCTGTGAAAGTTGTGTGTATGGAAAACAAAAGAGAGTTAGTTTTCTCAAGGATGGGAAGCAAAGGAAAGATGAGAAATTGGAGCTTGTACATACGGATGTATGGGGACCAACTCAGGTATCTTCTCTCGGTGGCTCTCTGTATTATGTTACATTCATTGATGATGCAACTAGAAAGGTATGGATTTATTTTTTTAGGTGAAATCTGATGTATTTGAAACTTTTAAAAAATGGAGAAGCTTGGTTGAGAATGAGACGGGTAAAAAGATAAAATGTCTCAGATCTGATAATGGTGGTGAGTATTGTAGTAAAGAGTTTGAAGATTATTGTCCTCCAATGGTATTCGTAGGCAGAAAACGGTTCCAAGGACTCTATGCAAGAAAATGGAGTGGCTGAGCGCATGAATAGGACAATAATGGAGCGTGCACAAACTATGAGATTGCATGTTGGGCTGCCTTTAAAAATGTGGGTAGAGACTGTAAACACTGCTATTTATTTAATCAATAGAGGTCCTTCTAATCCTCTAGGTTGTGGTATTCCAGAGGAAGCATGGAAAGGTAAGAAGGTGAGTTATTCTTTTCTCAAAACCTTCCGTTGTGAAGCATTTGCACATGTAGATTATGAAAATAGAACCAAACTTGATGCAAAATCAAAGAAATGTGTATTTGTTAGATATGGCATTGATGAATTTGGTTATAAGCTTTGGGATTTTAAAAATCAAAAAATTGTGAGAAGCAAGGATGTCATATTCAATGAGAAAGTGTTGTACAAAAATCTATTGCTTCAGTATGAGAAGAAAGAAAAATATTATGTAGTGTTGGATGATATTCCCAACAATGATGTTTCAGTGGTTCCTTATGCTGGGCAACAACAGTAGCAACAAATACCACAAACTCCTGTTAGACGATCTTCAAGGTTAAGTAGACCTCCAGAAAGATTCTCTCCCTCTTTGTATACTATTCTGTTAACTGATGCTGGTGAACCAGAATATTATGATGAAGCTATGTAGGTGGATACCAAGGTTCAGTGGGATCATGGAATAAAAGAAGAAATGGAATCCTTGCTGGAAAATCAGACTTGGGATTTATGCAAGTTGTCTGCAGGTAAAAAGGTTTTACCAAACAAATGGATTTACAGGCTGAAAGAGGAGGATGGAGGTAAGAAAAGATTTAAAGCCAGATTAGTTGTAAAGGGATTTGCACAGAAAAAGGGTATTAATTTTGATGAGATTTTTTCTCCTATTATTAAAATGACTTCTATTCATATTTTTTAAGTATTGTGGCTGCTGAAGATTTGCATTTAGAACAGCTTGATGTTAAAATATCCTTTCTCCATGGTGATTTGGAAGAGGAAATATACATGGATCAGCCACAAGGATTTGAGGTCAAAGGTAAGGAGAAACTAGTGTGCAGATTGAAGAAAAATTTATATGGATTGAAGCAAGCACCTCGGCAATGGTATTTGAAATTTGACAGTTTTATGGCTAAGCAAGGCTACAACAGGTGTAATTCTGACTATTGTATTTATTTTAAGAGGTTGGATAATGATAGCTACAGTATTTTGTGTTTATATGTTGATGATATGCTTGTAGCTGGGTCTAACATGGACCACATAAGAGAGTTGAAACAACAGTTAGCAAAGTCTTTTGCTATGAAGGATTTGGGGGCAACAAAACAAATCCTTGGTATGAAAATTCGTAGAAATAGAAAAACAAAAATTGTTTTTATCTCAAGCTAATTATGTTGAAAAGGTGTTGCAGAGATTTCATATGGAGAATGCAAAAGCTGTCAGCACACCTTTGCCCAGTCATGTCAAATTGACTAAGGATATGTGTCCAAAGACACAAGAGGAAGAAAAAATGTCCAAGGTACCATATGCTTCAGCTGTAGGTAGTTTGATGTATGCCATGGTATGCACGAGACTGGATATTGTACATATTGTAGGAGTTGTTAGCAGGTATTTGAGTCATCCCAGAGTTGAGCATTGGAATGCAGTAAAATGGATTCTCAAGTATTTGAGAGGTACATCCAATAATTGTTTATGTTTTGGAGGCTCTAATACTGATTTAAAAGGCTATGTTGACTCGGATTTAGCAGGGGATATAGATACCAAGCGGAGTACCACAGGTTATGTATTTATAGTTGGTGAGACAGCAGTGAGTTGGATTTCTTGCTTGCAGAAGGTGGTTGCTTTATCCACCATAGAGGTAGAGTATGTTGCTACAACAGAGGCGGCAAAGGAGATGATATGGCTGCAAATTTTCATGGAGGAGTTGGGAAAATAAAAGGCTAGAAATTACTTATTTACAGATAATCAGAGTGTTATACATCTTGCAAAGAATTTCACCTTGCATTCTAAAACAAAACACATATAGTTGAGATATCATTTCATTCGGTCAGTGTTGGAGGATGGATAGGTTAAGCTAGACAAGATACATACAGATGTCAATCCAGTGGATACATTTATGAAGGCGGTGACAAGGGAGAAGCTAAGCTCCTCTTCAGCTTCGGTTGGTCTTCAAGGTTGAATTCAAGTATAACAGAGCAGCAGGGTCAAAGGTACTTATTTCTAGTGGAAGCTGTAATTGCAACAGTGTCATCCAGAATCAATCTCCAAGTGGGAGATTGTTGGTATGTGGCGACTAATCATGCTATACTATATAGCCCATGGTATACTATACACCCTTGCCCCTATCCTTGCTGGGGTTCGGGGCCGGGTCAGGCCCCGGGCGGGGGTTCAGGGGCGGCAGCCCTCGAGAAAAATTTTCCTCCTACTTTTTCGCATGATCACCAAAAAAGGGAAAAATCAATGGAAAAAGAAAACTTCAATTTTGTAGAACCCAAAAATCTGGAAGCTTCTAAGCTTGGTTAAAAGGGGTTCGGATGGGTATTACTGTATGATGAAAAACACAATTATTCGCAAGATTGTAACAAGTTTTACACTGGATAATAAAAGTATTGGATGGCTACGGTTTGGTGGATGTAGCCCAGATTGGGTGAACCACGTTAAATTCTTTGTGTTATGATTTATTTTTTGTATGTTTTAGTTTCTCTATTTATTAATTAAAATCTGCATTTAATTGTTAGATATCTGCCATCTCTAACCCTAACAGTTAATTGTGAGACTGTCAGACCCAATGGGATTCATTTTGGGAGCGGTCTAACTCAAGTCACTCGAAGTAGATGTTTCTTTATTGGCTTCCATGTTCCTCTTGTGTTGAGATCTAGTTTGCACAATAAAATAGGGATCATTTTTTGAAGAATATGAGAGATGAATCTCTGATTATTTAGAATGATATATCTTTAGGTACGAAAAGATAAATTTTTAGGATGATCTAAAGATCAAAGGATGATAATGATATGGATGTAATATGAATGTTTGATGGATGATTGGAACTCTTGAGAAAATATTGAAGGGTATGTCAAACTTTAGGACCTGATTTTTTATGTTTGATTTGAGATTGATTTTTATTTTGGATTTCAATTTTGATGGTGAACTCATAAACTCTAAGAGGTTGGATGTTGTCCTAGATTAGATTTTGTTCAAAAGATGTTAATTTTTCTAGTTACAAGAAGAAGGATTCATCTAGACACACCTATCCAAACAAGATGATTTTGATTGGTTTGACTTTGATTTTGGATAATGAACTCCTAAATCCCAAGATGTTGGATGTTATCAAGGGATAAATTTTTCCACAAGGTTTGATAATTTGACTAAATATGTGTAGAAGGATGCATCTACACACATTTCATCAAATAAGGTGATCTTTCGATTGGTTTCAAATGATTTGTTCAAAGTTTAACATGAAGGATTTTTCCAACATTTTCAAAGAGTTGATGATGAGATGATTTTGGTTTTGATGTTTAAAGATGGATGAAGGTTTGATTTTGATCCTAGGTTTACCTAAAAAGGCACTTGCTTACCAGACCTTAGTTTTGAAGAACAAGCTTTTCTCTAAACAAGGTGTGCAAATTCTTAAAAAAGAGTTGGATTTTTTTGACAAAAGAACTCATACAATTTTTGGTTGTTTCTTGAAGCTTTACTATAGAAGTTAAAAAGAAATCTTCGTCTAAATTTGTATAGCATTGAGAGACACTTTTGGTTATCTTTTATACTAAGATCTTTTATCTTTGGTTTCTTGTTCTTGATCTTGCATAAAATCATTGGAGACACATGTGTGGGACCCAATTGTTTTTAGTCTTTTCTTAATGACTTTGTTTTACCACAAACACTTCTTGGTTAGGTTTTCAAACTAGATTTCTAGTGTCTTAACTTCTTCTCATTCCACAAGGTATATCATGTTGAACTTTGATGAAATCAAGGCAAGGGTTACCTATTGTTAACTTTAGTAAGCAAATTGAGATATAAATCCAAGTGTTTAGAAACCTCTAAGGATAAAATCCCAAGGGAAAGCAATAACACATGAATTTGGTCAATTGTATTTGCTTCCTAAAGGGTTTGAAGTTTTGACGACAATGTTAAATATTTGTTTCCAAATTTTTTTGAACAATCAAAGTGTTTTATAACCAAGAACAAGCACAATACTATGGATATGAAAGACTATATTTGTTGAGTCCCCACTTGGACAAGTCCAGCTATGCTTATTTTTAGTGAATGGTTAGATGCTTGACCCCACTGGCTCCCCTCCATGGCTCAACACTTCTTTTGGGGTATCCAAGCATCAGTACCCATAAATCTCCAATGGCATACTTTTCATTTTTACTGAAAATTATAAAAGTGTGGGGCGACTTCAAAATGACCGTTCTTGCACCAAGAAATAGATAGCCTAGGATTTTTTCCTTTCTACACAATGGTTTTAATTCAAAATTTTCATTCATGGAGATTGACCCATACAATGAGATACCATTGCTTTCCTTCTCGTCGGGACCAACCACATGCTACTAGCCTTTCTTCCAGTACCCACTTTTATATCTTAGCTGGAAATACACTTGGCTTTAGTGTGTTATCAGTTGGGTCATTCCCTTAGGTGAGTACTTTTTCCCACAAGGCAGGCCCTCTAAGATAAAAAATAGCAAGTAAACATATTCATAGTTTGATCAACCTTCGTTTAGAAACAAAGGGAGAAACACATGCAATAGGTTCCACTCACAATTGCAAATTTTTTTGTTCAATTTTAATCACAAAATAAAATGTGGAGGTAATTACTTTGCCCAACTTAAGATCACTGAAAGACCTTTTGATTATCAATATCATTGTGAGGCATGAGAGAATAGCATACGTCCTTTCGATGGTATTACTTTGGGTAAGTAATTACAAGAAAAAGTAGCACATGTTCATTTTAAGTCCACAAAGCAATGATTTTGATTCATTTTAAAACACCAAAATGAGATATGAAAGTTTCCTTGTTCAATTGTTAAATCTGAAAACCAACTCTAGTAAGTTTGTCCTAAAGTTCTTTTTAAGCCCTTGTAGTGAAAATTGAAATGTTCTTTTTAAGAGCCCCAAAAATATGTGAGTTGATTTAAAATAGAAAAATAAGGCATAAAATGGAAGCTCTTTAAAGCATTTAAATATGCTTTATGAATTTTAAGTTTCAACACTCAATTTTCTTCAAGTCCAAGATTTGTCCAAGATCGCCTCTTATCTTCCAATGTTGCAACTTCTTTGAACGAAAATCCTTCCTCCTCGCTTTTCCTTTTCCCTTTTCCTATAAACATCACAAATAAGAGTTATACATGTATTTGCAAAATAATAAAAAAAATACACAACACATGACATCTATTTGAGGAAACATTTTCTCATAAAACAAAATTGACAAGGTATATGAGTTCTTTATGATTAAACTAACTCAATAATAAATGTCAACATTTTTTTAATCTGCACCCACTTTCATAAAAAATTATTTTATTTCAAAACTTTAAAACCTTCCTCTAGCAAGCTTCAAATCAAAGTGGCACATGAGTGGATATTGACATCATTTTTTGCAATCTTCTGAATTCATACAAGGCAAACGACTTTAAACATTCATTCCAACCTACAAAATCAATAAAATTTTATCAATGGTAAGAAAAATAATTCCCATTCTTTCAAGAGGTGCGCATTTGGTCATACGGGTACTAATTTTATATGCGAATAAATGCCTCCTAGTGGGTGATCGGCATAATGCTTTTAGTGTTGCTTGGACCAGTCTTCAAGAGAAAACTACCTTGCTTCATACTTACCTCATGCTAGGTAATCTTCACCGAACGCCTAGCTGCAAATCTCATTATGCCATTAAAATGCTAGTGTGAAGGATCTCCATTACATTAATCTAAGCTCAAGAATTGTACAACTCTGATCAAGCTCGATATATGTTTCAAAACTAGGTTTTTTTTTTTTTTTGAGGTTTCATTGTTGAGGCCTAGACGTGGTTGATATAATATTTATTCTTCCAACATTGCGTATCCTCCTATAGCTATCGATGTGAAACTTACCTCATCCCAAGAAATTTAATTCTAAATCTAATAGGGATTCTAACCCTATATGCCAGCATACAAATGCTTCTTTAAGAGCTTTTAAGTAAATGTATCTGGCAAGTGTGAGGACGAATTCCATAGTTTTTTCTTTTTGTAACAGTAGATTTAAAAATATCTTGATCAATCAATTATGGTGTGCCATCAAGAAAGATGTTAGATAAAAAGTATTGAATGCAATCAACAATAAGAGCATTTAACGTATTAAAGATGTTGACCAGATTTCAATAAGCAGAGGTCGCTCCTCCCAAATTTCAATACCTAATGAAGTGGCATTTAATCTCACTTGATCAACCATTTCAGCAAAGCCATGCCATCGATGGTCCACTACCAGGCTCCTTAGATTCTCATATTTCAAGAGTTGCTATAGATAGATCGAAATCATTATTTCTTCAACATATGTTGCAGAGATTTTATGATTTAATATTTTCTAACTTCTATACAAGGGAAAAAAAGCTTTGAGTAGCGGATTCTTACACAAAGCAGCTTAGAAAGTTAGAAAAGTCAAAAGCTAAAATTCATCCTATCATGAAGATCATATCTTACACAATTTTTATACTTAAAATAACCTCAATTTAAAAATAAGCCAAATCTTGGAATGAGAAGCATGATGAATATAATAGACTGCTAGAATGACCACCCATTTGGAGGTACATAATGGGTATTTCAATGCAGAAAAATATGAAGATCATTGGTGGTGGCTTTATTTTTTTCTTTTCTGCATTGGAATGATAAACAAATGTCATATTTTAAGAGCATAAACGCTCGAAGGATGTGCATGTGGGTCCCTACTAATTTATGTTAGTCATTCAAGTTTTTTACTTTTTCCACCCTTTATACAACAAATCCCTTCAAACTATTTGACATAATGCTTCTAAGAAATTGTTTAAGACAGATTTGATCAATGGCGAATGAATGACTAATGTTTCTTTCTTGTTTGACATGACACTTTATGTTAGTCATTCAAGTTTTTTACTTTTTCCACCCTTTATACAACAAATCCCTTCAAACTATTTGACATAATGCTTCTAAGAAATTGTTTAAGACAGATTTGATCAATGGCGAATGAATGACTAATGTTTCTTTCTTGTTTGACATGACACTTCAAAGTGATGGTATCATAAATGCATTGATTGCAAATATGTGCAAAGTAAACTTGTTGAAAAGACGTAAGAAAAATTTAAGCAGATGCTATTAGCAGGTGGAAAACCCAGAAAGTCCATGCCAAAGAAGATTTGATGACAATGCGTAGAATTTTTGGCTTGAATGCTAAATGTCTAAACAAAAACTTTCCAACAAATGCATTTGGTAGGTACAAAGCCATGCCATAATGGTATTTGGAAGGAATTTAATGCAAATGGCAGGTGTAAAAGTTGAATTCTCAATTAGTTGTTATCTCATGGAATGCGCAAGTTCTCAACCATTTGTCAGAGTCCTCGCCACTTGCAAATGACAGCTTTGGAGTAGGGTACAGACATTAATCAAATCAAGATCTGAATTGTTTAATAAGATTCCTTAGCAAACCGTGAACACTTGGACATGACATTTTCACAGAGCCACCATTTGTGCATACGGTTTCTACTCTTTAGATTAGTAATCAAATACATTCAATGTCGTGTGACAAAAGTTTATATAGTTGGTGGTTTGCCATTATGTGGATATGAAAATATGCATTATGTCTCAAAAGAACTCAACATACCATAATTAGTATGGTCTGTATTAAAAACAAAACAAACATTCAAAATCCATATGAGATATGTCAATATGTCTCAAAAATGAAAAAAAATGATAAAATTGATCAAAGCATATGACAACAATGAAGTGTACCTATCCCATATTGGATTGGTGTCACTTTGATGTGAAAAGTGACCATTTCCCAACCCTTGACAAGCTCAAATGATAAAGATGCAATGCTTAGCTCTCAATGTGAAGAGAGTAACTTTGCATGAAGTTGTGGATGATTGAATGAAGAATAACCTCTTCATTTATAGAAGATTTTGATGAGAGAAGAAGCAATAGGGATGAATGTGGCACAAAAACTCAACCAATAGGAAAAAGCCACTTGTCATCATATGAATGGGCCAAAGATGTGCAAGTTTTGATGAATGTGCCCATAGATACATATATTTGAAATTTGAAAAATGTTGAAATGACAAGGTGGTGGGAGAGTCAAATAGAGTAATGGCCACTTGGCTCAATGCAAAAGGACTTGTAAGGTGACATAAATGCCTTATTGGAAGGACTCAACCCACTTGGATTTGAATTCAAATTTGAGGGAATATTCTCTGAAGATGCCTTATTGAGGGAAAATGAAGATTTAATAAATGAATTAAATGATTTATTTGTGCAAGTGGGAAAAGATAGAGGATGTGACATGAGTTTAAATTAAATTAATCAGGATTAGATTAATTTAATGAGGGATTGGATGATTTGACTTCTTGACTTAGATTTGTGGATTAAAATAAATCAAAATTAGAAGAAAATGATACAGACTTAGTTAAATAAATGTTTTGATTTATTTAGCTAAAGGGAATGATGTTAGTGGTTTAATTAAATAAGTTTGATTTATTTAATTAAATGAAGAAATTTAGTAATTAATTAAATAAGATTGGTTTGTTTAATTAAAGAGGGATCTCATGATTGATTTATGATTTAATCAAGTAAATTTGAATGATTTGATTATTAAAGGAATTAAGATGGATTAATTAAGTGGTTAATAAAGGGGTGATTTAAAGAAGAATCGAAGTTAGTTGATCAGGACATTTTTCATGTCTATAATGGGTATGTGGTTGACAACTTTTTTTTACCCAAAATTGATGAAATGAAAAGGGTTTTAAAGGAGATTATCAACTTTCCACCAATATAAATTATGATTTAATTTGAATTTAATAAATAATTATTATTCATTTTCTATTTGAATTATGACTAAAGTCCTAATTGATAGGCTGAAACATCTATAGCTTTCAAATGGTATCACATTTTTGAATCCCAAACATGCGTCACATTCTATGTTTCACATATTATAAGATTAAAAAAAAATGAATTTTATGAATTTTTGAACAAGTTAAGGTGTTTAGACATACGAGTATTTATAATTTTAAAAATTTCTGATAAAAAAATTCATAATTAATTATTTACTTGGAAAAAAATTACAAAAAAATATGCATCACATTGGGACATGAGTTCTCTACTTATATCTAAAATCTTATAAAAAATAATTATTATTTTATTGTGGTTAGGGTGGTTAGACAAAAACCTACTTCTTATTTTTTCCCTGAAATTTAAGTACTATTGCATTGAAATTTTAAATTTTCACCAAATAGATTTATTTTTTTAAATAAACCTAGTAATTTAGAAACTAAATTCATTTTTGTATAGATTCTATTCTTACATATTTTTGAAATAATATAGATAACTTATTCAAATTTTTACGTCAAGTTGCTTAACTCTGATTTTTCTAAATTTTTTGCCACTTAAGGGCTTGTTTTTTCCATGATGATCCTCCATATACCCTTTATGATCATTTTATTTTTTAAAACCTTTTTTTTTTCTTTACCCAAATTTACTCTAAAATTATTTCTATCCTTAAAAATGATTTTTTTTATTTCTATATATGTATTCACATCAATCATTTAATATTATTTTGGACAATTATTCAACATATGCCCAACATTTTTATTTCCATTATCCCCAAAAACTTTATTCCATTATATAAGACCATAATAATTATTCAATCAAACTATTTCTATAATATTTATTTTTTCTAATTCATTTTCAAAACTGTTATTCAAATTAAATTAAAATTCTTTATTTTAAAACTTAAACATACATTATTGAATGGCATCTTTAACACCTCTTATGTATATCAAATCATATCTTTCCTACCATATTAAATATCAATTATTAAATTATATTTATTATTATTTTCAAGATTTTTATTTTATTCCCTAGGGTTATGCTATACTCCTAAATATGATTATATTAGTATTCAATAATAGGGTTAATATATATATATATATATATATATATATATATATATATATATATATATATATATATATATATATATATTCTGATTATGCTATTAGAAGAGGGATTTGCATCTAGATAACCCAAAGTTGTAATGTGAGGAGTCCAAAAGAATAGACTCCTCTCAAGCTAAAAATATCCTCTAGATTGGATATAAATTTATTGTACATGGTACACATATGAATATGTGAGTCTTATTGAAAGAAATGATTTATGATTATTTATGAACATGGAAACATAAAAATATTATAGGATAACTTGGAAAGATCCATGAGAAATGGAGAATAATCAAAAGGGAGTGTTCATGAGAGAAATCATATTTTTTTGATATGCATATTTGTAGAATTTGATGGTAACAGTCAAATAGTCACAACTAGAATATATTATTATAATGTCTAGTATATCGTAAGCCAAATATACGATGGAATAAAGGGTAATGTTGGGGAATCCAGTATGGCATACAAGTGCTATAATAGGAATTCCATTGTTTGATATTATGTAGAACTGTATATGGTTTGAGGTTTTCTCCTAGGATTAGGATACGTAGATGATCAGTTAGATCACTAGAAAATACATTATCCTATGGGATGGAATCATGTTATGGAACAAAATTGTAAAGAGTTAGTATGGAAATATTATTTACCAAATTCAGTAATAGGGTGGATTAACATATGATGTCCACATCATAGAAGTGAGACACCACTCCTTAAAAATTGAGTTTGGACGTAATGATAAAATATTTGGCCAAAGTAGGGTAAGTTGCCATTGATTACACTATTAGTTCACTATGGGCTAGGGTTGCATAACTAGGCTAGGAAATGTCATGCATGTAGGCGGGTATCCACTATATGCTAATCTCTAGATATTTAAGACACATAACCAAGCTCAAATAGGTAATTATTGTTTTGATGGATACCAAACCAAACTCTTCGTTGAAGGGTGGGGCCATCTTACCAGTTAGGTAGATGTGCAAGGGACCACACAATAAGCATGGGGTTGTAGAAAGACACTTGGGTGATGCTTTGCTTCATGCAGTAGGCAGCAAAAGTTTGAGGATGTATGCTCGCAAGGATATTTGGACCAATTGTAATTTATTCCATTGAGCTATTGAAAGCTATGTATGTAATCCTTATCTTATATCTTTATGAAATATGTATATGAAAATGTAATCATTACTTGGTATTATGAAATGTTACTTTATTGGAATGAAATGGAAATTTGAAATGGGATTATTTCAAATATGCATCTTTGTTATTGAAATGTAATGAAAATTTGAAATGGGCTTATTTTTAATATGCATCTTTATTATTGAAAATGGAAAATATGGAAAAAAATTATTGATATGTGTTGGTGAACTTAAACTATCCAAATATGGGTTAAGCTTAGGTAAAAAAATGTAGGTAAAACCTTGGGCTTGCTACATGTTTGTTCAATTAATGTTCTTAAAAATAATATACTATTGATATTTATGGGGAATATGACTAAATACTAAGTATGGAGAGATCTTTGAACCATTTCTATTAAGGATAAGTGACATTATAGTTGGAGGAATGACATTAAAGCTAGGTGTGACGATGTAGAATTATTTGATATAAATGAAGATTTAGTGGCTAATAAAGCACAAAAAAATATACCATGTTAATAATGAATGCACAAAGTAGGTGGTGTTTTAGTGCCCCTATTTTGAAAGGTAACCGTGCAAACTACCATCATTACTATAACTCACTATAGATATTGTTTTCCTATACAATATGTATTTAAGTCATTTTAGGAAATTTGATTATGAAAAGATATGACCATCATTCCACTTTAGAAATTGTTAGCTATTGACATATTTTTTAGAATTTAGTAATAATAATACATATTTAAATTATGAATTCTTGGTATGTTAGGTTTATTTATAGATGAAATTATTATAATTTCTAAAACTATTCCCTAGGTTTTACGCAAGATAGTGAGGAATTGGTGAGAATCACAATAAGATTCATATTAAATGACATTATTTAGCTGGAAATAAAATACCTTATTTGTTATGCCAAGTTGAATTGCGTTTTTTATAACATCTCCTAGGTTTTGTGATAAGATATGCTAAGGTAGATGAATTTAATATTTATATTTTTCTCATTATTACAATTTAGATGCTTTAAGATTGTCAATAAGAGCTTGAGAAAGTAGGAAAATAATGTTTTTGGGAATTTTATTTATATTTTTTAGAATTTCCTTTTTACTATTTGGTATATTTTCTTTCAAGGTGAATTATTTAAATTAGGTGGTAATAATCATTTGGTAAGTTTCCATTACTTTATAAATTAACCCTATCCAATTCTATATCCAATTCAAGTAAGTTATTGCTATTGTGGTGTGAGATTATTTTAAATTACATACCTTAATAAGAACTTAAGTGACAAAGTGTTAGATGTGGAACATTAGTATAATGATATATGATGACCTATTAATGAGAAGAACAATGCATTATTGAAACATATCCCCAATTTTTTTTTACCACTGCATTTTTCTCTCTTTTTTCTAGGAGAAAAGTAGTTTTTGTTCTTATTGACATATTGAAGTCTTGAGTTAGATTCACATGTCTTATTTCTAGTGATGGTCATTGTTTTATTATGCACCATGATATTTTTAGCTCAATTTCTTGTATTTATTCAAGGAGTTAGTTTTTTCCATACATAGGGAATGTACCACCAAGTGTACATCATTTTTTGGCCTAGAAGTGTACAAAATCCAAGATTAATAAATAACATAATTAAAGATCATATAATTTTTTTTCCATTACTTATTATTTACCTCTTTTACTTTATCTATTACCCAACTTCAATTACAATTTGACTATGTATAAATGAAACTTAGAATCATAGGAACTCATGCATATTTTTGAATATGTAGAGGAAGAGGGAAGATTTTAGATGAGGAGATACAATGACCAAAATATTTATTTCCACATTTTTATCTTGTATTTGTTTTCTGTTCAATCACATGTGTGGTTTATAATACTTTCTTATTTTTCCTTCAATTGATTTTTAACTAGTTATCTAATGACTTCAAGACATGATATAAATATCTCAGTGCACATGGAAAGTAGGTAGTAGCGAACTCACATTTGCATGTTGTGGCAAGTGATTCCCTTGATAGAACCCCTTTGATGCTAGTTGTAACCACTTGAATATTTTCCACATTTAACATAGATCATGGTAAGAAATAATCACTTTATACTCCCTCACTAATTTGATCAACTCATATTTGTAGCATTCTCATTCATTGGCAAGGTTAGAGGTTCAATTATCATCATAGTCTTTTGTGGTACTCTCAACCAATGATAAATTGTAACGTAAACATCTACATCCTTGCTTGCCTATTTTTATGTTTCCCCTTCTCATTTTGGTCACATTTAGCTTACTTCATTCTAGACAAACCCTCTTTGAATATTTTTTAAACCTTTTCTTTAATTGTGTTCTTTCATGTCATAATATTTCACAATATTCTCATTGTAAATACCCAACTAATTCAATTTTCTTATAATAAATTGCTCTTAGCAATTGAGTGATATATATAGATTATTTTATTAAAGTTAAAAATAATAGAGAAATAGAATTCTTTGTCCTCAAATAAGCCATTTTTAGCATATGAATAAAGCTTAATCTCATCTTTATTTATTTCATAGGGAAATTACCACTATTTTTTTTTTATCTTGTGGACATCAAATGTTTCAAAATGTAATATATTATCTTCATTTGTTTCAAATTTATAATCAATTTAAGGATATAGTTTGTGGTTTTTATTAAAATCTCTAATGCCAAGCATCCATCTGTTCCTTTGAATTCGCGATGTTAATTTCATTCTTACATTTAATATTCTTTGAGAACATTGGATTAAAATAAGTTAATGTTTATTCTAAACTTATTTTTTCCAATAATTCCTTTGTCCTACCATGAAGAACGTGTACCTCTTATTGTGGAAAGTAAATTTAGACCACTAAACTTATATCCTTCAAATCGATTAAATAATATGCATCACATGATAAGCACTTACATTCACAATTAAAAGGTCATTTTTTTCTTATTAATGTTTTTGTTCTTGAATGGTAGATGGAATTTCTACTTCATTGAGTGTCTTTTTCCAACAATTATTCAAATATATAATTATTTGATTGTAAGACTTCATGTAAATTTAGAAAGCCAATAAAGATTGTTTTAAGACCTATTCTATAATGCTAGGATTCTCTATCAAAGCCACTTTCAAATGTATAAAATATTCTATATAAATACAATTAATGTAACCATTCAACCTTTGTCTAATGCAAGTGATAACTAGTCGTTAAGTTTATATAGAATAATTATATACCATTACTTTTTATTCAACTTTTTGTCTTTTGTTTTCACAAATTTAACATTGTTGTAAATATGATACTAAAATCTACTTCAAGTTATCTCAATAAAATATTGAAATTTTAAAACAATTAATTAACTTAGATATACAATAATTATAAAATTGCTAAAACATAAATGTAGAAACAATTCAAATTTAAAAAATGGCCAGTCAATAATTAAAACATATACTATCCAATCGATATGGAAAATTTCAAAGTCTTCATATTGTCTACCGAACATTATGATTTTATATGCGAATATCCATCGAGAATGGTAAATAGACGTTGCCCAAAATCTTATGGCAACTACCTCTAACTTGGACAGCAGAAGGAAACGCTATTCTTTGCACAGCAACTATTTTGGCAGCATGCTTTATACTCTGGAGGTGGAGGAACGAAAGGAGGAGGCGGCGGAGGTGGACGAACGAGAGGAGGCGGCGGCGGTGATGGAGGCCGCGGTGGAGGAGGATACTTAAAACCCGGACCTTGTCCTGCACACTCAATGAAATCCCGATTTAGACCATATTATCAAACCAAAGTTGTGCTTAACCATTAATCTGTTTAATGCAAACATTTAGAATTATTATAAGATAGGTTGAAAGCATATTTTTTAAATAGTAAACTGCTAACAGATAAATGGGTATAACTTTTTTTTCAATCTAAAATTGTCTATTGACTGCTAAAACATCATGTCTTTCAAGTATATAGTCTATTGATAACAATGCATTCTATACAAGTACTTACAGATCCATAGCCTTCTGAAGCTGCAGACAAAACACTATTTCATATTTAACCACAGAAATTGTTGAAGTTAAAGAGTCTTTGCATATAGTCTACGCACTGATCCATGGCCTTTTAATAATTAACCACAAAAATTCTTAGATTTAAAGAGTCATATTTTGTATCAACATACTGACTGTTCAAATGGGAAGAGCTTAAAGAGGAAGACCACAATACATATGATGTTTACATGCAGAGGAGAGTCATTACAAAAAAATTGCGGGGCTTCTGATGCCTTATGGAAACAGTTTGCAGTCATGATCAACCGACTTGCTGGTTATGTAGGATTGAGTTTGTAGGTTCGCAAATTAATAGAAACAAAATATTAGGTTGTTATCTCTTTAAAATAAATCTACATAGTTTTGAAAAAATTATGGGAAATATACAGTTTATGAATAAACTTACTACCTAATTAACATTTTAGACACATATGCAATCAATCCATATTTGGCCTCTTCAAGTTGGGCGGTTTACCCAGATGAGCTGCTTCCTAAATATTAGCTACAGCCTGCTGCTTGTTAAAGCTCTTAGAGAGATATAACCTCTATAACACATAGGAGAGGAGAAAGTATACAAACTATTAAAGATATAAATAGGATCACATAGATTACAAATGCGTAACGTACCTAAACTTTGATAAGAATAGGAGAAAGTAGGGAAACGTTGCTCTTGTGAGAGATATCGCCCTTCACAGACAGCAGAGAAGAAGAGCAGGAACACAAGAATATGCATTTTGAGAGCCATGGTATTTTTATCACTGGCCATGGTATTTTGAGTCTATGGATTACAATTATAAAGGGGAGGATGGCTGTTTGCACAAAAAATTGTATACGTTGGATATGATGTATGCATTGGCGTGGTCAATTAATATTTAATGAAAGATTATTTCATGGAAAGAGAGAAGGAAAGCTCCCGGTCATTTGATTATTTCTGATTATCAAAGTGGCAGGTAGGAATGTGTAAACGCCCATGTTGATCACGCCATTGCAGATTGAAGTCACCGCTTACGAATTTGTCTTATAAGAACAGTATTTATTGTGGTCAATAAGGGTATCATGGAACACGTTTACACGAGGACGCGTTTTACCATTATGACGATATGATGAGTTTTTCTTAGTTGAGGAACAAATTTTATTTAATTCAAATAGGAAAATTATATATTAGTAAATTAGCTTATAATGATATGTATTATTATAAAGCTACTACGATGTAATTGTCAGAGTAATTTCTTTTTTATATGTATGTGATTTAATTATTTTTAGTTAATTTGTACGAAGTAGATTTGGTTAAATGAAGATTACAATATAAATATTTTGGTGTTTAAAAAATATAGAAATATTAATTGTTATTTTATTTAGATGTGTGATTATAAGAATTTGATGTTTGGTTTCAATAAAGTGATGTTATCTAAAAGAATGTAATTATAATAAATTTGAAAAGGGAGTGTAATCACGGAAATTGACACCCCCCCCCTTCTTGGAGATAGGGAAATTTCGCATTTAATCTAAACCTATTTTAGTATCTTTGCATTAACTTCCCCTTTAAATCATCATTAGTAGGCCCCTAAGACCCATTATTTTAGCTTAAAAACCTAACAAAATAATTTAAAACATCAAAAATCCCAAACCCACCTCAAAAAGCTAGGGTGGGACTTGGGTGAATGAGTCCCCCTAGGTGGGACCCATTTGCCACCTTGGGAAAATGAGTCCCATTTGGGGCTTTTTTCAAATTTTAGGGGGAAAATCACCTTTTTTAATTCAAATTTTTGGTTGATGTCAACCTATGAGATCTGGATAATAGTAAATTAGGTGTTAATGCCTATATAAGCAAGTTTCTAAGCCATTTTTATCATCTAAGCAATCTAAGAAATCTAAGCAAGCATTTTCAAGAGCAATTTCAAGAGAGAAGCATCAAGAATCTTCAAGCATTCTTTCACAAAATCATTCAAATTTCAAAAGAAAGCAAAGTTGAAGTCTTATAGTAGTATGAAAGTGTTTTTGTAGGTCTTCAAGCTCACTTTCATTCAAGATCTAGCATTGTCAAAGGTTGATCATGGTTGTCTATGGTGAATCATAATAAATTCTAAGTTGGGGAGATACAACTAGCCATAAAACCAAGCCTAAGGACTTGTTTCCTAAGTGATTCCATCCTCTATTTTCACTCTACATTTAGCCTAAGGAAGGTACACACATAAGCATTATTGAGGTTCATTTGGGTGATTAGAGATCTCTCAAAGTGAGTCATTCATTGTCACATTTCCATTCATTCATCTCATTATTACACATTAGAATAGTGTTACATTATGTTTTAGACATCCTAGTCTTATGTTCAAGTTTCGTTATTTCCATCAAGGTTTAATTACCATACTAGGGGTTTGACCAAGGAAAACCCCCTATAAACAGATCAAGTCTATATTCTATTTTGCAAGTATTTTCTTAGATTCAGATTCAAAAATTAGTTTGGAAGAAAAGAGTAGGTGTTGAAGTGCAGATCTAAATTTTGAATTCCCAAAAAAGCAAAATGTGATTGATTTGCCAAGAGTGGTGGATGGGTCCCACTACAAGTTTTTTCAAAACTATTTGTAGAATTAGATACCCTTTTTCTTGAAATTGGTTCCTGTGTAGAAATCCAAATCTCAAACCAATTCACCCAAATTGGCGAATGAGTCCTAGTAGGTCAAAATATTAGATTTTTCAAAATTTAAGAGCTCTTCCCAGTCATCTCCTAATTTCCCAAGTGCACATATTCCTTTATGTAGTTTTCTATATTGTTTCATTTGCATTTTTAGGTCATTTTGTAGGTCATTGCATTGAATTAGGGTTTAGTGTTGTATCTTGCATTTTATTTTTCTTTCCAATTTCTTACTTGGTGTTGAACCCCTATTGCAAGATCTCATTCTCCTTTGCATTAAGATCTCTAGGGTTACCCTTGAATGAAATTGGAGAAGTGGGTGTACTCTATGTAGTAAAACCATATGATAGCTGTGACCAGGTGAAAATACTATTCCAAAAATGAGCAGCAACAATAAATAATCAAAACAAAATAAAATCACCTTACACCTCAAGATTAGCCTAGTTAGATTCAAAACAAAATGAGATAACAAATAGCAGATTTACCTCATGTCTTGAATCAATTATTTGGTTGGCCCTTGATGGTTGATTTTGTGTATGCTCATTGGATGACAAAAATTGTTGATATGAGATGCAGGATATATGAGAAATGAATGAAAATGGTATGATAGATGTAACAAATGCAAGTTTTTTAACTAAGTATGGCTCAAAAAAAAAAATTGCAAGAGTTTGGTTAGCACAATTATCAACCCCCTAAATGAGAGAAAAGAGGGGGTATTTATAGAGGAAGTTGAATTCTCTAGAGAATTCAATAGTCAAGATGAATTCATCCAACAAGGTCAAAATGAAGGGCTATGGTGAGTTAAAGACTCACAAACCCTCACATCTTGACATGTGGAATGTGAGATGGCTTAGGGATGGTGAGGGGGTATTCATCCAACAAGGTCAAGATGAAGGGCTATGTTGAGTTAAAGACTCACAAACCCTCACATCTTGACATGTGGAATGTGAGATGGTTTAGGGATGGTGATGTGTAAATGAGGTGGAAGGAGGGTACATGAGGTGGAAGGACAAGTACTTTGCAAGTACCTTGGGGTATGAAAAGAATTCCTCAAAAAGGAACTTCTTGTCCCCAAGTGGGAATGAAAGTGACTTTTGAGGAATTTTAGAATTCCTAAAAAAAAATCATGGGAAAAGGGAAAGTCGTTGGAAAAATAAATGTGAATTAAAAATTCACATACTTGCAAGAGTCTCATGGATAAGA
>VDFB02281492.1:245964212-246130556 GCA_007258455.2 Sequoia sempervirens
TTGGAAAACTAACTTGTTAGCAATTTGAAATCATCCTTTAGGAAACAACAAATTTGTTAGTTCAAAATTTTTTAAGGAGAATGAGAGTGTGATCTAGAGTGAAATTCAAGGGTAGATATATGCCCCTTATTTTTTCTTACTTTATTTATGTAGAAACAAAGTGGTGATATTTCCACTTTGAACTTCTATGGAGTTGATGAAAATGCCTTTAGTAAGGTCATTTAACAAAATAACACTGAGAAAAAATTGAGAGAAACAAGGGAAAAACCAATATTCCAATGCACCCAATGGTGCAAAAGTCATGGTTTGCAATCTTAAGTTATGAATGGTTGAATGAAAAGTGCTTGAAGACAAGGGTAAAATCTTTTGCTTCATTTTTTTAACTATAAATAGTAAAACCTTTTTTATGTTTTTTCCATTCATTTTGACCTTTTCATTTTTGGACATTTCCAAAGGTCCAAGAAGCCCTGGGAGGGAAGATTCCATGATGATGACCATACCACACACATAGACTACATACCTTAAGAAACTACATCATTTACGACATGCAAACCCAAGAGGTAAGTCATATTTTTGAGTTCATTTTTCAAGATTTAAATGTCAATTGGCACATTTGGGGTGCCAATGTCTAAAATAGGCATGTGTATCCCTTGAGGGAACCAATTTCTAATCTGAGAATCGACATCCAAAAATTTTGAGTTAAAAACTTGTTAATCTCATTTTATGCTAGTTTGACGATGAGGGGAACTGACAAGTTTCTATTTGATGTTCATGCAAGTTCCACTAGAGATAGAAGATCATGTGGGAAATCAAGTGTACATGCTCTTGCGCGATCATGCCCAAACACTTTCAAATATAGAGGTAGCACATCTCAAAGATGTCATATTTTGGTGGATGTACACCATGCCCACCATGAGATTCCATGACTTGATGCTAATGGGGCTCATGGAGCATTGATATGTAGACACCTTTACCTTCCATATTTTAATGGGGAGATGACCATAATATTGGAGGATTTCTATAGGATCCTATGAATTCTCACACAGGGTGAGACCGTAAAGACAGAGGATAACCAAACAAAAAACTACATGTTTGCAAGCTAGATATATTGTGCCAGTCGTACAATACTTGAGGATACCACTAGGTGTATTTACATGTGGTGGCTATTGCATGCTAATTTTTCTATTCCCATTATCCATCACATTATGATTGTGATCATTGTAATTATGGTAGAATCATATGGGTGAGGCACACACCCCTATGGGGACCTCATACATGCCATTTGAGTGATGGAGTTTTAGTGTTCTATCTTTGCTTGGGGGTGGAGCATGTTGGCATACCTCTACCACAACCTAGGGTGTTATGTGCATTATGAGGCACAAAATCTGAAGACTTGCACCCTCCTCCAAGTGTGAGCATTCAAGCATATTATGTCCATAGAGCCTATGGGATACTTTGTTGAGTTGATATGGACCCATCCTCAAGCACACACCTACACCTTGATGAGGCCATGGAAGTTTCATAATTTTCTATACTAGTGGGTAGTATTTGATAGGTTGTGGCCTATAGATATTTTTTCAAGACCATACATGGTATTGTGGGCTTGGATTAATTAGACTTTGCAATTGACAAGGATAGAATAACTGAATCTTTGTCAGTCTCTAAGAGCACATTGTGATTCTATTATACTATGACTAAATGATCTAATAGTTTGGTCACATTCAAGGAGTCACTATCACCCAATTGAAATATTTGTGATCAACATGCAATGCATCTAGGGTTGAAGATGTGCCCTAACCCATCACCATATACATCACATTGATAAAATCTAATAAAGAAGAGCAAGATATAGCCCTCATGTCTAGAGCCAATGATGTGGGCATTAGAATTACATACATGACATGGTGGAGCACTGCCAAATTTTCCCTTATGTTTCTTGTAGACCGTCCTACTGGTAAGTCAAGGTTGTGGACACATCTAGGAGAAGATTCTAAGGAGGAGGAGGGAAATAATGACTAGGTTGATGGTGATGATGAGGAGGAGTATCAAATACCAACAACAAGATGGCATTGAGAGTAACAAGAGGATGATAGTAGTACTATGGTTGGGAGGCCTAGTTCTCGACCTCACATAGAATGAGAACTACCTTCCATAATAGGGGCATCAATAATTTTTGAGCATGTGGAGTTGAGTGTAACTACCACTACAGTTCCCCCAACACCATAAGTGACCCCTATTGTAGCCACAATTCTACACCTATGGATCCCCACTAGCGAGTTTATGATCCAAGTGAGATGATTTATATTTATGTTTTGATTGAGTAAAACACTAAAGATTGCATTTTATTTTGATTTTGATTTATATATGATGAGATATTTGGTTTGATACCTTTTTTTCTTTTTGCAATTGGATCATATACATGAATCTAATTTGTACGTCGAGTCATATCAAATATGGTCCCTAGTGTATAGCTTCAATAGCCGATGTGGGCTAGATATAGTCCACAATAGACTTTGTGATGATACATGGAGGTATTTGATCCTATGGCACAATTGAGAGCCATGTATTTGGAGGTATTTGTGGAGCTCATCCAAGTGACAGCTCAAAGGCATTGAGCATTAATTGATCTTCAAGTAGTGAGATTAGGAACAATACCCATAGTTAACCATCCTCATGTGGTGGCCCTACAAAAATAATTAGACATGCTATGAGCTAAGAGAGATTAGTTGTAGAATTAATGTATAGAGGCGCAAGTAGAGGAAATTGAGCTCAGAGGTGAAGTTAGAGGCCTACAAGCATAGAGTGGATCTAGAAGCTACTCATGGTCTACTTCCTCACATAAACAACCACCACCAATACTTGAGGGATCTAGTAGCTATGAGCCTATAGGTTGATGAGACTATTGTATATTATTGTTGCACCATTATGACACAACACATTTTTATAGTGGTGTTTTTGGTTGTATATCATGTGTTTTTTATAGTTGTATATATGAGCATTTTGAGATTTTGATCGACATATATGTATTTATGAGATGGTTTAATTTATATGCTATTTATGATCTAATTAAAATAATGTGATGTATTACTTAATTTAATGCAACACATATGTGATTATATGTAGTAATTGACATGTATGGTTAATTAAATATAATTATGTTTTGATTAAACAACCTAATGAGATTGCTTAATAAATACAATAATGATTGTATTAATACATGTATTGGTGATATGTTATTAGATTAGATGAGTCATGTGATCTAATTAAAAAACTTAATAAAATTATTTAATTAGATGCACCAAATGATTTTTTAGTGTACACACATGTTGAACTAAATACACTTATGATCTAATTAACATGGTACATGCATATTACTAAAATGTATTCTAACAAAAATTAATTCTCATAATTAAGAAAACTAATCACATGATTCAAGACACAAATATGTTTTTCATGAATAAATCAACATAAATTAAATAGATAATAATACTAACGATCTAATATATAATGTGCTTTAAATAATAGCATACCCTTTAAAGATGAAAAGAAAGAAAATAACTTTAAGCATAAAATCTACATAGGTACATAATGTTAATGGGTTATTTGAGAGACATACCATTCATTGTAGATAATGTATATGGACATGATCCATATAATTTAGTGATGACGTAAGATTGTAACTAGTTTCAACTAAATTTTCCTTTTTCACCTGGTGTAGCATTCACATTGCATTGATTTTCATAAAGTACCAAGTCACCAACTACAAACGAGAAATAAATGACATGCTCGTTGTAGTTGCATTGAATATTTTTTAATAAGCTCAGATATTTTTGAGAGTGTGTATACATTGTTTATTAAGAATCTCAAGCTATTGAAGTCATTGTTCCTTATAAGAATTTTCATCTAGAATATCATTGAGATAAAACTACAATGGCATAATTTCTAACTCCAAAGGAATGTTTTCATTAACACCATACACAAGATTATATGGGGTGGTACTTGTAGCTATACAAACACTCATTCAATAAGCCTATAATGCATAAGAGAGCTAAGCATGTCAATCCTTGTCATGTTTGTTAATAGTCTTTTGAAGGATTTTCTCAATTGTCTTATTAGAAGCTTATGCTTGACCATTTTATTGAGAATAATATGGCGTAGAGAAGCGGTATTTGATGATGGGTGGTTGTGCACTTCTCAACATAGATAAAACATAAGTGTAATGTCTCTCTTGAAAGGTGAAGATCTGCAACCAAGTTTCAGAAAATCACCCCAAGGTCTCTTGGGTGTCAAGTCACGACAGTGCAAGAATAACTCAATTGTCATGTGTGATTTACTAGTAATAACAAGGGGCCTTTATGGTTCACAAAGCATGAAATTCATGGGTTTTTAATGGAGTTTCAGAAGTTTTGGAAATTATGAACAATGGCTGCAAACTTAGAATAGCAAGTTGAAACTCAATTTAAGCATTAGATTTAATGGTATGGTGATGCTTGGAATCCTAAACTAATGTAGATCTAAAAGAAATAGCAAAAGAGTGAAAGGGTTTAGAAATTTATTCTAAGTCTAAAATATGAACAACAACAACCAGTGCTACAATAGACAGACTCCCACAACCAAGTTTTTCTTAACCAAGAGAAACCTACAGTGCCACAAAACCAATGCAATCTTCTAATGCTCTTTGCAGATTTTTAGATTGTGTCATTTACCTATTTAGCATGAACAAATAGTTGAACTTAGGTGAAACATATAAATAAGCTCATACTAGCTTTACAAAGTGATCTATCATCAATAAACCACAAAAAGCATGAGATGGAAGTGCATCAAATATTGTAACACACAACCACCATTAAAACCATTCAAGAAAGTAAAAATCTGAAATAAAAATGGAGGTTGAATCATGCACACATAATGAGAAAGCTCCAAGAAAACACCTAAATTCAATGCTTCCTTCTATAGCTTCAAAATACCTCTTACAACAACTCATCTCCCTTTGCAAATAAAGAGAAAACCCCTATTTATAGTTTTCAAAAAGTAGAATGAATGGTTAGGATTAATTTACAATGTATGGCTCAAATTCATTCTAGCTTAGGGTTTACATCAAGTCTAAGATGAGTACAATATTTACAATATAAAATAGGCTACCACTTTTTATTTTCCCTATTTTTTCTTCTAGCCAATTTTTCTTATAGCTTATTTTATCTTGTAGCTACAAATTATAAATATTTTTCTTCTATTACATTGTTTTCTAGCCTCCTTTTGCATAACATATTCGACAAACTTCTTTGTAACCTCCAAAAGCTTGGCATGTTGCTCAAATTTTGACTTATGGTAAATAAGGCCTTGCACAAATCCATATCCATGTTCATCTTGTCCATTTAATTCATTTACTCCCTCCAATATATGGCACGACTTCATATGGTGGTCCTTCAATGAGTTGATCCTTTATCCCTTCAAACATCCTTAGAAGAACATACATCAAAAATATCATGATTTAAGCCTCCAAAAATATTAAAATTTATCAGTTTATAGTCCATCAAGAAAATTTCATATTTCGAAAAAAAATTCCATTTTTGGAAGAAAAATCAATTTTGGGAAAATTTGAATTTCAAAAAAAGTTCCTATAACGCCAACAAAAGATTTTGCACAATAGACAACAAGAAGATCGTTAGAAGCAAACATGCATGCAATACTAAAATCTAAAATGCAAAATTCATTCGTTAAGCAACAAAGAACATGGGAAAGTAAAAACGTAATTAAAACTAGAACAATCTCACCAATTCCAAACGTATTTCCATGATTCATCTCGATTGCCCTTCTCCATTTTGATTGTGTAGTATAATTGCCCTCAGATTTTCAAGTTCGTGCAAGTATAGCCTAAGATAGTGATTAGCAAAATATCGAAGATTCAAAGACAAAAGTGTTTCCAAAGTTACAAATTCACGCAGAGAGATTTCTCGAGAGATTGAATGAAGAATGACAGATCACCGGTAGAAAATTGATTATTCGAATCCATGCGCCAAGATTGAAAGATTAACTATCATTGAGACGATCTAATAGACATGCATTCTTTAACCGACAAGAATTTATTACGAGGATTCAAATTAGAAATAGAATTAAAGATTAACAAATGATTTAATCTTCGGCCAAAGATTCGAAAACATTAGAAATATTCCTTTGCATGAAAAAGATAAAAGATTGATTATAATGACTCCTCGGTTGAATGGACACAATAACACTTAATTAATTAAATAAGAATATTTTAATTAATCCTCGCGATGTACACGCAAATTGAGCTTTGTGAACCGGACGATTGATCGACTTGATCTTAAGAGATTACTGAGACAACCACTTATTACAAACCAAAGATTAACCGAAATTTATTAAAATAGATGTCGAGTCTAGTAAAAGTGAATACTCTAGATAACTCACATAATTATTCAAAATATAGAGGAATGTGTTAAAAATAGAATTAATGAATTAAATAATTCATTTAATTTAAGATTTGATATTTGAAGAATAATTAAATAAATAAGATCATTAACTAAATGATGAAGGATGAATGAATAATTAAATAAATAATTTATTTAATTATAGCTGAAGATGATAAAGAATAAATTAAATAAGAATTTATTTAATTTGACCAGCAGAATAAGGTTAATTAGCAATATAATTAAATAAAAAGAGTTTATTTAATTAATCAAGTAGAATAAAGAAAAGTGAATTAATTAAATAATTAAGATTATTTAATTGATAGAAGAAATAAAAGAAAATAAACTAATTAAATAATTAAGATTATTTAATTAATAGAAGAATTAATGTTAAGATGAATAATTAAATAATTGACATTATTTAATTAATGACCATGAAGAATACGAATTATGATGAATGTGGAAGTCGCAGGCCTAAACTAGCTTTCGGTGTTTACATTTGCCCCTCTTTGATTCAATGTCGTTTTGATGTTGTGTCAAAGAAAATTGAAAAGAAATATGCCCCAGTAATGCTCTAGATGAGAATAGGTGAAGGTATGCCCCCTCGGGAAAATTCACAAATTTGGGAAACGTTCAGAAAAATTTGGAAATGCTCCCGATTAGTCCAGTAGATAGGCATAAATGCAATGCAGTTGATGGAATGGGATTCATAAATGGGAGGGATGGGTGTGGGATGATAGAAAATGGAAGTTTACATGGCCAGAAGGTAGAAAATGCCACCTAAGCCCTAGGTATATATTGGAATTGGGGTGAAAAAATATTCATTTGCACCTACCTAGCTTAGAGATTTGAAAAGTTGCTCTAGATTTTTAGTGAGGATGTCTCCAGTTCCAGCCACCCATCATCGTGCATACAGGATCCGGACATACCAGAGACCAGCCGGCGTGGACCCCCCGGTATGGACCTAAAACTTGCCTTTCGAAATTTTTTTAATTTGCACGTATTTTAAGACATTTACTGCATTTTAAGTTATGCGTCATTTTTCATTTTGCACCACATGTGTATGCATGAACGACGCATTTGACTGCGAAAAGCCGCATTTGAATTTTAACGTCGGTCGGTTAGATAATTTTAGCGAATAACCGCATCTGTTTAATTTTGTTACGCATTTGATATTTTGCAACGCATATGTTTATTTTGATACGCAAATGTATATTTAGAAACACATTTGTTGTTTTGAGACGCATTTGCATATTTAGCGACGCATTTGCATATTTAGACACGCATTTGTCATTTTGAAACGCAAATGTTATTTTCATGATGCATTTGATTATTATTAACCGCATTTGATTAATAATGATGCATATAGAATGTGTGAACCACATTTGTGAAAAAGTGACGCATTTGTAAAATAATGACGCATGTGTAAAGTAACAACGCATTTACATTTGAGGTTAAAACAGTCATTTTTTTAGTAGGGTAGATGATTCCGATTGACATGAGACATGTATAATATTGTTGTAGGTTGTATTAGACCCTATCTATACACGAGAGTCGAGACCTACGATGTTTCGATTCAGAGACAGTTTGCGGCCGGCCAAGCGACAGACTCTATGGTATTTGGGTTTGTTGCACGTGACCGATATGCCCCAGATTAGGGCAAATCGGGGATTGTTGATAGCACTATGTGAGCGGTGGCACTCGGAGACATCATCGTTCCACTTTCTGACTGGAGAGGCCACGGTGACCTTGGAGGATGTATATAGGATCTTGAGACTTCCGATTAGAGGGACACGGGTGGTCTATGATACCCAGAGGGGTATAGCGGAGATGTGTAGATATTACCCCCATGCTGACGTTAAACAGCTAGGGGTGGACGACTATGAGATTAGATGGCGGATATTGGCTCAGAGGTATAAACAGTTAGACTATCTAGTAGCGACCTTGATAGGTGGTATTGTACTGCCTGACCGCCATGGTCATGGATTCCCTATGGGATAGGGGGAGATGCTGGTGGGCATGCTGGAGTGCCGAGTCATATATGCCTGGGGTTCGTGTGTGCTAGGGATGTTGTACTTCCACTTGCATGACATTGCCTATAGAGAGGCGCAGTCGATGAGCTGCGGTACCATGCTCTTGATGGTATGGGCATGGGAGCATATTGCTATTTTTAGACCACCTGTGACAGTAGATCTAGTTCGTGGAGCGCCATACACCTTTTGTTATGCGGGGGCCACCACACAGCACCATATTGGGGACACAGGTTATTTCAGACACGCTATAGACTTAATGCAGGAGTTCAAATGGAGACCATACTTGGGCTGTGAGGTGTGGTCAGATGAGGACGTGCACCTGCCCTTTTGTAGACAGACACAGTATCTGGTGGGATGGACAGTGTCCCATATGCACATTATAGAGCGACAGTTGCCAGACTGGGTACTGAGATAGTATGGAGAGGTGTAGGATGTACCTTGAGGGAGGGCCGAGTTTGCCAGGTCATCACGAGAGGTCCTGCTATGGGGGCCAGAGATTCCAGTCACCACTGCAGAGGCAGATATTGATGGGTTACAGGCACTTCCATGGAGATGGAGGGACGGACTAGCAGATCCAGGGACCACTCCAGTGTATGATCAGTGGTGGGCAGTACATAGGCCGATTCCCTTGACAGATCCAGGGCAGCCAGCACCGGTAGAGCGGCGTGGGACAGGTCCTAGAGGCAGGCAAGGCAGAGGGAGAGGAGGCCATGGTGATGGAGGGGATGATTGGAGAGGTGGCTAACATGGAGGTAGGAGAGGGAGGGGTGGTCGGAGAGGACGAGGACTAGCCTTGTCACCGATCTGAGAGGAAAGAGGAGAGGAGGATGTGGCCATGTTAGATGTAGCTAGAGGTGGTGAGGAGGAGCAACCAATAGAGGCTGTTATCCAAGACATCCCAGCAGAGGCAGAGGCAGGCAGAGAGGAGGGAGGTGTCGAGGAGGCAGTTGGAGAGGAGGCAGAGGTTGATGTCCTTAGTTTGCTAGGTGCCTACCAGGAGGACGATGATGAGGATGATGATCACGAGCAGGAGATTCGAGATTAGATCCTCGAGGAGATTGATGAGGAGGAGGATGGGATAGATAAGGCTCGACAGGATGAGACAGAGGCAGAGGTGCCCGACATAGATATGTTACGAGCCCAGGTTGCCTCCTTGGAGGAGCAGATGAGAGTATTGATGGCAGAGAGGGATGGTTATCGGGTAGAGAGAGACAGAGCCTTGATGGACAGGGATCAGGCCATAGCCCTACGGCAGGAGACTAAGCAAAGGTTCACAGAGCTCAGGTCACTATGCACAAGACCCTTAGTAGCATTTGCTAGAGAGTTGGTCAGAGCCGAAGAGAGAGAGAGATACTACAAGGATTTATATGAGGCAGAGGTACCCCTAGAGAGACGGGCTCCCAGTTTTTCAGCGGCACATAGTAGCAGGTCTCAGAACAAGACCCACACTCGGACAGTTAGCACAGAGGGGGTGGATCAGCCATGCAGAGTAGGGCCATATGACAGACCTCCCACGACTCAGAGATCAGCCAGTTCCCAGCATCATTCTCCTACACACTCGTGGCATGATGGTAGTGGCAGCTCAAGATAGGGGTAACATTTGTTTGAGACATGTATTTTGATCTTATAGCCTGCTGGCTTCCATGTACTATTAATACATTATGACATTGTGATGTGACACATTTTGAGCGATATGTATATATGATTTTGGCGGCGATTCTTATGATATGCATGTCTATTTATTGATTATGCAGTTTTTATCTCTACCTGTGATGTTTATATGATATGCCTATGTGATGGATAAGTGTATGCATTTTATGATGTTTATGCAGCGAAGGAAATAATGTTGATTCTATGTAATGTATGATTCTATATGATTATGAGATGCAATGTAATGTGATGCATGTATTTATAGGTGATTTTGTACATGAAATGCTTATGATATGCACTGTTAAATGATGATTATTGTCTATTATACCATGATGATCTAAATGTGAAATATGCCTATATGTATGTATGTTTCTAACATGTATGTTGATGCAGGATGATGTATACCGTTTTGTGTCACAGGACTCCATCATAATGCAAGAAAGAAGAACTATTAGTGTGGAAAGAAAGATTGACAAAGAATGAAAAGATGGAAGATAAATGTTAGGATTAGGAATCTTCGATATTTTGCTTTATCACAAAAGGTATTGCACTTTATCATCATTGGGTGGGACTAATACAAATGGAGAAAAACACTGTGATATGACATAGATCAAGGTGTGCAAGGTCATCCACTTGCTGATAACAGACAGTCGCAGACAAGGATTGTCACCAACTCATACTAAGGACTAAAGTTGCCCTAGTCTTTTTGTCAGATCAAACCATAGACAGCAAACAAAAGAAAAATATGGGTCATGAGACGTCATCGCTCCTCTAAATCCTTCATGGGACATCCTTGAGGAAACTAGTAACATGACCCAAAATCAAATGAAAAAGACAGTTGACAGACAGCAGCCAAAGAAAATAGAATCCTGATACATCTTTGCTTCTCTAAATCCTTCATGGGACATCCTTGAGAAAGCTAGTAACATGAACCCCAGTCATCAATCGAAGATAAATGATAAGATAAATAAGTTAGAAAGTCAAAAAGCCAATAAAAATATTTGCCAAAACTTGATCAGTTTGTTTGATTTGTTTTGATTGATAAAAAGATTGATTGATAGAGCCTAGTTTCAGGATATACACATACCGGATAAGACTAAGTCTGGTTTCGATGTTATGACTATCTGTATAAGGCATGAAAAAGTCTGGTTTCAGAAAGACATGTATCGTATAAGATGTTGAGTCAGATGCCGTTGATGTGGTAACTTGTGTAAGGCTATGTTTGATTGTGTGACCTTATCGATTATGCAGGAAGGACTCATCCTGAATAAGACATAGGTTGATTGTTTTGATAATGTATGTTGCCAAGAAGGACACATCCTGTAGCAGACTGTAGTTGATTTGTTTTGATTGTTTTGTTTGGCAAGGTGTTTGATTTGACTTAAAGATATTGCTGATTTGTTCACCAGATTGATGCATGACTTGATATGACGTGTTGACAACTGACTATGTGTGATGACAAACTCTAAAGGACTGACCTAGTGCAGCCTCAGGGGCTCATCGATTGATGGCCTTGCCTACGTTATACACGCAGAGACCTCGTAGTTCGACTTGGCTGCGACTGACAAGACTGACTACTAATAATAGATGTGTATGAAAGTGAATGTGACGAACCCTAATGGACTGACCTAGTGTGGCCTTGGGGGCCCATCGATTGATGGCCTTTCCTACGTTATACACGTAGAGACCTCGTAGTTCGACACAACCAACAACCTTGTCATATAGACATATGGGTTGAATCAAGACTTTATACAGACAGACCTAAACGAACTGACCTAATACCTCGGGGGCACATCGGCATATAGCCTTGCCTACGTCCAATCGTAGAGGCAACGTAGTTCGACAAAAGACAAAGACTGACAAGTGCGACTGACTCTGACTCTGTTTTGGATTTTCAAAATGTTTTTATTTTTTTTGTCTTTTTGAAGTTTTCTGATGTTTTTTGTGTTTTTGTAGGTCATTTTGCGATGTTTTTGTGGATTTTCCATGGTTTTACATCTTCAACACAACCAATGTAAGAACCAATATGACACATGTCAAGTGTTTGCCCCCAGTCAAGTATAAGACCAATTGATTATGAAAAGGGTAAGATGGGGGATATGAAATTTCGCTTGATGTCAATCATTCCAGGTCATGGGAAAAGACTACCACTTATTATGAATGGTATATACAAATGATGGATAGGAAATATAAGGGGTATGTACAGGGATAGTCAGTGTGTACAGGGATAAGGACTATGTACAGGGATCATGGACTATATACAGGAAAGTGGTCTATGTATAGGGTAGTGAGTCTTGCAAGCAACCAAGCAAGCATTCACAAGAATCCAAGGACAACCATGATCTTGTCCCTAGTCAAGCTGAAAACCAATTGATAGGTGATGAGGATGGTGACGATGTTGTTTGATGTGGGAAGGATGCATCCCGAAACAACATGAGGATGATGATAATTTGACTAAAGGATCAAGGTTTGTAGCCATGCTAGAAACAAAGCCAATGAATGTTTTGAATGATGCACTAGAATGCATAGAAAGATTGTACGGATTGGGCTTGTTGCATTTGGAATGACTTTTTAGGATTAGATGGTATGATGGAAGATCCTTAGACCATTAACAAGGGAAAAAACAAGGCATGTGATAGGTATTTCATATAAGGATAACTCATTTGGAAAAATGCTATGAAGGCTATGACATGATATTTTGTGGATAGTGTATGACCAAAGGATAGACATGTCAAGAGTTTTTCCAAAGCATGATTTATGTTTGCACCCCATCCCTTATCAAGATCAAAGTAGGTGGGAAAATGGATGTGAGTGGTAGGGCTAAGATGGATAGATGTAAAGGTCATACGAAGGGTATGGGAGATGAGACAACTTGCCCCCGAGTATAATAGTCCACATAGATAATTTCTTACACATGATGCCTATTTGCCAAGTTTTCATCATGGTACTTATCCAAAGCACCATAAGAATTGTTTTCACTATTAGATGAAATTTTTCTCTTGACTTTTTTTTTTCTTTTTGGTGTCACCAAGATGCCTGTTTGCCAAGTTTTCATCAAAGTGAATTTCTTTTTTTTTTTTTTTTTGCAGGGCCTTGATGCTTTAGATGATCACTGATTGTGCCAAATCCATTGATGGTGTTGATGTAGAGACTGGTGCCATGATATTCCAATAATAACCTTGATGAAGTAGTTGCCTTGTTAGGAACATAACACTTGCATACAATTGATTGATGTCATTGTGATCCTTGTTGACACTAGAGTTGGCCTTATCAAAATACGCACATCACAATAGAGTGCCATGGGAGTCCTTACAAAACAGAGTTACTGCTAAAATGCAATGGATTTGTGATGTAGGATTTTTAGACTTTAGGCGAGATGTAGGATTATAACGGATGATGGGAGACGTGTTTGGCAATTGAGATGTAGGAATTTTCATTTTCCAAACTTTGGGTGATGGATGATGGAAACTGGATTTCATATTGGCATAATATTTGGAACCATGACTTTTATATGCTTTGTATGATGACCATTTTGAAGGAGGTGGACATTTATTGTATGTGGGAGTCATCTCTTCTTGTGGCTCCACATTTTGATTGACTTTTACTTTTGAACTATTTTCTTTGCCTGATCCATTTTTCTTTGGGATCCATTTTAACTTTATTTCTCCACTTGGATTTTTGATTGATTCAATGGCCTTTGATATTTGATTTTGAACTTTGAATTTGTAAGACTTTTGTTTTTTTTAGTTCCAAATAGAAGGTTTATTTGTGTTGGAATGACTATTTATGGTATGGATGGAAGGAGTGTTGGCAACAACCTTATGGTAAGAACTACTCATGGCCTCCATTTTGATGTTTGTATCAGATAAAGTTTCCCCCAATATTGAGAGGATACCATTAAAAATTAGATTCGGTGACTAAAGGATAACCAAGACCTTGATGTCTAGGATTTGCTTGAAACTGTACTAGTTCTAGAATTCCTTGCTCGTGTATGCCTAGTCCTTTTCCTTGATACTACATGCTTTGACAAATTCTGTTTGCGATGGGGTATTTTTTCTTTTGAAAGCAAGATGCAAACCCATCACTGTTCATGTGGAAACTATTACTTGGAATCTTCTCCTCTTCAAGAAAGCCTGATTTGATAAAAGTGGATGATCCTAGTTGATAGGATGTCATATCTTCATTGACATGTTGGATATCTTTGGTGTGATTTTGTGACATATCAGATTTAGAGGATTCTATTGGTGCTTCCAAGTCGATGTTGAAACCGTCTTTATGGTCATTGTCATATAGTCCCATGAACTTAGCTATAGTTTGATCATTTGTAAATATGTCTAGAGTAGGAGACTCTTGTTCTAGAGGAATATCATCTATGCTTTCAAAGGAGGCAAGTGTCTCATTTTGGGAAATGGATGCATTTGGTACTTGGATAGGGTCATCTTCAAATGTTCGATCCTGAATGGAATAAAGGTCAAGGAGTGGATCATTTTAGACTTCTTGCTCAATAGTAGTGTCTTGATCAAAGACAGGTTTGTCTTGAATAATATGGTTGGGAATGGAATATTGGTCAAGGATAGGTGTATTTTGGATGCCATGATTATCTAGGACTTCTTGGATGGACTTAAATATAAGGTCGTGGGATAGACTACTTTGATCTTGACATGAAGGTGAAGCCATGAAGTCATGCTTTGGACTTTCCATTTGACATGTATCCTCAAGTTTAGTAGATGGGATGTGACTTTGGAGACCATGAATAGATGTATTTTCATGAGTAAATGTAGATTGAGATGAAGTGACTTGGAAGGGATTAGTGGATGAAGGACTATGATAGGATGTGGAGGATTGGAAGGGATTAGTGGATGAAGGACTATGGTAGGACATGGAAACTTGGAAGGGATTAGTGGAAGGTTGGTTTCCCTTGTCAAGGTTAGGATAAGGGTGATAAGTGGATGTTTGTTGTGGATTCATGGCATGGATTAGCTAAGGGATTCTTGATAATGAGGGTAGATGGATGGAGGACTAGGACTTATGGATTGTTGGTAGGAAAGGTATGTGGGTAGTTGACCATGGGTTGACGTTGATTGGCATTTGGATTGTATATATTGTCTTTTGAAGTCTATGGCTTGTTGGTACTGACCATTAAGGAGTAACTGGTATTCAACTTGACTAGCACGCATATCAAGGTAAATTGCAGACATGGTGGTGAGGTTATGATGAAAGATGGAGTATGACTAAGGTATGTGATATGAGGTCTAAGGTATGACAATGCAAAGAGTGACTTAAGTCTAAGGTATGCAACCTAAGCTATGTTTTTTTGGGATTTTCTAAATGCAAAACAAGGAATGTTCTAGGATGACGCTAGTCTAAAATGACAATATCTAAAGATGCAAAGTCTAAGCAAGACCCTAAAGTGATCAATTCTATAAACCTTAAGATGAAGGGATCAACTACCTAAAGTCAAACCAAGGTGTCAATTTAGTTAAGCCAAGGAACCAATATAGGACAAGGATCAAAGACAAGTTGAGTTTCCTAACTAGACTGATGAGCTAGGAAGACTCTCTATAGGACAAAGTATAAGATGATAGGACTGGGTTCAATGAAAAATTTTGTTGACACTATGACTTTTCTAGAGTATAGGTGGTGGACTACTCCTAAAGTTTGTAAAAGTGACCTTTCTAGAAGTCTAATGCAAAGTGATATGTACCCTAAGATGAAACTAAACTCTAACTGAAGACAACTATGGTAATGACTGAATGAACCTAAAGGATGCAAAATTGAGCAAATCATTTCAAGTTTCTATTTCAAAGACTGTTTGTGTGAAGACAACTGAAACTGGTGCAGACGTGATGATTGGACAATGACTGTGAATTTTAGTTTTTCTGGTAATCAAATAGATGTGGTTCAATTTTAACAGTTGCGGTCTAATCTGACAGATGCGACTCAGAATTACTAGATGCAACTCCTACTGACAGATGTGACTCAGAATATAACACATACGATTTTTCTAAATCAGATGCGAGCCAAAATGACAAATGCAACTCAGAATATAACACATGTAGTTTTTATCAAGCAGATGCAAGCCAATCTAACAGATGCGACTCAGAATTTATAGATGCGACTCAAAACCTAACAGATGCGACTCTAAACCTAATAGATGCGACTTTAAAAATCAGATGCGTGTTTCTGGTGAACAGTTGTGACTCTCTATGATTTTTCAGTGACATGAAATTTAAACTGACTCCATTTTCTGTGATCAAATTCTAACAATCAAAGACAATCATAAGACAAAGTGTTTTCAGTTTCAATTTCATACTCAAAGAATGTTTAAAGTGACAACAGACAAGCACATCCTAATAGGCCAAAGGCCTAGGGTTTGTATACTTGGTATAGCCCACCTAATATACCCCAAATTGGTGATGAACACCTTTCCTTCTCGAGAGCGGATAGCTTAGGAATTTGGTGGCATTAGCTCCCCTCCACGGCTCATTAACGTCTTTCGAGCACACCAATTCTGAATTCTTTGGGCAATGACCTCCCAAGAACTGCTATCTCTACTCAAGGGGATCAGTAGTGAGTATCTTCGGGCATGATACTGTACCCTACACTATACCAAGCAACGGCCACAAATAGCTTGGTCTCTAAAATAAAAGGTATTTAATTTGGGCATTCCATTCATGGGGTGTGATCCATACGACACGAGTCCCCTTTCGGATCCATCTCGTCGGAACCACACTCATGATTCTTGGGGTTTCCCCAAGAACCCACTTTTATATACCGACTGGAAGTCCCTCAGGTTCAGGGTGCTACTGGTCTGAGTCATCCTGGGGTGAGTACTTTTTCCCACCAGAACAGGCCCAAGTTCTAGAGTTGGTAACTGTTTCTCTTACACCCAGGATCGCACGGATGTGCAAGGGGAGAGGATACTTCGATATACCAAGTCGTAAGGGTAACAAGACTTGTGCTTTCGCACCAAACACAGTAGACACTTGTTAATTTTAACCAAACAAAATATTTGCTATGCTACCAAACAATTTGTTTCAAAATTTAACTAGGGTCTTCGACAAGCCTCCTGCAGAAGATCTCAAATGTTAGTAATTTTCAATATTGTCTTCGTCAATCATCCTGCAAAAGCTTGTTAACTCCAAATGGCCACACGCAGTCAGATGCATCATTTAGTTTTCAGATGCGGTTCAGGAAATCACTTGCGGTTCAGAAACTTCAATTGTGTCGCTTTTCTGTCAGATGTAGTTCAGAATGTCAATTGCGGTGCAGAAAACTTCACATGCGTCATTCCATATGAAAAACCTGCAAAAAAAATTGAAAATAAAATATCTACGGATCCGCGAAGATGGTGTCTTCACGTTGGGTTCACCAAAATGTAATGCTGAAAATGAAACGCTTATGCACAATAGACAACAAGGAAGATCGTTAGAAGCACACATGCATATAATACTAAAATCTAAAATGCAAATTCATTTGTTAAGCAACAAAGAACATGGGAAAGTAAAAATGTAATTAAAACTAGAACAATCTCACCAATTCCAAACGTATTTCCATGATTCATCTCAATTTCCCTTCTCCATTTTGCTTGTGTAGTATAATTGCCCTCAGATTTTCAAGTTCATGCAAGTATAGCCTAAGATAGTGATTAGCAAAATATCGAAGATTCAAGATTGAGTGCTCTCGAAAGTTACAAAATTTTCAAGAGAGATTGGAATGAAGAATGACAAATCAATTTATAGAAAATTGATTATTCGAATGATAGGCCAAGATTGAAAGATTAACGGACGGTTGAGATTGACTAATTAGTCATGTATTCTATTAACTGATAGAAGTAACATAACTGATTCGAATTAGAAATAGAATTAAAGATTAAATAAATGATTTAATCTTCAGTTCGACATTCGAAAACATAAGAAATATCTTTGCATGACAAAGATAAAGATTGATTATAACGACTCTCTGTTCGAATGCACGCACAACATTTAATTAATTAAATAAGAATATTTAATTAATATGGATGTACACACAAATGATTTAGAACTGGAGGGTTGCATGGTCTGATGAAGAGATTACTTGAAGACGCCACTCAGACATCAAATCAATAGTTGACTGAACGATTAAATTAGATGTCGAGTCGAGTAAAAGTGAATACTTAGATAACTCACATAATTATCTAAAATATAGAAGAATGTGTTAAAATAGAATTAATGAATTAAATAATTCATTTAATTCAAGACTCGATATTCGAAGAATAATTAAATAAATAATATTTATTTAATTAAGTGATGAAGGGATTTTAAATGAATAATTAAATAAATAATGAATTTATTTAATTATAGTTGGAATATGATAAAGAATAAATTAAATAAGAATTTATTTAATTTGACCAGCAGAATAAGGTTAATTAGCAATATAATTAAATAAAGAGCGTTTATTTAATTAATCAAGTAGAATAAAGATAAGTGAATTAATTAAATAATTAAGATTATTTAATTGATAGAAGAAATAAAAGAAAATAAACTAATTAAATAATTAAGATTATTTAATTAATAGAAGAATTAATGTTAAGATGAATAATTAAATAATTGACATTATTTAATTAATGACCATGAAGAATACGAATTATGATGAATGTGGAAGTCACAGGCCTAAACCAGATTTCAGTGTCTACACTATGCAATACCAAAAAAAAAGTCACACCCACCTTCCCCCACACTCCACTATGTTGTACATAGTTGGCAGAGTTACATCGATCCTGTACTGATATAGTATTTTCCCTACATCAACCACCAAGGGATACCTTTCAATCAAGGTACTGATAATAAGGAACCAACACTATAATATTCCTTGAGATAATCTAATAACATTGTGAATCCTAGAAAACAACAAACAATCCAAATTTTATAAACTAGAATAGAATATTGTCATTTATCTATAAACCCAATAGGATTTACAGAGGGAGAAAGTTACAATAGAATTTACAAAAAAAATCCATATAAGCATGTAGACAGGTTAGCTTCCATTTGCATATGAATCATTCTCTATATGACATATGGAAACCCTTAATACTCATCTATTTTAATACTCTATAAGATCTGCCACATATCTCATTACTTGTTTAATGGGAAAATCATTTATCTATAAACCCAATAGGATTTACAGAGGGAGCAAGTTACACTAGAATTTACAAAAAAAATCTATAGCTTATATGTCATTCACATCCTTGCTACTGTAGACAGTTTATCTGCCATTTACATATTAATCATTCTGTACATGACATATGCAAACCCTCAATACTCATCTGTTTTAATACTCTATAAGATCTGACACATATCCCATTACTTGTTTAATGGGAAAACCCTCAATAATCATTTGTTTCTAATAATCTAAAATATCTGCCTTGTATTTCATTCCTTGTTTAATGGGGAAACCCTCAATACTCATTTGTTTTTAACACTATAAAAGATCTGCCACATATCTCATTACTTGTTTAATGGGAAAACACTTATCTTGTAATTTATATAAACTATTCACATCTTCTGGATTTTAGGCAATTGGGCTATTAGTAATTATGTTCGAGAAAGAAAACCAAACATTTAGAATAAACAAATCAATTCCAACTCAGTTAATCCATAAAATTTTGATACAGAAATGTCTACAAGAATCATCTCAAACATATGCAAGATTAAAATGAAAAGGGAAAAGAAATTCTCCCAAAAACCCCGTCAAACCATGTAATAAGAACTCTAAAATTGAAAACAGTTAATCTACGACCACTGGTCGATAAAATTACTTAGGCCATCTTATGACTTTAAAAAAAATCTGTAGAGGTTTATTTTAAGAATGCAATGACTTCAACCTTAAATGTTGCATGCAGAACAATTCCAACGTGCTTCATTCACCAATAGAAAACAATTGGATTTAATCCAAGTTCTGCCAAAGTTATTGTTGCAATGTGGAAGTTGTGCAGATGTATTGAATAAATATTTGAATTACCATCAAAACTGCTAAAAACTAAAAATATCCAGGGCAATAGCCTTCTCTATAGGATACAAGCACATATATGACTATTATTCAAAGTAACTTATTGTTGTTAATACAATTTTAGTCTAAACCCAGCCAACAATGAGAGCTAACGAGCTCCATTACAAACAATATTCTTATACCTTTTCAATTTCTTGAATAGAAAAAAGAATAGCAACTAACAAAAATAATCACTAGTATGAAGTGAACCAGGGAATTTTTAAACAAACGTAATTGCAAATTCAAACTTAGTAAGCTTTTCTAGCATCTTGCCACTGCATGCTTTAGTTTGATAGTACATTATTTTGTGATACTATAAAATAAAAATATTTAAAAAATCAATATTATTTGTTCAATTTATTATTTGTTTTATTTTATTTTTCTCTCTATTGGGTAGTGTAACTTAGGTGTTGCTATGGTGTTATCTTATGTTTACCATACTAAGGAAAAATTGAGATTTGTAAAAGTGGCCAGGGGCCACATGCAACTTTTCCCATCAATAGAGTAGGTATTGAGTAAGGCTTGTACAAATCGGTCTAAGTTGGTGGATAATTGTGATTTTGATGTTGTCGAAGATAAGATCAAGATCAAGATAGTAGTCGCAATGTTGTGTAGATTGTTACAAAATGCAAACACATTTCCAAAGGCCTCTATTATGAAAGAGGAAGCAAATAAAATTTTTAAATAGAATCTAATGAAACAAGGGTTGAGGTGCAGCAGAAGTCAAATTATGTCAGGGCCTTTTGACATTACAATCTGTATTCAACAATCAATAGATAGTGGATTGGATTTAACACCATTAAATAGTGTATTCTTTTCAAAGCGGAATATTCTTGTCAATTGATAATTATGGCTAAATATTAAATGGGGAGAGGATCTATTGACAGTCAGCATAGACATCTTTTAGTAGGAAAGAAAATATAGCTTGGGTTTGTGCAAAGCACTTTCTTAAAAGAGATTCCAAGAGCTTCTTGCAAAGCACTAGATATGCTTATCTCTAAACTTTCCACTTTTACTTATTGTTGATGGCGCCTAAACTGCACATGGGCTACCGCACTTGTTATGTTAGAACAGGGGATTGATTGTCTTAGACCAAGTAAAGGAAAAAATTATGCTCGCATAAATAAAGACAATAGGTAAGTCAATGCCACTCACAATTACATCAACTACATGAAACAATGGCTAACATTATTGTTTTTAACTTTATAGTTGCTGACAAAAATGTGGTTCAAATTAGCATTAGGGAGTCTACAAGAACTTCCATTCACAATCTCTTCCCCTGTAGATGCATTTTGCATACCTAGGTAATTTTCTACCACTAAATGATAAAATAAACAAGATCATAAATAAAAAATTCTCTATAGTTTATTCAATCTCTACCTCTGAGCACTGCCTAGTATAGCCTTTACACAAACCTGCAAACTTTTGATGTCATTATTGCTAGTGTGGACTATTTGTAATGAGATTGTCACATGGCTTTAGATTTCCTTTGTTTACAAAATGGAGAATGAATAGTATATTAATTTTTTAAGGTTTGCAGTAGGTCCTCTCTTACTTGTTTTTGTCACTCCATTGAAAGGTGCTTAACCTTGTTCATTGATGAGATGGTTTCCCTTGGATGTTAGTATATATGGCTTATTCAACCTACTGATTGACCACAACACCTTGTAATTATATCGATATATTGATAGGGAGAATAAAAATTGCTAGAGAACGTCCCAAAACCAGTTTCCATTACTATTTATAACATTCGACCTGTCACTTCTCTTTGCAACCGACCTCTACGTGAGACATGACTCAATTCCTTACCTCTTTTAAAGTCACTTTGCCTTAGATTCCACTTAGGATGCCTCTGAAACTACACCTTGAATTCCATTTAGGATACATATGAAAATGTCTACTCCCATGTGCCTCTTAAGTATCAATATCACTCATTATAAGTTTCCCCAAAAGTTCATTTTTTATTTTTTAATATTATGGGTACAGAGGAAGTGCTGCCACTAACATGGAGGGAGCTTTTGGGGAATATAGATACCCAAAAAGTGCCACCACTAACATCAGAGAGGTTTTTTATAATGGATTACGGGTAACCCAGAAGTGCTGCCACTAACATAGAGGAAGAACATGACTCAAACATGTGTCAATGATGGGAAGCTCCCTAGGACTTTTGTTACTAAGGTGCTTTATATTGTTTCTTAAGTGACGATGGCTTCAGCCATTGTTATGCTTGGTAAATTGGTGCCTAAACTTATAAAGTTACATTCACCTTTTTTGGTCATTGAATGGTAAAATATTCTTCAACTTACAGTGGAGCAACACTGTTGTTTGATCAATCACTAAAGCATTCCAACTTAGTGATCAGGGAAACATAGGAAAAAATAAAAACAAAATGCACAGTATAAAAGTTGCAAGCAAATTTCCTTCAATAGATCCCTTTTCAGTTGAGTTTAGTTAATAACAACAAGGTTGAAGCATGTATCTTTCAATGGTCTTGACTGTGTTTCATGACAGACTGGTAAAAACTAGTGTTTGGGGCAGATTACTGAGATTTGATTTGGGTGAGTGGTCCAACTTGAGAGTCAATGAGTTTTGATGGTTTCCATGCTGTATGAAAGTCCTTTTCTTGATAGATTTTGGGTGTGTACATAAGATTGAAGCCCTTGTCTACTTATTGTTCACGAAGGGAAATGTTAACACAATCCTGTTTAGGACAGTGTGTATAGTTGGAGTCTCATATGTTGAGTGGACATAAAAACTTGTTGAAATGTGTTCTTTTAAGGAGACTTGTGTGTTTTTGAGTCTAGTTGAATGATGTGGTGAGTCCTTGTTGTTGGGAGTTAAGGATGGATGAGCATTGTAGCCTAGAGACCTAATCGTTATTTTGGGTAGTCTATCTTTGAAAGTTCATGTATTTGGGTTATTGAAGTTGGTGAAAGGGTTTGTGACAACTAGTTTGGAGTCGGTTATGGTCTCATGAAGTAACTACAAGAGGAATATGACCTTTTTCTTTGTTTTGGATTCTTGAGTGTTTGAACCAAGAGCCATGATGTGTATTTAATGACAATAGTGAAAGAATTTGATCTGTTTTTATATTGAGAGAAATATAGTTGAATTAAGTGTGTCAAAGGAAGGAAAGTTGAAGGTTTTGTGAGATGTGTTTTGAATCCTCCTAACTCTGTATCATTGATGAAACCCGAACTTTTGATGTCCTAGATGTAACATTGGATGGTGTTTTTGATGGAATGGGTGTTCCCTTATGGGGGACTTTAGCTATTTTCCCATTTGAAGTAGCAGTATTCTTCTTAGTGAATTTTTGTTTTTTCTCTTGTTTTTGAGAATCCATCAAGGCATGATAAGATTCCATCTCATTTTCCTTTGTTTCTTTGACACCCTTAGTGTCTGATTGTGTTGATTCTAGACTATCTTTGTTCTTGTTCTTGTTTTCTTAGATTTTTGTTGTCAACATCCATCATATTAAAATCATCCACCTTTGTATCCCTTACAAGACTACAATGTCTTTTGTCATTTTCCATTACTAGGTTCTTGTTTGAAGAAATGACCTCTGAATAAACATGTTCTTGCTTAAAATTGAGGTATATATTGACTTGGCTCCTCTGTTATGAAAATGCCTGCTGTAGAAGTTTGGTCATCTTAGGACCCTCATCTCAACTCACATCAAGATTAACTCATACTCTACCCTGTGCATAAAGACTTTCAAGGCTTCATTAAGAAGTCCATTATGCAAAAAACTAACATTACAAAAAGAATTTCTCTCTTTCTGGTGTCATTTGTATCAAAAGTAAAACTGATTATGCTCTAACTAATAAAAATTAGTAATTACATAATAAAAGGGTAACCAAGCATGTGCATAGGAAATCATAACATGTTCAATTGAGTGTGCCCTATTCCAGCCTTGTCATGTGGATGAAGGTATTTACAGTTTGCCATAAATTTGTGAGTTCTTGTCTTCAAAAAGTACTATAACACACATCCATCAAGTTCATAACATTTCACTTGAGAATTAGAAAGCATAACCCTGAACCTGGCTACATAACTAAACACACATTCAAAGTAGAATCGACCATATCTGCTTGAATATTCATTATTGATGCCTGAAGCACTATAAATTATAATTAAATCTTTAATAAATGGGAACAAATATTTGATCTTATCATAAACACCCAAAATACTTGAGTGGTGACACTTATATGGTGAGAAATGGAACAACTAATTTATTCAAACTTGCATTATTACTTATAAGCTTCTTAAATAGATTTTGATCCTTGCAATAGTCTAGAATAACAAATTACCAACCAAAGAAAGTGCCACTATCACTACCACTAACCTGCAAATGTGTCATCTTAAGCCCAAATCCCAAAAGATATCAGAGACAACAAGAAAAGCATATTGATATAGTTACAATTAATGGCTATACTCGTGACAGTGCATCAATTTCATCATATCAGACCCAACAATTGTTTTGTAATCATGTAATTTACTATATGAAACTTCACAAATCCAGCATGTTGAAACCTCTAGAACTACCTTGTTTTAACCACAAACTTGTATTTACTATTCTTCAGCATATACATGCTCAAAATTTTCCTCCAAACCCATACTAGCTATCTGATTTTGTACTTCACTCAGTTCAACATCACTCTTAATTTGTAATTTAAGTGACTAATCTTGGAATTCTTGACTTCTTAAAATTGTTCCAAGAGATCTTCCAGGTTCTCCTTGTGAGTATACACACCATAACTTCCTTTGGTATGTCCCCATGATTTTTATGAAATTATCTTCAATTGCTACCCTATTTTTTCACTTGAAAATTTTGGATTTCCCAAGTTCAAATTGTCTAGATTACACATTCTTCTCACCTGGTAAAATGACATTTTACCATTGCTTTAAGGGAAAAAATCCAATAAATTTGAAGCACAATAGTGATATGCATTGTACAACACAGTAAGATATACATGGAAAACAAGTATGGTCATTTCAAAAGTTTAAACATGTGGCTAGGTGTTGTGGTAACTCAAGTTGAACTTCATTGCATTGTTTACTTTTTAAGTTGTTATCAATTTGTTCATAATTAAACTCTGCACAACCCACTATTTCTCCTGAAGTCTAAAATTATGGTTAATCTCATCTTACCACTATCTTCAACATCAATGTTGTATAGTTTGCAACACTTGTGTCTCCATGATTATACTTGCTCCATAATTCTTTAATATTCGTTGTTGGCCACAAGCTTCCCTTTTGAATTGAAAGTCCTTTTTGTGAAGGAAGTTTGTTGCAGGCTCTTTTCATTTTTTTTCAAACCCATTCTTTTCAAGTATGAGACTTCTTCAATGGTAGATTCACATTCTTCATCAGTGGATGTTTCTATAGTTTTTGAAATCTTCTTTCAACAAATTTTTCCCTTTGGGAGAAGTAGTTACTATTTCACAAGCTTTCCTTGCCAATGGGAGTTGCTTCTTTTTTGCAAGTTCTTTTGTTGTTAGAAGTTATTCATTGGAAGAAGTTTCTTCCTCCACAAGACTTTTGGTGGTATCTTATTGTTTTGCAAGTTTGTTCTTCACTAGGAAATTGTTGCAGACAAGTTTCCTATGGCAAAAGTTTTGTTGGGCTATGAGGTTCTCCTTTGGCCAGAGTCACGAATCTCCTTTTGCTTGGAAAAACTTTTAGGACATCCCTATCTAGTCAGCATTTTTAACATCCATGGGCCATGCATCTCAATGCTACCTAATGACAAGAATCTCTTGCTTGGTGGAAGTTTGTCTTTTCTGCAAGTCTCTTTTTCCTAGCAAAATTTTTTGGAGTTTCGTCTTGTCAACATCATAGACTTCTATACATTCACCTCTACTAGATCCAATGGCATAGGAATAGTCTCTTTTGAGGGTGACATCAACTCTAGGCACACCATAATTCCTATAGCCTTGTGTTCCACATGCCTTCTATAGTTCTCTTTGTTGAAATAAGTTTTTAGGCTCATCTTTCACATCAGTAGTAAATTTCTTTGGTAACATTGTTTTTTAGCACTTTCAAGCTTAATTTTTCTCCTTTTTCATCTATGCTTTAGAGATTAAAACTATTCAATCCTCATGTGGTCTAATGCCTTCCTAATAGCAGATTTGTTCTTGGCTTGAGGGGCATCTATCACAACCATGACTTTGTTGAGGTTACTGTCCCCAAATCTCACCAGAGGGTATTGTTTGCTTGATCCCTACAAGGTGCACTACGACTTGACCCTGCCAGTGGTTGTTGCCCTTGGGCCCCTACTCCAGTGCCATAAAAAACAATGGAGTACTACACCAACTAACTATGCTACTTTTTTGACTCTGTGCCCAATCAATGAAGGCACATAATCTTTTGAATTCAATTCTTGTGAACAAACTTCCCCAAGATGTCCCTAGAAATTTAGTGAATTCTTCACTTCCTTTGGATTCAAAAAAAAAAAATCTTCAAATTCTATGAAGTTTAGCATTCTACGTTTATCAAAAAAGAGAATTCTATTTTTAGGTTAGTATTCTAGTTATTTTGATCCATTGGATTACCCTATTTAAGAATGTCTTTCTCTTTTTGACAATCTATGAGTATAGAATTTTTCATCTTTGTATTGATAATTTGTCCTTTTAATGGAGTAAGCAATGTTTTGACTTTATTTGTCATATCTTTGATTCAGAGATTGTCCTCTAGTTTTGATTTCATGTAGTGTGTCTTCTTGCTCATGGCCCCTATATGGAAGTAACTTTCTTATGCATATTTGGTAGTTATAGGCCATCATTTTGAGTTCTATGCATCAAGTAATTTTTTAAAAGTAAAGTTGAGCCAGCCCCAGCCACATAATTTGGTATTTTCATGTTTGATAAGTTGGTTGAATGCTAAAAGGAGAGCTAATTGATCACTAGTTTTGAAACATTGCCCCATTTTTACTTTCTCACACCTTGGTAGAAATGTTTGTTTTGTAATTTTCTCTTGTTTTCTAATATGTTATAATGCAAGTTTGTAATAAGGTTACTGATCAATAGTTAATATGGAATTCTTGTTGATATTTAAATTGTTGATGTGTATGCAAAAGCAGGCTAATGAGAATGGGTTTGTAAGAAGATTAGTTGCTAGTATGCTGAGTGGAAAACAACTTGCTTCTCCAAACACCGTGAGTTCTATGATAACCTCAATGAACACATTTTATCATATTTTTTGTGTTCTATGGTATTGAATATTAAATCTTACAATTTTTTATTTGTTTGAATGAGATATTGATTGAGCTGCATGTAGCTGTTGTAATCTAAAGAGAAAACTATACAAGTTTATTAGTTTATATTATTCATGCATAAAAAAATTTTGGAAGCCTTTATGCAAGTTTAGTAGGAACATGGATGAAGTGCAACTTTTGAACGTAATAAAAACTCAACATATCTTCCAAGGATTGTTATAGATCAAATATAATATAAGTTGAATGTCATGCTTTGGATTTATTTTTGGCTACCTTGTGCATCCTTTTTTATGAATCTCCTTATGTGTGGATGGAAACCAACCCTATACCTGGTCAAATCATTTTGTCGAAAATGTTAACTTCTAGTTTATAAGCTGAATTAAAATTTTGAACAAAAATTAACTATCATCCACAGGTTTTGGATAAAAGATTCTTTTTTCCTAGTTTTTGACCTCACACCTTGGTAGAAATGTATGTTTTGTAATTTTCTAGATTGTTTTCAATGTTATAAGGTAGGTTTGTAATAAGTTTACTGAACAATAGTTAATATGGAATACTTGTTGATATTTAAATTGTTGATGTGTATGCACAAGAAGGCTTATGAAAATGGGTTTGTATAAAGATTAGCTGCTAGTATGTTGAGTGGAAAGCAGCTTGCTTCTCCAAACACGATGAGTTATGTGATGACCTCAGTGAACACATTTTATCATATTTTCTATGTTCTATGGTACTAAATATTAAATCTTACAATTTTGTATTTCTCTGAATGAGATATTGATTGAGCTGCATGTAGTCATTGTAATCTAAAGAGAAAACTATAAAATTTTATTAGTTTATGTTATTGATGCATAAAAATTTGTTGGAAGCCTTTATGCAAGTTTAGTAGGAACATGGATAATGCTTTATTTGTTGGAAGCCTTTATGCAAGTTTATGTTATATTGTGTTATTTTTTTCTTTTTGCAGGAATGTATTGATAAACTCAAAGAAGGAGATAAAGTTAAGGTGTTGGATCCATTAGATGGTGATGTTGTGTGCATTGGGTGAATTCACTCCCTATCTATTGTACATGGAGTCAACTTGAAAGGAACAATGGATGCAAATGTAAACATTTAAAGGTCACAAGTAACATACCCCTTGTTTATGAAGACAAAATAGATGGAGTTGTTCATCTGAAAGAGAAAGAGGGAACCTTCAATATTACAACATGCTTGGTCCTTCAATATTACACCAGCCCTTCACTTTTGTGTGGAGGAACAACTCTAGACATCACCCTCTCTTAGACTTGTTCACCTTCTCTCAGACAGGCCTGAAGCCATCAATGGGCAATAACTCATATGCGAACATACTTAAAAGGAGGATTCAAAATCTTGAATGGTTGGTTCTAAGGTGATAACCATCGACATACTTAAGATGAATTTTAGTGACAAGACATGGAACAACATGTCAAATGACTTAAGGGAAATTTCAATTCTCCATTAAATGGGAGGGATATGTGTGCTCGCCTACTTGCTATGTTTTTGGTGTCTATGATCTACTTGTCGGATGAGACCAAGAAATCGACATTGAACTACTATTATACTCTTTTTTCATCATCGCCTTCTTGTTAGCCATTAACATTGTTTGGTACAATTATCTTAAGATATTTTCAAAGTGATTGAAGAAAGCTATCTACTTGATTTCCTCCTATTCATTTAATGATTTCATTTTTGAAAAGACTTCGCATTTGATGGTTTCATTTTCTTGACTTTGATAGATTTTTATAGGTAGCTTACCAATTATTTATGTTGGTCTTTGAAAGGTTAACTCCCAGTATTGAGCGTACCCCATAGTCCATCTTCCAAATAGACGTAAATAGTGGTGTAATTGGGAAGTAAATAAATGAGTAAGTGAATAATTCGTAGCAATTATTTGGTTAAAGTAATGATGATGATATTGTTGTGTTGAATTTGGGATAGATTTTTGGGAGACTATGTGTTGATGCACCCATTAGATATCAATAAGTTGCTTGCACTATACTCACACATTGTTACAAGGACTATGTACCCTCTCTGTGCTTACATTTTGGCACAAGAAGAGACTATTGGAAATAGTTGTGGCATTTAGTGTTACACCTTCCATTTCTAGTAGTTTGAAATTTTATCAATGACATTTAGGTGCCAACTTTACACCTATTGATTGCATTCGCTTGGAAGCTTTTATTTTCTAGTGTAAGTTTTGAAGCGGAGTATGAAGGTGTACATATCTGCTAAAGCATGGTAAAATGATGTTATTACATTCCAACATTAATGAGGGTCAACTGTGTAAGTTCGTTTAGGTATGTGCATCATGCATTTTGCATCTGTCCTTTAATAACAAGCAATCCAATCTTCTTGCATCACACATTTTTATGCGTATGTCTAAATCACTTCCTGGGAAACGTGTCCCTCATTACTATCAATCAAAGCAATAAATTCATTCAAAATCTTTGAAATAGGAAGAAACAAAAAATCCAAGTAGAGACCCAATATGACATGGTATTAAAGATTGAGTCATTGTGTTTTCTGAGTGAACCTTGAGAGAGGGATGATCTAATGTATACTATACCTCTTCTTAGTGTTTTGCAACACCGGTTAGGCATTCTATTTTATACATTTGGAATTTGGAAGGTGTTGTTTGTGTTTTGGTTATGACAAGACATGTTCATAATGTTGTGTTTTATTTCTACCTCAACTAAACTCTCCTATCAAATGCACTAGTTGGAAAGTCTTTTACGTGACATTACGGTTGCTAACTTTTCACCTTTCACTTGCATTAATCTGAGAGTTTCTTGATTGATGGAGGGGTGCATCTTTAACACCTGATGAAAGTACACTTGCAATACACATTCATTTGAAATTTCTTTAAGACATCTATCGTCTATCCTTTCATATATGTGAAAATTTCATTAGCTCAAAAAGGGTGCATTTATTCACAGTCAAAGAATTAATTCACTTATTTTCAAACACTTGGGGTTTGTTTCCAAATCTTCCCATAAAGTCCAAATACACATCTTTCAATGAAACATGCCAACACTAAAAGTTCATAAGTTTTGGCAAGTTGAAGTGAATATTTAAAATTGTTTGAATTCAAAAGGTGGTGATATTTGTTATGGATTTTAATGTTCACTAATCTATCATTTTGATTGAAAGCTCGCTAAGAGAAAGTTATTTTTTCTTGCTTTGTATATGAAGTGTTAAAATCAATGGTCCTTTGATAAAAGTGAATGCAAATGGAAATATTGTGGTATTTACTATTGGGTCTATGGATGTTGAAATCTGCAAATGGTTAGTAACTAACATAGACAAACATGATTAGTTTCCAAGCAAAGCAAACCTTCGACATCCATATGAAATAACACATCATGTTCAAAATGCAAATAAATGACAAAAGATCTAAAGCAAAAGCATAAGAAAACATGATGCAAACTATCTCATATTGGATTGGTGTCACATGTGCTAGTGACCCTTTCCCAACCCTTGATTAATAAGCTTAGATGATGATGATGAAATGGACAAGATCAAATCTCAAATGAAGAGAGTGACCTTGCAAGATTGTGGAGGATTTGCTTGAGGATGAAGCCTGTATTTAAAGATTTTCAAATGCTAAGTGTTGAAGAGGGACCAATGTGAGACTAAAGATTCTACCAATGGTAGGAGGACACTTGTCATCATGTGATTGGTTGATGTATGTGCAAGATTTGGGAAGAGTGCCCATGAGAGGGAAAATTTGAATTCAAATTTGCAATGAATGCTAAGTTTGACCTTTGGAAGGGGACATGTAAGAGACATGTAAGGCACCATAAATGCTCTGTTGGGTGTACATGTCCACTTGGGGGGAAATTCAAATTTGGAGAATATTCTTCCTTTATGCCAAGTTGAAAATAAAGATTTTGATAAATCAATTAAATGCAATTTCATGTGCAAGTGGCCAAATCTAGAGAATGCAAGTGGGTGAGTATTTAATCAGGGTTAGATTAAATAGATGATGATTTTGCTGATTTAATGCTGATTAGATGATTTTGACTTTTAAGACTTAAATATTTGTTTTATTTAAATCAGAAAAGGATGAAAGATGCATGTTTGAGATTTTAATTAAATAAAGCTTGATTTATTTAATTAAACTATGATTGAGCTTTTGATGATAAAAACTCGATTTACTAGGTGAATGGATGTGATGCATTTGATTTATTTATTGAGCGGATGAATATGCATAATGCAAATTTGAAGTGTCTACAGGGTCAACTTCATGGGCCTTGGAAATTTTATTTGATTTAAAATAGTTAACATGCCTTATGCATATTTTTAATTTTAATTTTTTTACAATATGTGCATACATCTAAATTATGATAACTTTGCAATGTTTATAGGTTGACATCAAAATAAAACATTTGGATCAAGCGAAAACAAAAGCTAGATTGGAGTTGAAGAATTGAGCATCAGATTTGAAACTCAAAAGTGTTTTTTAATGCTTTCTAGGGATGTCTGTCTTATGCTTTAATTTTCTATTCTAGACTAACTCACTTGTTTTTGGACCTTAAAACGAATGTTACCAAGGCTTTCAATTTTTATTGTAGAGGGGTTAAAATGAACTTTAGGAAAATTGACTAGATTTCGTTTGAGGTTAAAAAATTGGACAAGACAACTTTCAAATCTCATTTTGGTGCTTTAAAACAAATTGAAATAATTGCTTTGAAAGGTTAAAATGAACATGTAAGTATACTTTGCTTTTGTTATTGCTTACTTAAAATAACATTATCAAAAAGGGCATATGCACTTCTCTCATGCTTCATGGCAATCTTGAGAATCAAAAGGCCTTTTTGATGATCTTAGGTTGAGATAAAGTAATCATCTCCACACTTCATTTTTTGGGTTTAAAATTGAACAAAACACTTTGTGAGTGTGAGTAAACCTATTGCATGTGTTCTCCCTTTGTTTCTAAATGAAGGTTGATCGAACTATGAATACGTTTACTCGCTTTTGTCTATCTTAGAGGGCCTGCCTTAGGGAAAAAGTACTCACCCAAAGGAATGACTCAACCGATAACACTCTAAAGCCAAGAGTATTTCCAACCAAGATATAAATGTGGGTATTGGAATAAATGCCAATATCATGTGGTTGACTCTATAGACGTCTAAATTTTGACACTTAATTTATCCAAATTCATCCCCTTTCGTCTTATTTTCATTAATTAAGTAATACTACTATTATTTAATTAATATCTTTAATTCTGCCAAATCCCTAAGGTATTTAATCAATAATACCTTATCTCTTTAATCCTCCTTCCATCAATTGAATTAAATAAATATTCTATTTATTTAATTCCTTCATGTCACATCCTCCATCATTTTTATCTTATCCTAATCCATCTTCTAATATCATCATTAGGATGTGCACATGCCTAATATTTGATTAGGAGGTGTCACATCCTCCAACTTTTGCAAGTTGGCCTCTAAATCTCTTAGCCACCTAACCATCCTCTAATCCTTCACTAACTAGCCTAATCAACCTCTCAAGGAATTTTTAATTCTTTTATCCTTCCAAGGAATATTAAATTCCTTTTCTCTTCCCCATGTCCTTTATGACATGTGTCCTTAGTCAACCCTATTAAAGGCTTTCTCCTTTTGAGAAGGCATGTCCCTTCCCCATGTGAATTTTTAATTCACCTTTTAATCCCAATGCATTTAAGGAATTTTAAATTCCTTCCCTCTTCCCCATGAGAATATTTGAGGAATTTTTAATTCCCCACTTGTCCTCTCTCTCACATGGAGACAAGGACCTCCTTTATGAGGAGATCTTGTCCAATCCCAAGGTACTTTGTACCCCTCTCCATATCATGTCCTTCTCCTTCCACCTCATGTCCACTTCACCTTTTAGGGCTAAATCACATGCCACATGTCAAGATGTGAGGGCTTGTGAGTTCTCAACTCACCTTAGCCCTACATCTTGATATTTGGTGGCTCAATCTTGACCCTCCATTTCTCCTGGGAATTCTCAAAAATCCTATAAATACCCCCTCTTTTCTCTCATTTTTTGGAGGAGATCACTTGTGCTAGCCAAACTCTTGCAAATTTGTTTCTCATCTTATACTTAGCCATTTTCTTATTTTCATCCACTTGCACTCATCCTCACAACATCACATAGCTTGCATCTACTTGCCATCCAAGGAGCATACACATCGAAGATCGAAGGTCCAACCAAACGATCGACTCAACACAAGGTATAAGGCTCCATTTCGTTGCTTTGTCTTGCATTGTTTCCAACTAAGGCTAATCTTGAGGTGTAGGTTGTTTTAGTTGTTTATTCACACTCTTTAACTTGTTGCTTGCTTTCTAACGCTCACATTCGACCTATCACAAACTCCAACAAGAAAGGAAACATTGGTCTCCCACCATGCTAGGTCAACTCCTATGAATAGAAAGTATGAATTAAAACCCTTGTTTTAGAATTGCTAAAATCCTTGATCTATTTTTCGGTGCAAGAATGGTCATTTTGAAGCTGCGCCACACTTTTACAATCTTTAGTAGAAATGGAAAGCATTTCGTGGGAGTTTCATGGGTGTCAATGCTTGGCTGCCCCATATAAGTGAGTGTTGTGGAGGGGAGCCAGTGGAGTCAAGCATCTAACCATTTGCTAAAGATAAGCGTAGTTGGACTTGTCCAAGTGGGGACTCAACAAATATTGTCTTTCATATCCATATGATTGTGCTTGTTCTTGGTTACAAAATTCTTTGCTTGTTCAAAAATATTTGGAAATAAACATTTAGCATCATCATCAAAATTTCAAACCCTTTAGGAGGCAAGTACAATTGACCAAATTCATGTGTTATTGCTTACCCTTGGTATTTCATCCTTAGAGGTTTCTAAGAACTTGGATTTTCATCTCAATTTTCCTGCTAAAGTTAAACAATAGGTAACACTTGCCTTAATTTCATCAAAGTTTCAAATAATATACCTTGTAAAATGAGAAGAAGTTGAGACATTGGACATCTAGTTTGAAAACCTAATCAAGAAGTATTTGTGGTAAAACAAATTCATTAAGCAAAGACTAAAAACAATTGGACCCCACACATGTTTCTCTAATGATTTCACACAAGATCAAGATAAAGAAACCAAAGGTAAAAGCCCTTAGTTTGAAATCCCATCAAAAGCATCTCTCAACGGTACACGAGTTCAGATGAAGACTACTTTTTAACTTTTACAAAAAGGCTTCAAGAAACAATCTTGTTTTGTACTCATTCTATTACTGTTAAAACCAAAATATTTTTAGAGATTTTGAACATCTTGTTTAGAGAAATCATTGTTCGTTAAAACCAAGGTCTAGTAAAGAAGTGTCTTTTTAGGTACATCCTAGGATCAAAATCAAACCTTCATCTATCTTTGAACATCAAAACCAAAATAATCTCATCAACAACTCTTCAAAAATATTGGAAAAATCCTTCACGTTAAACTTTGGGAAAATCAATTAAAACCAATCCAAAATCACCTTGTTTGATTGAATGTGTGTAGATGCATCCTTCTCCACATATTTGACCTATCAAAAATTGTGAACAAATTCATCCCTTGATAAAATCTAACATCTTGGGATATTACCAGTTCATTATCAATATCATCTTGTTTGGATAGGAGTGTTTAGATGAATCCTTTTTTCACACCTAGAAAAATTATCATCTTGTGAATGATTTAACTCTTGGACAACATCCAACCTCTTGGAGTTTATGAGCACCAAAATCTGAATCTAAAATGAATCAATCCTAAATTAAGTCCTAAAATTTAAACATACCCCTTCAAGATTTTTTCAAGAGTTCCAATCATCCATCAAACATCCATCTTGCATCCATACCATTATCACCCTTTGATCCTTAAAATCATCCTAAAACTTTCCCTTTTGTACCTAAAGATAAGATCAATCCAAACAATTAGAGAATTTACCTTATGCATTCTTAAAGATTAATCCTTATTTTATGGTGAAAACTAGATCACAACACAAGAGGAACATAGAAGCCAACAAAGAAACATCTACTTCGAGTGACTTAAGCCAAACCGCTCCTAAAATGAATCCCATTGGATCTAGCAATATCATGGTTAACCTCCCTCCATTTTAACAAGACCATCAAGAGGAAGGTGTCTAGATGGAGGATCCCACCAATAATCCCTTTGGAATGTCACATAAAGAAATCACTGAAATAATTCAAAATATAGAGAACCATAATATTATCAACATCATCATGAGAATCAATCCCTCACTATACATGCTCGAATTAGCAAAGCAAGGGGCTAAACTGCCCTTTGATTTCGACATGAGCACTATTGTGGAACCATCTTTTGGATTCATGCCTCTAATCTCATCTACCATCCTTATTTCATCTACCCCCTAATTTCAAAGCATCGCTCAAAAAATCCCACAAATCACATCAGCCCATTGTAACACAACCCATTGTGAACAAAGGAAGTGCATTTCTCAATGCATTGCAAACACACCCTCTTGTAAACAATCAAGACTTGGATGCAAACACCATCTTGGGACAAACTGTACCATTACATACTTTTCATCATCCAAACGATCTATCATCATCATCATAAACTTCTCTCCACATAACTTCACAAGGAGAGGGTGACATGTTCGGACCAGGGGGCATCTTTGACACTACACCATTTCCTCAAGAGATCACATCTCTCACATTTCCACCACTTCCACCATTTCCACCATCATCCACACCACTACTTGGCTTAGGGCTTCCCCCTTTACCAAATATCAATCAAACCAACATCTTGAACATTAATCAAAACATCACGCCAAACTTTCAAAACTTGTCATCAACATCGCAACAACAGATGAAAATTGCACAGGCAATCACCACCATCACATCATCAAACACACCCATAATATCTAAAATCATGGTCTCTCAAGGACCAACCACATCGATCACACCATCCACCAATCAAATCCCAGTCACAAACATAATGGCGCCTCTCACCTCCACAACAAGTACCACTCTGAATCCACCACCACCTCCACCACCACTGAGCTCCAATATATCAAGCCAATATAGTATGATGTTTCAAGCCACTCAGCAAGCTACTTACCAAAAGGAATTTCCACATGTACAAAAACAACAAGTTGCACAACTAGCTGCTCAACAAACCGCACAACTAGCTGCTCAACAAGCCACACAATTAGCTGCTTAGCAAGCCACTTAAGCAGTACAAGATGCTCAAGCTGCCCAAATTGCACAAAAAGTGCAGTTGGCGACACAAGCTCAAGCCTTATTATAGTAACAACAATAAAAATCCATTGAGGAAGCTCAAACTACACAAGCTCAAGAACAAGCTCAGGCCCAAGCTCAAGCGAACACTCAAGCCAAAGCCCAATATCAAGCACAACAACATGCAACCCAACAATAATCATACCATGTCACCCTCAACAAGTGCAACAACAAGCTCAACAACAGGCACTAATAGAACAACTGCAACAAGAATAACAAAAAGAACTATTGCAAGCATACTTGGCTCAACAGAATATGCAAAAATTATCCATCAACATACCAAAAAATTCACCCATTCCATCGACAATCGAACCACCTCAGAACACTTTCATCCCATCCCCTAATCCACAAAATGATGTGATAGCATAAATCAGGTTGCTCTCACAATAAGTGCTTGACCTTCAATCAGGGCGAACCATAAAAACACCTAGCAACTTGTGTTCTTATCTATTTCATAGAAGACTTGTAATGAAATGATTTTTGAAGGTATTCGAGATCCCCAAATTTGATAAGTACCATGGGATGGGAAATGCTAAAGATCACATCAAGGAATTCTAGGTTCATTGCATGGAAGTTTTGTATGACGATACCTATCTAATGCAGCTATTTCCTAGGAGTTTGGTTGACCATGCCATGGAATGGTTCTCTTGCCTACCTATAGGCATCAAAACATTCCAAGAAATCATTGACACATTTATCAAAAACTACACATGCAATATTGCCATGGATGTCAGTCTTAAGGAACTGTCAGCTCTGAAACAAGGTAAGAATGAATCATTTTCTTCATTCCTGCAATGATGGCAATTCAAGGCCAATCGAAGAAAATGAGCCATTCTTGAGGAACAACAAGTTTTTACTATCATATCCAACCTTGACGGCCTCTTGGCATTCCATCTCAAGGTCCAAGGGATCACCATGTACGACTAGTTGATTTCCAAGGTGCTCAACATCGAATGAGCCCTAATGACACAACTTGGAGGATCAACTTCATATCTTGAACAACAAAACAATTGCCCACCCACCAATTACAATGATAAACCTTGCACATGGGAAAGAAACAGAAATCTTACAAATGATGGTATCATCGATGCCAAAGTTGTTATTAGTTCCCCTCAATAAAACACACCTACAGCACAACAAAACTAAAACCATATTAAAAAAAAAACCATCATGCGAACACAACACACCAAACAACTGATCAAGTGATCAATAATGTCAATGATCAATAGGGACCACCCCAACGAAACAAGAATTTCATCAAGAAAAAGTACACCACTCTTGGGGAACCACTCGAGGTCATCATGAAGAAATTGATAAATGAAAACCTCATCAAGATTCCCACCTACGAGAACTACCAAGAACCAAACATTAAACCTCCTAGGTATAACGAAAATCAACTATGTGAATTCCACAAAATAAAAGGGGACACCACTAATAATTGAATGAGGTTAAAGAACATATTCCAAGACCTCATAGATCAAAGAATCATAAATGTGAAACAACCAACAAGAAACCATAACCTCAAAATATACACGAATTTGATGCCTAACCATAACAATAAAGGGAACAATAACACTGATAAAGGGAAAAGAACTTTCAAAAATGTGAATCATGTGTATGAAACTGTTGTCACCTCCCTAGATGAATACTACACAGTAATCACTATCAGAGGAGCTCAAGCCAATTGTGGAGTCACCACAAGAGGTCAAAAAGTTACTATCACACGATCATCCCAACCAAATAGAACTTTCACATCCAATTCAAGATGGTTGATTCCCAATAGTTACAATGTCCTTGATGAGATAAAAATAATTCTAACACAAATCTCCATCATGGAGTTGTTAAAAATCTCATCCACCCACAAGAAAATCCTTTAGGAAGCATTGGCTTCATCCACCATCCCCACAGATCTTTATGCGAATCAATTCCAAGCTATGGTCAGTAACATTATCACTCCAAATCTCCTTACGTTCTCCGATCAAGAATTTCCCACTCAACCATCTCATAACTGTGCACTCCATTTAGAGGTCCTAGTGTGGAAAAGTAAAGTCAAGCGAGTCTTGGTGGATGGAGGTGCAGGCTTGAAAATTTGTTCCCTAAATCTCATTAAGTAGTTAAAAATCTCAAAGGATCCCATCGATAAAGGAAAAGGTATCACAATCAGAGAATACGATGATCAAGAAAGATTGTCCCAAGGCACAATTAGAATCCCTATTCAAGTAGGGCCAGTTATCATGGAAACCACCTATCAGGTCCGGGACCTCGACTTACCTTATAACATTCTCCTAGGACGTCCATGGATCCATATAATGCAAGTGGTAGCATCAACTTTTCATCAATGTGTCAAATTGACATATGAAGGATAAGAGGTCACCATCCATGGAGATCCTGAACTATTCTCCTACTGCAAGAACCTTGAGGAAAAATACTACAAAATACCTCAAGTACCCAAAAATGATGAATGCCCATCAACCTCATACATTGATCTAGCCACTCTCTCTTCCACTTCTGCAACAAAGAAAGCCACCACTCCCACCATTCCCACTATCTATGATATCAAAGTCATCATCCAGGATAATGGTTGCGGAAACTACATGATTCCAAAAAATACTTTTGTGGTAGGATAATTACCATAATCTTCCAGATCACGAGGACATCTGTAATCAACTGAAGCCTCCACATCTCAAACATCCCCTGAAGAATATCCCAACTTCAAAAGTTTGGGATATCTTAGTCAAGAAGTCATGGAGGAGGACCCATCTCATCTCCTATACCAAGATGAAATACCAACAACCAATCTACCAATGGATGATAGAAGCAAAGGTTTGCAAATGATGCTCATAATTGGCTATGATAGAAACGCGAATGAGAAATCTTGGCCTCGGATGTACCCCTCTGATTATAACCATACATGTCTGAAGTCCTCTAGTTAGAAAGGTCAATAATCCTCCTCAGTTATTTGCAACTAAACTTCACTTACCCATATCTACAGGTCGAGTCTTAGACAACTTCACATTTGACATAACTAATGTCTATAGTAATAGTGATAATAAGGATCCCATAACCAACATACCTAGGATCTTCGAGGATATCACCCTTCTCATGATTACAACCTTATTATTTGAGTCAGACCATCAAAATCATGAAATCTGCCTAGTTTACCCCCAACTCATCGATTATGACCAATGATGACCACCAGTTCTTGATACATTTGAAAATGATGAGGTGATCTAATAATTCATGGGACTACATGATAACATTCCATGTGGGGATCAAAAAGTAGGATTCATCATTGAGCTAGATACACAGGCCTATTATGGGAAAACGATTGAATCCCTCAGTCTCAAAAGTGAGAAACTACTTAAGAATAATATCTAAGTCCTTGAGTGAAAACCACACTATGGAACTCTCCGACCTGAAAAAAGTAAAAGGAAAGGACTCATCTAATGGTGAAAACCTCTCTGAGGTGCCTAAGGATGGGGGATTCAATCTTTGTTTCAAAACTCTTCATTAGGAAAAATTAATGGTCCTAGCAGAAAAGTGCAATCCAGTTAATCTAGGAATAGAGGAGACCCCACACATCACATTTTATGGGCAGTCATTACTATCAAAAGAACAAGAACTCCTAGAAGCTTTCTTGATAGAAAGACAAGTTAACTTTGCATGGAGCTACACAGACATACCAAGGCTCGATCTAGAAATTGTAGTTCATCACCTAGCAGTACACTTTGAATCAAATCACGTTAGATAAAAGCTTAGGAAAATGCAACCTCAAATTGCCCTGCTAGTCAAAATGGAACTAAATAAGCTATTAGACACAAGATTCATTTGACCAATAGATTATCTAGAATGGCTATCAAAACCCAATGGGGGCATCAGAATCTACACAAATTTTAGGGATTTAAAACAAGCATGTCCAAAAGATGATTTCCTATTGCCCAATATTGACATGATCATAGAAATGACAATGGGACATGAAATGATTTCCTTAATGGATGGTTTCTCAGGATACAACTAGATAATGATTACTAAATAAGACCAACACAAAATGGCCTTCACTTTTCCATGGGGGACTTACTGCTAGAATATGATGCCACTCGGCTTGAAGAATGCAAGAGCAACATACCAAAGAGCCATGACACTAATCTTCCATGACATGATCCATAAAACTATCAAAGATTATGTTGATGACATACTATCCAAATCCAAAAAGAGGAAGGATCACATAGCAACTTTGAGTACTATTTTCAATAGGCTGGAGGAATACAAGGTCTGATTAAATCCAAACAAATGTTTCTTCATTGTACAATCAGGAAAGTTACTAGGATTCATAGTATTAATGAGAGGTATTGAGGCAGATCTAGCAAATTTAAAAGCAATCCTTGAGAAGGAGGCACCCAAAACATTGAAGCAATTAAGAGGTCTCCAAGATAGGCTTCAGTCCATCTAAAGGTTCATAGCACAGCTAGCAGATAAAAAAAATCTATATTCTCAGCTACTTCACAAGGGAGTAGCACACAAGTGGGACAACAAGTGTGAAGAAGCCTTCAATAAGATCAAAGAATATCTAATTACACCACCCATTGTAATTCCACCAATCCCAAGAAAGCCATCAATTCTCTATGTGTTAGCAACAACAACAACCCTTGGAGCTCTTCTAGTCAACACGATGAAAATGGGATAGAAAGGGCCATCTATTATATCAGTACAACAATGGTTTTTCATGAGCCAAACTACTCATTCATTTAAAAAGAATGTCTAACAGTAGTGTTTGTGTCACAAAAATTCAGACATTACATGTTGGCACACAAATTCAAACTCATCACCAAAATTGATCCCCTCAAATACTTACTTTCAAAATCAATGCTCATGGGAAGGATGGATAAATGGGTCATGATACTATCAGAGTATGGAATTGAATACATAGAGTGGAAAGAAATTAAAGGCCAAGTAATCGCAGATCAGCTTGTAGAAGCACCAATCTATTTAGATAATCCTTTCATTTCAAAGTTTCCAGATGAATCAATCTCCAATCTCAACATAGTCAACCACTGGAAACTTTACTTTGATCATGGCTAATACATGCAACATGGATCGGGAGCCGATACAAGGAGACTGCATACCAAGGTCCTATAAATTGGCATTCCCCTACACCGACAACATTGAAAAATACAAGGCTTTAACCATAGGTCTCTGAATAGCAGTGGAGTGGCACATCATGGCCCTCATAGTATACAAAGACTCCCAGCTAATAATAAACCAAGTGAACAGTGAATACCAGACTAAGGATGATAAGTTCACTCGATACAAGAAACTAGTGGAGAATCTCAAGGAATCCTTTATCGAGATCACATTTGAGTAGATACCCAAAGCCAACAATAGAGCAACAAATGTCATGGAAATGATTGGATCCTTACTGGACATCCCTCACAATGTCCCAAAATATGAATTCTTAGTAGAGCAACTTCTTGTGCCTACATTCGAGGTACCAGAATCAGAATTTGTGTGTGAAATCGTTGGTCCTGGTGATCCCTGGTACCATGAAATTTATACCTACTTGCGAATAGGGGTCATACCTGCTGACTTACCCTCAACCTTAAAACAAACCTTTGTCAAAAAGGCATGTTGATTCATCATCCTAGGAGAAACCCTATATCATAGGAGCATAGAAGAAACCCTATTATGTTGTTTAAATATTGAGGAGGCATTGACCACTTTAACTGAAGTACATAACAGTATATGTGGTTCACAATTGAGTGGAATGACCCTAGCCAAGAAATTGTTGAGGATGTGGTATTATTGGCCTACAATGGAAAGAGAGGCATATGACTATGTCAAAAGGTGTCTACCATGTCAACAGCATGGGGACCTCATCCATGCTCCAGCTGAAGAACTTCATCCCATAATCACACCATGGCCCTTTTCCTAGTGGGGACTCCATCTCATTGGAAAAATCACTCCCACTTCATCTAGTGGCCATAAGTTCATCATAATTGCCATTGAGTACTTTACCAAGTGGGTGGAAGCCATACCAATGACATATATAACTAGGAAGCAACTATCAAAGTTCATCATAAACTATCTCATTTTTCGCTATGGTGTCCCATAAGCTATTATCTCAGATAATGGAACACCATTCAAGAATTAGGATGCCCATGACTTATGTGAAAATTCAAAATCCAACATTTTTTCTCCACTCCATACTATCCCCAAGGCAATGGCCAAGCAGAAGCCACAAATAAAACCATTTTAAAGATCCTTAAGAAAATAGTCAATGATGCAGGTCATGACTGGCATCTATAGCTCAATCCCGCATTCTAGGCCCACTGAACTAGTATTTGCACACCCACCGAAACCACCCCCTTCTCCTTGGTCTATGGATCGGAAGCAATACTCCCCATTGAGATCAAGCTCCCGTCACTAAGAATATCATTGCAAAACCTCATCACAGATGGAGAGTACCCATTATCAAGATTGAATGAGTTGGAGCTACTGGATGAGTGACATATAGATGCTTTAAATCATTTTCAAGTCTATCAAAATACACTCAAGAGGAGCTATAATAAGAAAATCAGAAGCAGGACTTTCCAAGTCAGAGAACTAGTACTAAATGAGAATCAAAAGAATGTCCCAAATCCAAATAGTAAAGGAAAATTTGAACCCAACTGGTTGGGACAATTTGTTATCACAACAAGCTATAAGTCAGGGGAATAGCAGTTATCAACACCCAAAGGGGAACCCCTATAAGAGCCCATGAACAACTCTCATCTCAAAAAGTTTTATGCCTAAAGGTATAGAACCAGAAAATCCAAAAAAAAAAATTAGAAAATGTCCTAAAAAAATGGTTACCTTGGTGAAAACTTGGAAAATAGGCATCTTGGTGACAACAAAAAAAAAAGATAAAAAATCAAAAATCAAAACCAAAAAGTCCAAAAAAAATAGAAAATGGATCAAAAAACAATAAAAAGAAAAATCATCCTCTGGTGAAAACCACTTCAGTGGCACTTTGGACAAGTACCTTGGTGAAAACCTGGAAAATAGGTACCTTGTGTAAATAAGCATGTTCCATCCACTAGGATCTTCATGGTTTGTTTTGCATCATCCATCTTCCATTGCATTCCATATCTCAATCCATCATCCACCCGCACCTGCACCATAACTTGGTCCTGTGTTCGTATTATGATACCTCTTAGTACTACTCAACCCATCCTCAAGGTCATTTTGTCCTACCATTATCAGAGTAATCTATTGCATCATATTGACAGCATGTTATCATCAAAACGAATTTGTGTATATTCTTGAAATCCTAAAATTTCAAAAAATCCAAAAACATCAGAAAATCCAAAAAGCATAAAAAATATATAAAATCCAAAAAACATTCAAAAACATATCAAAATCCCAAAATAGGTCAAAAAGTAAAAAGATAAAAAAACAAAGTCCTCTTGTTGAACTATGGGTCTCTAAGCCTTGAACATAGGCAAGGTTGATCTTTGATCATCCCCTAAGACACTTAGGTCAGTTCTTTAGGATTATGTCATATTAAGCTAACATTTCATCATGTATATCTTCATTTGTAAATTAGTCAAGTCGTTAGTCGAACTACGGGTCTTTGAGCTTTGAACATAGGCAAGGTTGATCTTTTATCATCCCTTGAGACACTTAGGTCAGTCCTATAAGAGTTAGTCATAATAAAATGAAATTTCATCATGTATATCTTCATCTGTAAATCGGTCAAGTCATTAGTCGAACTATGTGGTCTCTGCATGTATAACATAGGCAAGGCTAGTTTGTTGATCAACCCCCGAGGCCCCTAAGATAGGTCTTTAGGTTAGTCTCTTGGTCAAAATCTCAAAAAACCCCAAAACATTGGATAATCAAAAATCAAAATATTTGCAAAATATCAAAAAATACCAAAAAACAACCTCAAAACATTGCAAAACGTCAAAAACATCCAAATATTTGAAAAAATCCATCCACCTCATCTCGCTTAAACCTGCAATAACATCACTCATAATAAATGATTGGTATCCTCAACATTTGGTGAAACAATTGGAAACAAGTCTAGCAGGTTAAAAGTGAAAACTCAAAAGGTCAAGTCTTAGGTTTAAGTCAGTACGTAAACAAGGTCAACTATTTGTGTCAATAGCCTATCATCCAATCAATCACATATCAATCATCTAATAACATCATGTTCTAGGATGTATCCTTCCTACAATGGGCATTATTTATTAGAAAGAACACTTTTGATAAACGAAATGATGTGTTGCCATCCACTAACATGTCCTAGGATGCATCCTTCCTACAATGGGCATTATCTTTTGGCAATAGTTTTAGTTCTTATCCTTAAAAACACATTTCCTTTTGTTTAGCAGTATTGAAGAACAATTCAGCTTGTTTGTTTACTTTATCTTTGTCTTTTGACTTATCTCTTTTTTTTCTTTCCATTAACCTCTCAATGATGTCCAAACAAATGGATTTAGAGATATAGGAATGGGGCAATGATCATTATCTTTTATCTATTGTGCTTGTTGGACGTTCTTGTAAAATAAGCTTGGCGAATACTTGCTTTGTTAGATATGTATGGAGGGTGTTTTGGGAAACTTGTTGACTATTGCTTTGATAGGTTATACCTTTCCAAGTTTTTTTCCAAGGTGTTTGAAACTTCTAAAGTGCATCCTAGCAAGGTTTTCGTATGTCAAGTGTGAACAAGAATACTCCTATCTACTTGTTGAGTCAAATTCCATCACACTAAGTACAACACCATCCTAGTTCTTTATACCTTGATGCATTGTGCTTAAGCGTGTTATCAAACATAAGGTAAGTGGCCGTTTTAAAATCCCAATTCTTGATAAGAAAATCATCCATTTCTCATCATCTCTCATAAAGTTGGCTTGTTGGATCCTCTTGTCATCATCTCATTTCTCATTTCTTCTTTTTTGCACTAACATCATGTAATGATCAGTTAATCATCATCACCAATGCATCCATCCCGCATCCACAAACCATCAACATTCAACATATCATCTCACATGCATAGTCATCATCATAATATAGATCTCTTAGTCTAAGCATCTCATAAAATCATACATTTGCATAAAACATTCATTGCATAATCATATAGGAATTATTGCATCATTCATCATCACATCATATCATCATTTAAGTTGTTTAGGATAATATAGATTCGTTATTCTAAGCATCTTAAGACCATCTCATTTGCATCATCATCATAACTATCCACTTTGAGCCTCTTTATCATGAGATCGACCCTCAAATCAAATCTTTTTGCTCAATCTCTCAAGGGGGCAATATACTAGTGTACTTCTTTCCAATGGGGCATTTGAAAAAAAAAAATTGAATTTTGATCGCGGTAAGTTTATTCTTTGAACCAATGCAGCAAGTACATTGATTCAAAGAGGGTCAAAATGTAGACATATGAAATTAGCATCATTCATCCACTCATTAAATAGATCGGATTCATTAAATCCATTCATCAAGTAAATCAAGTTCATTTAGTTCAATCTCTAAGGATCTTCCATTTAAATTGAATAAATTAACTTTATTTAAGCCTATCATTACCTCATTTAAATAATTAAATTTTAATCACATCCTAGCATTCCATCTTTCATAAACCATCTTCTAGGTTCATCCCCTTCAAATTGAATAACTTTTATCTTGCATTCCCCTTTTAATTAAATAATCCAAACTTTATTTAATTAAATCTCAAATTCATATTTCTCCTTTTTGATTTAAATAAATCCAAGTATTTACTTGTCAGATGGGTCAAAAGCACCTAATCATCATCTTAATTAATCTAATCCAATCACCAATCACATCCTCTAGCTTTTCCCACTTGCACCAATAAAGCATTTTAATTCATTTATTAAAATCATCATTTTCCCTCAACAAAGCATCTTTGGAAGAATATTCCTCAATTTTGAATTTGAAAACAAGTTGACTTGTCCCTTCCAACATAGCAATAACTCCCCTCTTATATGTCACCCACTAGGCACTTAATTCTCTTTTTCTCCCTCCAACAAGCCAAATTTGAATTTGAAAAGGCCAAAAAATCTCATTTATTGGCACATTGACTGAAACTTGCACATTCCTCAACCATTCACAAAGTGACAAGTGGCTCCTTCTTATTGGAAAAATATTTATCCCACATTGAGAAGTCTATAAGTAGAAGCCTCATTCTTCAACAATCCATCCACAATCTTATGCAAAGCTACTCTCTTCAATTGAAAACTAATTTTTCCCATTTCACTCCATCTTCAACGCATCTATCATTGAGCTTAGAAAGGATTGGGAAAGGGTCACTTTGCACAAGTGACACCAATACAATATGGAATAGGTACATGCAATGCTTTTATATGTCTTTTAATCATCCTTGTTATTTGTTGCATCTTTTAAGCATTGACATGTTATTTCATAGGAATGTTCATAAGTTTGCATGTGCATGAACTAACCGCACTAATGAGTGTTGGAATATATTGATCACTTGCAAATTTAGGGGTGCTTCAAATATACATTCTTTTTTTTAATAATTTTTAATCATATACTTGAGTTTAACTTTAATTTTTAGCAATGATACTTTCTTTTTCTGTTACTTTTTTTTACAACAAATAAGTTCCTTGAACAGTGATTGAGAACCCCTTACCTTTATACTATAAACTACAAGTAATTTGATGTAAATTATAATAAACATAGGATACGTTTTCTAATAGCCCAAGATAAAGCATAATTTATAGGAATGAATCCTATTACAGTGAACAATAAAAATGTTAATGATTGTGTTGGCACCAAAACCAGTTATACCTTTATATAGCTATGCTACAAAATAGAGCCATGGTCTATGCAATGCTTTTGAAGAAAACAATTTAGATCAATATCTTAATTTTTATTGAAAGCTTTCACCTTTGTATCTAGAAATAATTTAATTTATATCCTTACAAATTTAGATATACAATACACAAAAACACTTTCAAAATTTTAGTTATATTATTCTCTTGATATTTTCCCTTGCACCCCCTCTTGGTACAAGTGCTAGTATATATAGCATACATAATGCTATCATATGTATATATGTATCAATTAAAAATGTTGAATACTTGATGACATATATATCTGAAGAATCCATGCACATTCCTAGAAATTGTGTGTAGAACAATTATCTCAAAACTATGTAATAAAAAAGCTTATAACATATATAATTCTTTTATAGTTAAAATTTGTGTGAATGGTGACTACTTTTCATTGGTAACAAAACCTTTTTTACTTTGTTAATGTTATGACAATGCTTTGACCGTAAATCAAATTAACAAGGAATAAAATGAAGGTAATTACCAAGGTTGGTAGAATACCTTTGAAAATAAACTAGCAGTTGCACAATATTCAATGAGCAACGAAATAGGCGATAGGCACAGAGTGTAAAGTTCTCTCTATCGGCATCAACTTTAGACTCCAGGAGGAGATCCTGGTGGGGTTCCCCCACATATAATAGCCTATCAAATGAAAATTTCAGGTTTTCTTACTTGTCTATACACAGACGGTCTACCAAGGACTTTCAAATTTATATTCGTAATTGAGAAAAACGTATATAAAATGTATAAAAGGATATAATAATTGGAATTATAGCAGGCCTTATTTGTCCAAAACATGAAAGAAAAAACTGAAATGAAAGATGTCCTATAGTCATTATCTCTTTAGATGCATATAGAGATAAACAATTCAATAGTAAGGGTGAAGAAATATGTAAGCAACCTTTGATCAAGGTTGGTATAAGAAGAATAGAGAAAAAGGACTAGTGTTATAGAGATATAAGAAGCAGAGTAGGAGAAGATGATGGATTAGATATACAAAGTGTTTGAATTCAAAAGGATGGCAACTTTAGAAAAGAGGGAATCCTTCAGTTTGAGAAGCCCAAGTAAGAAAAAGTGGGGAATGGAAAATGTTTTCACTGGATCAAGATCATTTGAGAAAGGATATGTGGAGGATGCTAAAGCAGCCTTGAGATGGGTAACTATTCAAAACCTACCAACATTTAATTGTTTGAGAACCAGTATAATCTTTGAGGAGAATGGTGAAGGAGATCATAAGGAAATTCTCATGGAAGTTGATGCTTGGAACTTGGAAGTCAGGAAAAGAAAAAAGTTCATTGAGAGAGTTTTTAAAGGGATTATAGAGATATAAAAAGTAAAGCAGTATTAATATAGGGGAAGATGATGGATTAGATCAAGTATATAGAGTGTTTGAATTCAAAAGGATGACAACTTTATAACAGAGGGAATCCTTGAGTTTGAGAACCCCAAGTAAGAAAAAGTGGGGAATGGAAGATATTTTTATTGGATCAAGATCATTTGAGAAAGGATATGTGGAGAATGTTGAAGCAGCCTTGAGATGGGAAGCTAAGAGCCTGACAACATTTAGCTATTTCAGAACTGGTAAAATCTTTGGGGAGAATGGTGAAGGGGGTCATAAGGAAATTCTCAGGGAAGTTGATGTTTGGAACTTGGGAGTTAGCCAAAGACAAAAGTTCATTGAGAGGATTTTTAAATGGATTGAACAAGATAATGATCAGTTCTTGAGAAAATTGAGATTTTGTATGGATAAGTAAGCTTTTGAGACATTCTAGTCTTTTGGTTTGTCGGGAAATGATACAATGACTTAAATCCCACTGTGGTCCACAGACTCACAATGCCAAGAACAGAAAGCTGACGTTCAAATGGCTGGGTGCCAAGGACAACACAAAGTATCCCTCTGGTAAGCTCTACACTCTAGTACTTCTCAACTTCTAAAGTCTCTTCTACAACTATTATTGAGGACTTTGCTTTTGTTAACAAAAATGCCAAGTAAGAAGAGGCATTTTGGCACTGTACTATTGAGCAACACAAGCACAATGACTGCCCCCAAAACAAAGAAGAGTCAGCTATTTAACAAAGGCTATTTAGAAGCCCCTGCCAAGAACAGGACGACGTTGAAGCCTCTGCAACCCCACAGCACAAATTTGAATTCAGGCGGGGCCATCTACAATCCTGTTGTGTTCTATCCATGCAAGTGTCAAGGTTCTTCTAGGCCTGTACCTGTGCCTATGCCTAACATGGTCGTTTCTGCTCCACGAGTTCCCTCCAGCCTAACACTTGGAACATCTAGAGGATGGAGGGAATGGAGCACAACTGATTCAAATAGAGCTTCAGAACAAATCAAGAAGAAGGCTTCTGGTTCCGATTCAATCTCAGAGACCATGTCTTCTCAGTGTTTGGAGGATTCCAATCTTCACAAGAACGAATTGTCATGAAAGGGTAGCGTTGCTACTTTCTCCTTCGGTCCATTTTTCCCTTTTCATCTGCAATAGCAATGCCTAACCGCCATTTCATCATGCTCTTAGTCTTCTGACCATGGGAATGATCAGTTCGACGAGAGCAAATACGGGGAATGCTTTTCTCAAGATCAGGCGTGGAAAACACTATTTCGTTTGTAGTACCAAAACGAAGGTATAGACCTGTAAAGTTCCCTGCCGACGTCAGACAGATTTGCAGGAGTGAACATTTTCCATGGGGACTAATACGTATGAGTTTTGAACCGACATTCTTCTTGTGATGATGTTCTCGCCATCGCTGTGGGGACGGTGTGCTATCATGATTGCCATCATGGAGCTCACACCCATGTCTCCATACTCGCCCATGTTCACACTGTAAAGTGAAGAGCTATGTGCATTTGGTTGCTCCATAATACACACTAGAATACCCATAGATCTACTCCAACATCATTTCATATGGTGATTCTGGTTATTCATGGGGTTTCTGCCGGTGTTAGACTAGGGGAAATGTCAGTGGGGTTCCCCCAAGTACAATAGCCTATCAGCTAAATAAACCTCCGATTTCGTGTCAAACAATAGTTACACCTTTTTCCTACCCTAAAAGTCTTCAAATCAAAACGTATCCAGATTGTGTTTTTTTCTTGCATCATTAAAACCAAGTAAAGTCTAGTCCGTACTCCAATAGGCAGATGATGCAACAACCTTTCTCTATAGGAAATTTGTGCAACATTTGCAAATTTCATCTTATTAGTACTTCCCATGAGACAATACTATTGCAATGAGTTTTCATTTTTCTAGTTAATTATTTATTAATAATTTAGCTTTCAACCAATTAAAAGCAATAATTTTTTAAAAAACAAAATAAAATTCAGTTTTATAAAATTAATTTGTAAAATATTTAATTTTATAAATTAAAAAATATATATTTTTGGTGAATATGACTGGCTAAATTTTTTTGTGTTATTGGCTGATTTATAGGAAAAGTGAAATGATCTATTATTTTTCCTATTTTTGAGAAAATTGAAACGATTATATTTCCTATTATTAAATATATGTGAAGCTTCTCCACTAAGCTTCTAGGAGATTGCTTATCTATAAACCAATTTAAAAAGACTGATATTGATTTTAAGCCAATCTTCATTCTTTGTAAAATAATTTATTTATTATTTTTCTCCAACATGTAATGCAAAGTTAGGGCGTAAAAGGTAGCTACATATTATTATATTTTAAAATCTATCCAAAAATTTAACATTTTTCTAATGCACATAACATTCCACATCATGACCAACATTACTAATTTTTTGTGTTCAATCAACGGCCAAGGAAACTACTAGTAAAATCAATGGTCAAGATTTCTATTGTCAAACATTCTCTAGAAGATACCATAAATCTTTGTTTGTAAGTAGGGTTTTAAGGGTTTAAGCAAACTATGCAATTCTTGTGAGAGGGCATTAAACAATTTCCATTTTTGTAGTAAGGTTAATAGGCTCCACCTCTCTACTTCGAGTATATTTTATAAATGTTTTGGTCGGTCATTTTTATAGTTCTTTTCTTCTACATATTTTGGTAACATTTTAAATAAAAAATAAGAAAAAATTAAAAAATAATAAAACTTCTTTTTAAATAATATAAATGAAATTGAATGTAATGATGAAATGGAGGAAGAGAAAGATTAGACTGGTAATAAATTAAAGATAAATAAAATAATAATAATAATAATAAATATAAATAAATAATAATGTTAATTTTTATTTAAATATAATAATTATGTTAAGTTTTTATTAATATATTAACATTTATAATATTATTATTATTGATGTTCAAATAAATTTAATGATAATTAATCAATTTAATTCTTTTAATTTCACATAAATTGTATTATACATATTATTATTTCACAAAATTATTATATAAATTTTATGTTTAAATAATTATTATTTATTTTTTTCTTATAATTATATTATATAACCAGTTTATATTATGCATATTTCTATGTAACATAATTATTAGATAAATTTTATATTTATATAATAATTATCATTTTTTTCTTCTAAATATATTTACTTTCATTTGATTTTATTTCTATTTTTTTAATATTTATATTATCTTTCTAATATTTAAAATTTAATATTTAAAAAATGATTGATCTACCTTGGTACTGCAATATGAATGATATACTTGGTGCCTTATATGGGTTGTCCTTTGATCTTTCTTGGTTGCTTTTTGTTTACATTTTTGTTGGCACTTTGGAAACTCTGGTTGTATAGTATAAAGTTTCAGTGGTATTAATTCAAAAGAAAATCTTAGTCCCTAATTTCCTTGTTCATGGAAAACCTAGAGTATTCTTTGATCTTGGTGATGATGATATTGTTCCTAATTTGATAATTGTTTTAGATCTTCGTGAAGCATTAAATTTATACAACTTAGATCATGATTCATTTCCTATTGTTGATGTTTTTAATATAAATGATTATCTTTCTAGCGATTGCTTTAGAGATCTTCTTATGATTATTAGGTCAAGAATTATGAGTGATAACTTTTTTGAAACCATTTCAGGTTGTAGTCAACTTATGGACAAACTTCCTCCTGAGGTCTTGTCCATTGGTGTTAATCTATCTTTGGACCACCTTCTACCACTGTCTTACTATGAATTTGGATCTATCTTGCCACTTGATGAGGAGAAATGATCTGCTTTGGTTTTGATATCATGCCAATGTATCGTGTTTCTGGGTTTTTTTTTTTCTGTGGGAGGCTTTCTGGGGGTTTAACTGGTATTCTAATGTCTGGGGTTTCTTTCTGGGTCTGGTTGGGGTTGTAGGTTTAGTTTTTTTGTCTTCTTTTTGGAGCTACAACCAGATGTTTTCTTCCTTGTTTCTTTCTTACTGGTATGCTTCTTTTGAACCAGGTTTTGTAAACTTTCTTTAATCAATAAAATCTTTAGTGGCATAGCCACTTTTATTTAAAAATAAATAAAAATTTAATACATAATTATTTTTATATAAGATGATTGATTTTTATATAATATAATAAAGACAAGATTCATAATTATTAATATTTATATAAATGCATGTAACTATCTTTTATTAGGTAGGCATGCATTATGTACAATTTACATTATAATGATTAATATATTATTATAATTTTGATAAAAATTAATATTAATGTGACATTTTTAAATAATACTATAATTAAAACTCACATTAATAAAACTTATATTTCTATTATTAAACTAAAATACTATAAAGGAAAGTACTAGCCACTTGTTTGTCATGTTGTGAGTTTTTATATTCATACTGCCAATCTACAAATTTATAATTCTTACTTTCAAATTTCAAAATGTTATATTTATTTCTCACTGGTTAGTAAATTCTTATATTTTCACAATTCTTAAATTCTCTTCTTTGTTAGAATATAACATAAATGACCATGTTTTAGTTCCTCCATGGAACTATAGCCAAGGACAATTTATAACTAGTGATTAATATTTTTCATTTCAACCAATCAAAATTGACTATTTTATTTACATAGATTATATTTTTATTTTTATTAAGTAAAATATATAATTTTTAACCTTTTAAATTTTCAAAATTATTTTTCTAATAAATCAACCATTCATCTACTAACTTTCTTACAACTCTAAATGTTAAAAATTAATATTTTTTATATTAAATATAGAGGAAATAGAAAAATGAGGTACATATCATGTGTGTTATAGCATGTCTTCAGTATAGTATTTGGGATTTTTCCATTCCAGATTACATCCTTTTACCTTGCTTTATCACATTTAATACATCATCAATAAAACACTACACCATATACTCAAGACTATCATACATCAGATATAAAAGATTATCACATATGGATAGGAATATACAATACATCAGATATACAATATATGCCATAGTTGTGCTATACTAATTGCAACCATATGCTACTTTCAATCTTTATTAGTGCCACCCCTAAATCCTCTCTTCCTTGTTGCATGTTTCAAGTTGACCAGAGTCTCTTCCACTTCTTGATCTAGTATAGTGAAGTTCTCAATCAAGGAGTTACTATTATGAGTCCCTTCTGCTTTGTTCTTTGGTCCTTCCCTTAGCTTTTTATAGAATGTTTGTATAGCTCTTAGGAAGATATCTACCCTAGGGTTCCCTTCCTACCAAGTGTGACCATATCTTGCCTCTTAAATGCTAATGTCAATTGTTCTCTCCTTAAGGAACCTCCAAAATTTCTCTTTTGACAATTCAATTATTATGTACACCTACAAATCAACATTGTATATTGTGAGTCTCTTGCAAGACTTAGTAAGAACCCTCTTGTACCCCTTAAACTTATCTTCATTCTGAGATTTCCAAATAGCCCATGGAATTTCAATGGAAAGGCATAGCCAAAATAATTAAATATCCTTTTGCATTTTAATGTCTTTTTCAAAGAGGATTTTATTAGGCATAGGTTCACCATTATTACCCCATATATTTTGATTATTACAAAAATGATTCCAAATTTCTTTATGAAAGATGTAATCAAAGAAAATATGCTTAATTGTTTTAGGAACCCTGCATATATTGTTGTGAACCCCAATTCAAAGTGCCTACAAAAACACAACAAACAATGTTAGAGAGTCATCTTGTAAGCATGAACAAGGATTCCCCATGAAATCCATTCACAAAGCTAAAAATAGGAAACAAAACAAAGAAAACAATGAAGAACATAATGGAAGTATGAAATCCTAATTTAGCATGCAAACACTTGATCCCATGGGGGAGTTGGTGCAAATAGGTGTGTGGAGATTTTCCCTTTCCCAACTCCTTGAATGCAAATGTTGATTGAAGATGATTGATCCACTTGATAAGTCCCTCAATGAGCTCCAAAATCTACAATAAACTAGTTAAGAAGATGGATGTAATTTGAGAGATATTTGTGCATAATAACTTTGCATAATTGTGGATGATAAGATGCATGGTGAAGCATTCTATTTATAGAATGTTGAAATGGAAACAAAAGCCAAAATAGAGCAATGTGGGACAAAGATTTGGCCAATGGCAAAATGCCACTTGTCCAAATGTGATTGGGTGAGGAATATGCAAGTTTTGACAAATGTGCCAATAAATACATTTTTGAATTTGAAATTTGAGAAAAGACATGTAAGAGGGGGAAAGAAATTTGCATTAAATGCCCCTTGGCTCAAGGCAAGGACATGTAAGAAGAAGTAAATTCCTTGTTGGAAGGACTTGTAAGAGAGAGTAAATGACATGCTGGAAGGACATGTCATTCAAATTTTGAATTTGAAATAGAAGAATATTCCTTCAAAAGATGCTTTGTTGAGGGAAAATGAAGATTTAATAAATCAATAAATTGATTTATTTGTGCAAGTGGGAAAGGGTGATCCCATAATAGTGGTTTACAATTTTTGGCCAAACTGGACACTGAAATTATTATTTTTAACTGAATCTTCACATTCGGGCACCTATAGCGGCTAAACTGTGAGGAATTTGAAGATGGTGCAAACTAGAGTCTCATCAAATTTTGTCTATAGATTCTAAAAAAAAAAATTCAAAATTTTTGGAATCAAATTGCACTTCTTTTACCATCTCCCATGAAAATTGTTTTTTTCATAAAACAACATTTTTAAAAAGTGACGTACACCGTATAACACATAACTTTTTTTCCATGAAGGATAAAATTCTAATTCTTTCAAATTTAGATTTGTAACTCTGATATCTAGTGCTTCCACTTGGTTAGATAGTTTTTATTGAATATTTTTCCTTAATCAAGTTTCAAAGTCAAACGAATTACAATTCACATAGCGATTATAACCGTAACTTTTGTATATGTCAAAATTTTATTTACTTTTTTTTGTTGGATCAAGGACTTCAATATCTGGTGCACTCATATTTTTCAATTTTTTTTTTGATAATCTTCTATTTTTCCACATGTGAAGTACAAAGAAATTCATTTTCGATGAAAAACCTATGTTTAATAAAACTTAAAAAACAAATACATAACAAAACCAAAACATATTAAAATTATATTCATTGGATAGCTTGTTCTGAGGAATACCATAATAATTTGAAATAAAATTTAAATGACTTCATTTGATCCCCCAAAGCTAAATCAAAAGTGATTTTTTATCAGCATTTTGATAGGTGTAAAGGAGATGCATTTATAGGTATGGTTTAAAACTAGCGAGGTTCTATCCAAGGGGGTTTGATCTAAGGTGATTTGATCATACCCTCTTCAATTGGAATCCTTAAAATGGAACTTTTTAAGGATTAAATCATTATATTTTCTAAAAATATGTGATTTCAGCTAAAATTCGTTCCTCTCAAGAATTGTAAACCACTATTATGACAGCACCCGAAAAGCTAGAGGATTTTGAAGATTAGATTAGACTTAATCAAGATTTGATCAATTTAATGAAGATTAGGAAGTTTGACTTATTTTGACTTTGATTTTTGGATTAATTTAAATCAAACAAGAGAGGAAATGATTTAATGGGTTTAATTAAATAAATATGTTTTGATTATTTAATTAAAGAGATTGAAGTAAGATTAAATTAAATAAGATTTTAATTTATTCAATTTAATAGATAGACTTTAGAGATTTAATTAATTAAATAAAATTAATTATTTAATTAAAAAGATGGAGAATGATTTAAGAGACTTAATTAAACACAGGATTTGTTTAATTAAGAGATGAAAACAAATGAATTTAATCAAATAAAGATATTCAATTAAATGGTTAGGTTGGGGAATGATTTAGGATGAAATGATGTCGGTAGTCAAACTTAGATGCGCAATGTTAACTTGTACATTTTTGCGTGTCTACATTGTCAAAATTTCTCTAATTTTTTGGATGCCCCACTATTGCCCTAGTGAGAAGAATTGCACTGGTATATTGCCCCCTCAAGATGTTGAATGGGAATGCCAATTGCCAATCAAAATCATGATAAAATGCGAGAGGAGTGGTTGATGTAGATGAATGGACATTCATTAGCTGTGGGTAGCTTCATGTACTAACTGGGATAGAAATGTTAGTAAAGATAGAAGAATGTGATAGAAGAATGAAAGAATGTGATGATCATGCAAATGATGATGACTACTTGCCATGGAGTTGGGATTTTCAAAGGGAAAATTTCCTTATGTTTGATAATACACGCAGTACGATGCATCAAGGTATCGAGAACCAGGATAGCGTTGTACCTAGTGTGATGGACTTTGACTCGACAAATCGGATAGGAGTATTCTTGTTCACACCTAACATACGAAACCCTGTCCAGAAAATAGTTCAAATATTTCAAATATCTTAGACCAAAACATAGGAAGGCGAGCCTCTCTATCTGGTCAACAAGAAACTTAAAACACCCTTGCTATAGACTAAACAAAAGCACGCATGACCAAGGTTATATTACAAAGATATCCAACAAGCACAACAGACAAAAGATAATGATCATTGCCCCATTCCCATCTCTCTAAATCCTTCGTTCAAACATCATCGAGAGGTCCTTGGAATGAGCACAATGAGATAAATCAACAAGATAAAGTAAGTGAGCAAACAAACTAATGTTCTTCATATCGTTAGTCAAGAGAAACGATGTTTCGAAAGATGGGAGCCAAAACTTATTGCCAAAAGATAATGTCCATTGTTGGAACAGATCCTAGGACATGTTAATGACATGTCGTTTCATTTACCCAAAGTGGTTGGTTCGATAAAAGTGCCCATTGTCGAAATGGATCCTAGGACATGCTTTTATCAAACAATGATGAAATTGATTTATGATTTATATGCCATTGATGAGAAAAGAGTTGACCAACTTGCTTGCTGACTGACCTATACTTGAGATTTTGACAATTTAGGTTTTCACATTTGACTGCTAGACTTGTTTCCGACTATTTTACCAAAGGTTGAGGGTGATGACGATTTATTATGGATGATTGATTATCGTGAGTGTAAGCGAGATGAGGTGGATGGATTTTTTTTCAAATATTTGGATGTTTTTGGAGTTTTGCAATGTTTTGAGGCTATTTTTGGTATTTTTTCAAATGTTTTCAAATGTTTTTATTTTCAATTTTCCAATGTTTTGAGATTTTCTGAGATTTTGACCAAGAGACTAACCTAAAGACCTATCCTAGGGGCCTCGGGGGCTGATCAATAGATTAGCCTTGCCTACATTATACACACAAAGACCATGTAGTTCGACTAACAACTTGACTGATTTACAAATGAAGATATACATGATGAAATGTCAGTTTTATTATGATGGACTTCTATAGGACTCACCTAAATGTCTCGAGGGATAATCAAAGATCAACCTTGCCTATGTTCAAGCTCAGAGATGATGTAGTTCGACTGACGACTCTCTTTTTTGACTTTTTGACTTGTTTTTGGATTTTGATATGTTTTGAATGTTTTTGGATTTTTTGATTTTCTGATGTTTTTTGGATTTTTTCATTTTCTGATGATTTGGATATGAACATGTGTGATGAGATTAGTGCCTTGTTTTGATATTTTGTTGAAAACCAAGCTAAGGTTGATTGATCAAATTGATGGATTGATGATGATGATGACATTGTTGAGGATGCACAACAATGCAAGGATTTGATTGATCAGGATTGATAATGATAACATTGTCAAGGATACACGACAACGCAAGGATAGTGTTAAGCAACACAAGGATTGGAAAAAAAAATCCCCAAGATGATGATGTTTTGATTGGATTTGTTTGACCATGTTTGATGAAGCTTAAGATTTTGGAACAAAATTTGTTCAAATGATTTGATGCGATGTTTGAAGGGTGTGTTAGATGGGACTGATATTGATTTTTTGGATTGATGTTCGATGAAAGATGAAGCTTTGATAAAGAACATGTTCTTGTCAAAATATGCCATGGGCTAGTGATTTGGATTCTCGATCACAAATGCTTTGACCAATTTGGTTTCACATTTGCCAATGTTTCAGATCGCCACATAAGTTGGAGGATATAGATCAAGATTTATTCTTGAAGCAAGATGTGAATATCTGCCCCCAATGTCTAGCAATGTATGGAATGCCATGGACGGATGCTCAGATACGCATAGGGATGTATGGATATGGTAAGCATGCAAAAGGATGCCAAGGATTATCTTGCAATAAGATAAGGTGTTCGGATAAAGAATGCTCATTGGACAATGCTTCATGGCTCAGATAACATTGGGTAGGATAGGATCAAAGAAAATGACCCATGTCAAGATGTTTACCGTAAGCAAGCGTATCTAGTGTGCCCCAAAATTTTATCAAGATCAAGATAACTCGAATGATGGATGCAAATGGATGAAAATGGATTGGATAAATGGCTTATGGATGAATGGATTTATTATGGCTAAGATGGATGGAATGCTTGATTTATTACGGATGGGATGAGATGCTTTCAACTCAACTGGCTCACATAGATGCTCAATTCTACACATGACGCCAATTTTCCAGGTTTTCATCATGGTCTTTCCCAAAGCACTGCCCATTCGGTTTTCACTAGAGGATGATTTTTTTCTTTACTGTTTTCAATCCATTTTTGGATTTTTTTTGGATTTTCATATTTTTTGATTTTTGTATTTTTTTGAAAGATTCATGCTAAACCACTAGGTGGTGTTGATGTAGATGCCCCTATCATAATGTGCCATCAGTATCCTGCCTGAAGGAGCTGCTTTGCTAAGATACGTGCACTTGAATGCAACTTTTGGAATTTTTGATCTGCTTCGTCAATACCAGAGTTAACTTTGTCTTTTGTGCACATCATGATAGAGTGCCCTTTGAATCCTTATGATGAAGGGTTGTTGCCAATACATGGTCAATGTGAGAATTAGATATTATGCGTGGAGGCGTGGATGGAGTGTGTTTAGGGATAAGAGATGAATTGGTTGACAGTTTGGAACCTTTGACTCTCCAAACTTGGGAAGATGAGCAATGATGGGTGGATACAAAAGTGTGCATGGAATTAGGACCAACTGCTTGATACACTTTGTACGCTTGAGAAGCCTATTTTTTCTTTTGCAGACATCTTTGATGGATACTTTTCCCATTTTTATTTTTCCCCATAGTTTCTTTGACTAATGGAGTTTGATAGGGATGATCTTTCTTTGTATTCTTTCGTATCCATATGTTTTTATTTGTCCATTATGCTTCTCAGTTTCTTTTGATTTGATAACATTCTTCGTACTTTGATTCAAATATTTCTTTTGACGTTGGTCCCAATTTGTGGATGGGGTAATGGGTGGATGAAGATTCATGGTGTGACTGGTTGTATTATTGACATCAGTTTCATCATAAGGACTCTTCGTGCTCCCTATGTTGACGTTTGCTTGAGATGAAGTTTCTCCCAGTATTGTGGAAGTAGTACCTTCATGCTTTGATTCTGCCTGTTCTGAGATCTCTTGTTTAGAATGCACTCTCTGATAAATGACCACTGTAGGTGATGTTTCAATTTGCTGCTCTGCTAACTCTGGATGTTCTATCTGACTTGTTTCCTTGGGCGGATAATGATGGATATCTTTATTCATGATGTCCTCAATCTGAGTTTGGGACATATTTGACCCTAATGTTGACAACTTTGTTTGATTGTAGGAGTTAAGAATATGTTCTTTTTGTGTAACACAATATTGTTCTAGATGAAGATCATCTACGTGTCCATCTATAGAAAGCATCTCATGGGTAGATGGAGGACTATGTGCTATATGGATATGATCATCTTGCATAGATAGGAGAGTGTCCATTAGATCATTGTAGTATCTTGTAGATACAAATTCTTGATCTTAATTTATTTTGGGGTTGCTCTCGACATGCTTTGGACCAGGTTCTTGACATGGGGTAGCTTCAAAGGATGGATTGCTTACAAAGGTTTTTTGGATGTTTTCATTAGACATGGTAAGTGGTTCAATATCCCTAAATGTCGAGTTCAGGGTTCCTTCCGTATCTGTAACCATGAGGTCGAAGGGTGTCAATATGTCTTGGAAAGGACCATTGCTAGACCTTGGTGAAAGATTTTGATCATGCATTGGAATAAATTTTTGAGATATGTCCTCTAACTCATTAGGTGATGTGGAGACATTTTCAATATGATCATAGGTCAATGGATCGTGCATGAAGGTGTTTTGGAGTGTTTAAATCATTGGTTGGATGGATGGGTTGTTTGGTGCATTGTTTGATTGTATCAATATGTTCTAGCGGGCGAAGTAGGCTTCTACTTGCTTTTGTATGAACAACGCTTTTTGTTCATTTTGTTGTTGCAATAGGATTTGTGCTTGTTATTGCTCCCACAATGCTCGTTGTTGGGCTTCTTCTTGTTGTGCAAAGTATTGCGCTTGTGCTTGCCCTCATGCTTGGGCATCTTGGGCATCTTTTGTAGCTTGAGTAGCTTGTGCGGCTTGTGTGACTTGAGCAGCTTGTGTGGCTTGTGCAACTTGTGTAGCTCATTGTTGTTGCAACAAAGCTTGGGCTTGTGCCGCTTGTTGTGCTTGTTGTTGTTGCAGTGATGTTTGAGCTTGATTTTGTTGTGAAGCTTGACAAGTGTGTGTGGCTATAGGCACTTGCTGAATTGTTTGATATTGTTGGAGCAATTGTTGGTATGCTTTGAATGTAGCATTGTAATAGCTTACTTGGCTTGGTTGCAATGGTGGTGGTGGTGGGATCAGAATTGTGTTGGATGGAGTGGTGGGAGTTTGAGATGTGCTTAGAGCGATGGTGGTGGTGGGAGGTTATGATGTAAGGGGTGTGATGGGGGTAGTGGAAGTTTGAGGTATAGTGGATGTAGTGATTGGAGTGAATGTGGTGATAGGTGCATTTGGGATGGGTGAAGTGATAGGAATGGTGGGACTAGGTGAAGTGGTAGGAATGGTAGAGATGAGCGAAATAGTGGGTCTTTGAGAGACTATATTTTGATTAGCTATCATGCGTTGGTTTGATGTGGATGGTGTGTTTTAAATATGTGATGTACCCCCTTGGTTGGATGAATTGATTTGGATGGGGCAATTTATGTTAGGGAAAGGTGGAAGTTTAGGTAAAGGGGAGATCCCTAAACCAAAATATGGTGTTGACGTGGTGGGAGGTGCGAATGGTTTGAATGGTGGAAATTTTTCTTGTGCAAATGAAGAGACAAATCCGTAAGGTCTCTCTATTTCAAAAGAGCTTGCTTGTACCAAAGGTCTAGACACTTGCATGTCAAGGAAAATGATGAGGTGGTATGGTAAGGAACCTCAGATGTATTGATAAATCCAAGTGGGTTGTAAAGTGGATTTTGATGCATGTTGAAGAGGGTATCATCCTCATTGATAGTAGGTTCTATGGCAATAATGGAAGTGGTCAATTATGGAAGGGTGTTTTGGTCATTTGGTACAAGAAGCGTATCCTGAATAGTGTTGAGAATTAATGGATTTATTTTAGTCATTGCGCGAAGAAACTTTTGTAGTTTTGGTTGTTTGAGCATCTCAAGAACTTCTTCCTCACTTAGTTCTGTTGGTGTGATTTCTTCCACCAAGACCTCTTTTTGTGGATTGTGTGTAGAGATAGTGAGGTCTGGAAGTGGTGTGTTTTGGATTTCTAGAATGTTTTGGCTTAGATCACTTGTGGTTGATGTTTCTTGATTTAACTCCATGTTCCTCAAATTGTGTTGTGATCTTGTTTGAACCATTAAAGAGAAAACTAGGATGTGTAAAATATCAAAGATGTGAAGATGAAAGGTGTATGATATATGGATGAGAATGGATGTTTTGAATTTGTATTGAAAATCTTGATGCGATGCTAGGTACTTTGGGTTTTCTTTGATTGATGTTTGTTTGATGTTTATACTTTGAATTTTGTCTTTTGAATGTTGATGTTTGAGCAAGAGATATCCCCAAGATGTTTGGATGATGATATAAAAAGGATAACTAATGCTCATAAAGGATAATTTGATTTAGGAGTGAGAATAGGATGTGTCTACTCACAAGCTAACCAAAAGATAATCCAAATTAGTGATGGGAGGAGGATGCATCTATCCACCATTAATTTGAAAAAAGTGATAATTCAACTAAGCGTGTGCAAAAGGATTCATTCAAACACACTTGAGTTGAACAAGTTTGATGTTTGATGTTTGAAGAATTCAAAGTCTCATGTTTGAAAAGTTTTGATGTCTACCAAAGGAGCCTAGCATAGTTGTGTCAATATTTTCTCAAAATGTTGGTGAGATGTTTATGGTTGATGATGTTTTTGATGGATGAATGTTTGTTTTGATCTTAGATTGACCCTAGTTTAGACTTTTGTTTAACAAGACCAAGGTATTGAAGAACATGTTATGCCCTAAGCAAGGTATCCAATCCCTTGAAACAATCTTGGATTCCGTGTGTAGTAAAATGAATATAAAGTGGGGTTGTCTCTTGAAGCATGTCTATAGAAATTAGCCAACAACTTTTCTCTAAATTCATATAACCTTTTGAGTCTTTGTTGATGTTGTTTTGGGCTAAGTTTCTTTTTCTTGGGTTTTTGTATCTTGACCTTGCAAGAAATCATTGACAAGACATGTGTGGGGCTCAATTGCTTATCTTTGCTTTTAATGACTTCTTTTTACCAAATACACTTTCTTGATTATGTTTCAAACTAAAGATTTCCTATGTCAAAATTCCTTTTCTTCCCACAAAGTGTTGTGTGGGAGTTCCAAGAAATTGAGGCAAAGGGATTTCCTAGGTTAACCCTAGTTAGAGCAAATGACGATATAAATTCAAGTGCTAAGAAACCTCTAAGGACATAATCCCAAGGGAAAGCAACAACACTTAAATTTGTCAAAAGGTATTTGCTCTATCAAAAGTGGTTTGAAATTTGCATGATCATGTTTAAGTGTTTATTCTCCAATGTTTACGAACAAGCATGTGTTTTTGTAACCCAAAAGCATGTACAATCCTATGGATGTGATAGACAATGTTTGTTGAGTCCCCACTTGGACAAGTCTAGCTACGCCTACTTTTAGCGGATGGTTAGATGCTTGACCCCACTGGCTCCCCTCCATGACACTCACTTATACGGGGCAGCCAAGCACCAACACCCATGAAACTCCCATGGCATGCTTTCCATCTCTACTAAAAGCCGTAAAATTATGGGGCGGCTTCAGAACGACTGTTCTTGCACCAAAAACCACATAGGAATTTGGCCTTTTCTAAACAAGGGTTTTAATAAGGACTTTTTGTTTGTAGGAGTTGACCCAATGTGGCAAGAGTCCCCTTTCGGATCCATCTTATCAGAGTCAACCATGTGATATTGGCGTTTCTTCCAATATCCACATTTATATCTTGGCTGGAAATACTCTTGGCTTTAGAGTGTTACTGGTTGAGTCGTTCACTTGGGTGAGTACTTTTTCCCCAAGGTAGGCCCTCTAGGATAAACAAAAGCGAATGAAGAACAATATTCGTAACCCTAAAATTTAGCCAAGTTATCATGTGTTTTTACTTTAAATGAAAATTTGAAAATTTTAACTAATTTATAGCTAAGAAACACCTACACCATTGGATAGCTTATGAAATTCTACCCTATTTAAAAAAAAAAGCATCAAAAAAGACTTTTGTATGACCAAGATATGGTCATTTTAAAACTGACTCATGGGCGCTAAAATAGTGATCTTGGGCGCTAAAAGAATGATCATGGGCATTGTGGGAATGATCAAGGGCGCTGCAGGAATGATCAAGGGAACTACAGGAATGATCAAGGGCACTAAAATAATGATCAAGGGCGCTATATCAGTGATTATGGGTGCTATAACAATGATTATGGGTGCTAAAAGAATGATCGAGGGCACTATAAGAGTGATCACGGGCGCTATAACAGTGATTATGGGCACTAAAAGAATGATTAAGGGCACTATAACAGTGATCACGAGTGCTATAACAGTGATTATGGGTGCTAAAATGGGGATTGATGAAGAATTGTAAAAAATGGCAAATGTTTTTAAAAAACGTGTTAGAATCTGTCGATCAGCCCTCCTTCTAGCACCAATATGTGAACCCCAATTCGAAGTGCCTACAAAAACACAACAAAAAACAATGTTAGAGAGTCATCCTATAAGCATGAACAAGGATTCCCCATGAAATCCATTCACAAAGCTAAAAATAGGAAACAAAACAAAGAAAACAATGAAGAACATAATGGAAGTATGAAATCCTAATTTAGCATGCAAACACTTGATCCCATGGGGGAGTTGGTGCAAATAGGTGTGTGGAGATTTTCCCTTTCCCAACTCCTTGAATGCAAATGTTGATTGAAGATGATTGATCCACTTGATAAGTCCCTCAATGAGCTCCAAAATCTGCAATAAACTAGTTAAGAAGATGGATGGAATTTGAGAGATATTTGTGCATAATAACTTTGCATAATTGTGGATGATAAAATGCATGGTGAAGCATTCTATTTATAGAATGTTGAAATAGAAACAAAAGCCAAAATAGAGCAATGTGGGACAAAGATTTGGCCAATGGAAAAATGCCACTTGTCCAAATGTGATTGGGTGAGGAATGTGCAAGTTTTGACAAATGTGCCAATAAATGCATTTTTGAATTTGAAATTTGAGAGAAGACATGTAAGAGGGGGAAAGAAGATTGCATTAAATGCCCCTTGGCTCAAGGCAAGGACATGTAAGAAGAAGTAAATTCCTTATTGGAAGGACTTGTAAAAGAGAGTAAATGACATGTTGGAAGGACATGTCATTCAAATTTTGAATTTGAAATAGAAGAATATTCCTTCAAAAGATGTTTTGTTGAGGGAAAATGAAGATTTAATAAATCAATAAATTGATTTATTTGTGCAAGTGGGAAAAGCTAGAGGATTTTGAAGATTAGATTAGACTTAATCAAGATTTGATCAATTTAATGAAGATTAGGAAGTTTGACTTATTTTGACTTAGATTTTTGGATTAATTTAAATCAAACAAGAGAGGAAATGATTTAATGAGTTTAATTAAATAAATATGTTTTGATTATTTAATTAAAGAGATTGAAGTAAGATTAAATTAAATAAGATTTTAATTTATTCAATTTAATAGATAGACTTTAGAGATTTAATTAATTAAATAAAATTAATTATTTAATTAAAAGAGATGGAGAATGATTTAAGAGACTTAATTAAACACATGATTTGTTTAATTAAGAGACGAAAACAAATGAATTTAATCAAATAAAGATATTCAATTAAATGGTTAGGTCGGGGAATGATTTAGGATGAAATGATGTCGATAGTCAGACTTAGATGCGCAATGTTAACTTGTACATTTTTGTGTGTCTACAATTGCAAATATCAATATCATTGTGCTCAACTTTGAAAGGAAGATTCGAAAGAATCAACAACCACCTAAAACAAGATTCTTTTGGCTCTAATTATTTTATCCAATTATTTTGAAAGATTTTTCCGATTGATTTTTGTTTAGATTGGTTCCCCATACTTTATCAGCTTGTTCAATTATATCAACTTGCTCTGTTAGCAGACAATATATTGTTTTAGCATTTGCCTTCATTAATGAGTTGCCATCTTTCCATTGAAATTATTTATACTATAGGTTAGTAGCTTTAATCTTAACGGGAAATTAGATGTGACTGCATGCCTCTTTAAGATAGTATATTTCCTCCAATTGCTTTGGGGGAGGCTAAATTTAGAACTTAATTCATTCCATTCCTTTAATTTACCATCTTTTATGATATCATTGAAGCATTTGGTTCCGTGTTTTGCCCAACTCTTGATTGAACAACCTTGAATCAAGGCAAGGGGTTTATTTTTATGCCCAAGGTTCCACCAGGAAAACCTATGAGCCATAATGGTTCTATTACCATTTTTTATGAATTTTTAATTATTTATATTATTCTTAATCACCTCCCACACCTTCCAAATAGTTTTGAAAATATTAGAACATGTAGGTGATATAGGACAAGCATTGCTAAGGATATCACTGAATGGAATAGGTTACCATGATTTAGCTTACGTTGGAACTACATTCAAAAAAAAAATTCAAATGAGAACCTTCTAGGGTTCATCCCCATCCAAGGCTCCAATTATCCATTTTGAGGCTAAAGCAATTCCTTGTAATCTTAGGTATTTTAAACCTAGTCCCCCTTTTGCTTTTGCTATGGAGCACCACTCCCACTTAACAACATTTCTTTTCCTATTCCCTTTCCCATAAGACCATAAAAATTTCCTTATCCTTTTCTGAATCTCATTCATCTAATAGGAGCTAAAGAACCAAACTAAAGAAAATTAGTTATTGTAAGATGATAATATCTTTTGGCACACTTGTATCCTTCCTTCCAAAGATAGGTATTTCTTGTTCCACTTGTCAATTTTTAGTTCAATATTTTTTGTTATCCATAACCACATTTCCTTCAAGTTTGGATCTATGGAAAAAGGGATACCTAGATATCTTACAAATTTATGAGGTCCTCTCCATTGAAGATAAAACTTCTTTAGCCAATCTTCCATCCTAGTAAGAAAGATTTAGTAGGTGCAATTTTAGCACCTAAAGCTTGGTAGAAAGTGTACAACTTATTCATGAGATTATCCATGTTTTCCTCCTCTAGTTTAAAGAAAATTAAAGTATCATCAGCAAACTATATGATAATGAGCTCCTTATTGTCATGTAGGGTGATACCTTTTACCATACGAGAGGAGATATTATCCCTTAGCATATAATGCAATGAATTTGAAGCAATTAGAAAGAGTGTGGGGAGTAAGTGCAAGAATTTGAGTCCACTTCTAGTGGAAGTATCATTTTTCAGCTTTAAAATAGGTAGTCACTCATTTTTTAGAATACGTACCCTTTTTTAAAGTGGGTACTCTTTTAAAAAGGTTTAAAAATCACAATTCATGTATCTCATTTGGATTTAGGCTTATAAAAGGCATTGTAACCAAACCCTTAGCCTTAGACCTACAAGTAGAAGGTCATGACAATATTGAGAGAAAAAATTGACTGTAAATATGGTTGTCGAGGTTTTTTCAAGAATTATTTAATGAAATTAAAACCCATTTTAGATGAGATAATGTAGATTCTAAATATGCAATTTTTTTTCAATTGGATTATTTTTTCTATTTTTCAATTAATTTCTGATGAAACAAACCCATAAACTTAAATTATAAGGAATTTTTAGTATTTTAATAACTTTTTAATATGAAAATAATTTTTTGAAAAACAAATTTTACGAAAAATGTACTTCAGAAAAAAAAAATCAATTTGAAAAATAAAAATAAAAATGATAAGTTTAGGTCATCTTATGTGTGACGTACATGACGATTTTTGAAAACACCAAATATGGCCAATAAAAAATTAACAAAAAAAAAAATTCAATAAAAAATTACAAAAAATATGGAAAATGTGCTTAAGTGAGTTAAAAATATCTCCCCAAAAGGATTTAGAAAAATATGTTTACCTAGGTCAAAATATGGATTATGTACACGTGCATGGTATAGTATAAAAAATGACTTTTAAAGATTGGTTTTTAGAAACACCCATTGAAAATCAATTTGTATCATCTGGGCATTAAAATAAATTACATATTTGGAAACTAGACTCTGAGTACTACATTTTATGATTACTAACTTTTTTAAAGATTCTATCTCTAAGTGCTTCAAATTTTAAGGTCAAATGTGACAAATTCTGAAAATCAGGGAAAAGACTTCCACTTTTTGGCCAAAAAGTGGACTCAACTTCTTGCCAACACATTGGGGAAAGGGGGAACCCATACCTTATTGATGTCTCTAGTGTGAACTCTTTCCTGAGATTCCCATTGACATCAACCTATGCAACTGCATCCCCGAAAAGGGTTTTAACAAAGTGGCAAAAGAAGCTAGGGAACCCAAAAGCCTCTGCGACCAGTATTACAAAAGACCATTCAAGTTTTTCACATGCTTTCTCAAAGTTAGGAGCATTGTAGCCTCTTGCATCATCTACTTTTCCCTAAAAATTAATCTCAAAAAATTTCATCAACAAAATACCTCTAATAATTTTTTCTATCTATTTCTCATTCCATCTAAATATTCCACTTTAAAACAAAAAAAAGAGCTTAAATAAAATAAACTAAATTTAAATTAAACTCCAAATCCACCATTTATCCTAGCTTCTTAAATTAAATTGACCAACTCTTAAACATGAATAAATACAAACTAAACATTACAACAATTCACAATATTTAATTACAAAAGCAAAATTATGCAAAAGGAAAAAAAAACACATATAATGAACTGTTTATATTTTTTAATGAATTTTTTTCTACTTTTAGTTGTGAGAAGAATTGAAATAAAAAAAACCTATCCAAATAGAAACATTTTTAAGGTTTATTATGTACTAGCAATTTGATTCATTTTTTACAATAAAAATATAGAATTTTTTACATTATTAAATTTACTCATTCTGTAAAAAATTATATTTCTTCATAATTTTTATTTTAAGAAATTAATAAATATCTTGAATTGATTATATATTTTGCAAATCATACTAAAAAGATTTATCCAATCAAATGCATGAATAATGTTTCTCAATTTTTTTTATTTTTAAGGTATATATAATATAATATAGCTTGATTATTTTTAAAGAATTCACAACCTTCATAAATGAGTCATTCATCCCATATAGAAAATAAAACATTATTATATATAATAATTTTGATATTTAATTTATCACAATATTAAATTATTAAATAATTTGAAATAAAAAGTTAATAATATTTTCCAATTCAAATATATATAACTCAATATATATACAGACACACACACCCCTATATATATATGTATATATATATACATATATACATATATACATACATATACACATATATACATATATATATACATATACATATATACATATATATACATATACATATATATATATACATATACATATATATATATACACATATACATATATATACATACATACATATATATATATGTATATATGTACATACATACATATATATATACATACATATATATACATATGTACACACATACATATATATGTATATATATATAGATACATATACATATACATATACATACATATATATATATATATATATATATATATATATATATATATATATAGTTTTGATATTGCAATTAAATAATTTAAAAACAAAAAAAAATCATATTTTTCAGTTCAAACACATATAACTCTAAAATTTTCTCACCTTTTAAAAATATAAATATTTACAATTAAACAAGCTATCAAGTATATAGATTAATTTACCAAAATTAGCCAAACACTTCATTTTCTATCTTTTTTTAGATATAACAAAAATAATCATAATGTAATAAATTTTGTTCCAACATAATACCAATAATGTACTTCAAGAATTATTCAATTTTATTTCATTTTTATAAATAGATATATGAGGCTATACAAGAATAATAAGTAAGATTAAAGCATTATAAATATTGAACAATTTTTAAAAAAACATTGCAATATAGAAATAATGACATATATAAATTTTCTACACCATTACTTTCATCCATCCTAAATGAAATTCAAATGTATATTATACATAAACAAGTAAACAATTATATAATTCCCTAATAAGAATTTTGTACGCATTTTATTTCCCAAGATGAGGGTTTCATAACCCATCGAAAAAATTTATCCACACATGTTGCCAAAATTTCAAATTTGCACAATTTTATAAAAAAAATTCACATCCATGACCAAAAGATATTTTCCCACCTCCCATCATAGGGTTGTCTCTCAAGCACATTCCCAAGATATGAGATCTTCATAGAAACAAAACTTCATGAAAAAATTAAAAGGATCCATATACAAGAATACAACAATATCCAAAATATTGAAACACTACATATGAATCATACCAAGATTCATAGAAGAGGGAGAATTAAGGGGACACTCTAACCCCTTAGGGAAAATATAAAAGATCAATATATCATCTCCATCAATAACAATAAATCCACTCTATCATATATTACATATCAACCTCTCTAAATATCAAAACAATGTCATCCAAAACACCACCCAAAATATTTCCATCATGATAAACCTAATAGATCCTACACATATAGCCAATCAAATATCACATAAAGTCATAGGAACATAATACCATTTTATCTTCTCAAGAAATTGCACACTTTCTCGAATTGTGGGTCCACGCCTCTCTCAACTCCAACACATTGGTGACTTGATTAACCCCAAATTTGGGAATCTGACATAACAACCCTTACGAAAACCCAAATATACAACAAAAAAGACATAAAATACTCACAAGGAAAAACAAATACAGCAACTAGCCAATATTAAATACAAATAACAACAATAACATTTTCATTTACGTAACCTATAAGATACTATGGACCCTATCTCTAAAAAGATTCAAAATGATGGTGAGAGACTTTTATTAAAAGAATATCCAATATATCCTCTCTTGTTCTCTTCCAAGCTCCCAAAATTCTCCTGCGAAAAAAAATCCTCTTCTTTCACACTGCAAGAAGAAATAAATTTCCCAAAAATCAACTACCACAAAAACATCAAGAGTTTTATAAATAGAATATACCAAGATGGATGTATGAACCTAGGTAAATGAGATTTGATTACTTAAAGTAGAGCTTGCTTCATATCCAAGTTAAATATTGTAAAATTTCTTCATATAAGTTTTAGAAGGGAGATATCCAAATCCCAAAAAATAAGTCCCAACATGAAACTATCCCATAGGCATTCAACTTGGCATCTTTTTCACTTAACTAATAAATAAAAGATACCAAATAACATTAAAAAAAAAACTTGTAAGTTCAGCTCTAGTATTTGACACATAAGAAGATTCACACCCCAATATCCTAGCATAACAACCTTGTATAAATATTAAATAACTCTCAATTTTTACCTTGCTAGATTGATCAAACCATCACTACTTTCATTTTTCCAATAAATCAAAGAAAAAATAATCCTGCTAGCATTTTGTAGGAACTTTGTAGCAACACGACCTTGTTTAAACATGATATTTTTGACAGAAATTTAGGGTATATGCGGGATCATAATGGGCCAAAAAGTGGCAATATGATGGATGTGGATATGAAATTCCACATCCTATCTCAAAATAACTCCAATATACCATCATTAGTATGGTTAATATTCAAAATAAAACAAATATTCAACATCCATATGAGATATTTCAACATGTCTAAAAAATGCAAACAAATGATAAAATTGATCAAAGCATATGAGAAAAATGAAGTGTACCTATGCCATATTGGATTGATGTCACTTTGATATGAAAAGTGACCCTTTCCCAACCCTTGACAAGCTCAAATGATGAAGATGCAATGATATGATAATCATGGACAAAATTAGCTCTCAATGTGAAGAGAGTAACTTTGCATGAAGTTATGGATGATTGAATGAAGGCTATCCTCTCCATTTATAGAAGGTTTTGATGAGAGAAGAGGCAAGAGGGATGAATGTGGAAAAAAAACTCAACCAATAGGAAGAAGCCACTTGTCACCATGTGAATGGGCCAAGGATGTGCAAGTTTTGATGAATGTTCCCATAAATGTATATATTTGAAATTTGAAAATGTTGAAATAACAAGGTGGAAGGAGAGTCAAATGGAGTAATGGCCACTCAAGTGGCTCAATGCAAAAGGACTTGTCAAGTGACATAAATGCTCTATTGGAAGGACTCATCCCACTTGGATTTGAATTCAAATTTGAGGGAATATTCTCTAAAGATACCTTATTGAGGGAAAATGAAGATTTAATAAATGAATCAAATGATTTATTTGTGAAAGTGGGAAAAGCTAGAGGATGTGACATGAGTTTAGATTAAATTAATCAAGATTAGATTAATTTAATGAGTGATTAGATTATTTGAATTTTTGACTTTGATTTATGGATTAAAATAAATCAAAAGGAGAAGAAAATGATAAAGACTTAGTTAAATAAATGTTTTGATTTATTTAGCTAAAGGGAAAGATGTTAGTGGTTTAATTAAATAAGTTTGATTTATTTAATTAAATGAAGAACTTTAGAAGTTAATTAAATAATATTGGTTTATTTAATTAAAAAGGGATCTTAGGATTGATTTATGATTTAATTAAGTAAATTTGATTGATTTGATTAATAAAGGAATTAAGATGGATTAATTAAGTGGTTAATAAAGGGGTGATTTAAAGAAGGATCAAAGTTATTTGATTAAGAAATTTTTCATGTCTACATTTTTCCCCTCTTTGAAGCAATGCACTTGTTGCGTTGGTTCAAATAAGAAACTTACCGCAATCAAAATTCTTTTTTTTTTTAATTTTTTCAAATGCCCAATGGAAAGTACACTGGTAAATTGCCCCCTAGAGAGATCGAGCAAAAAGATTTGATTTGATGGTCGATCTCACAATAAAGAGGTTCAAGATGGACATATGGATGGTTGTGATGATGATGCAAATGAGATGGTTTTAAGATGCTTAGAATAACCAATCTATATTATCCTAAACAACTTAAATGATGATATGATGTGATGATGCCTATATTATTATGCAATGGATGTTTTATGTACATGCATGGTTTATGAGATGCTTAGACTAACAGATCTATATTATGATGATGAACATTCATGTGAGATGATTGGTTTTTCTTATATGATATGATATGATATGCAATATGTTGATGGTTTTTGGATGCAAGATGGATGCACTAATGATGATGATTACCTGGTCATGATGATGTTAGCTCATAAAGGAGATAGAAGAAAGAAAGAGATTCGAACAAGACACAAGTCGATGATGATGAGAGATGGATGATTCACTTATCAAGAATTGGGACTTTAAAAGGGCCACTTACCATATGTTTGATAACATGCATAAGAACAATGCATCAAGGTATAAAGAACCAGGATGGCATTGCACTTAGTGTGATGGAATTTGACATGACAATCAGATAGGATTATTGTTCACAACTAACATACAAAACCTCATTTAAAATGTAGTCCAGATATTTCAAACATCTCAGACCAAAACATAGATAAGCAAGCCTTCCTATGTGGTCAACAAGATACTTAAAACATCCTCCCTAAGCCCAAATAAAGCATGCATGATTGAGGTTATATTACAAGAACATCCAACAAGTGCAATAGATAAAAAGATAACGATTGTTGCCCCATTCCTATCTCTCTAAATCCTTTTATTTGGACACCATTGAGAGGTCATTGAAATGAGGGCAAAGAGATAAGTCAAAAAGACAAAAATAAAGTAAACAAACAAGCTAATGCTCTTCAATACCACTAACTGAAAGTAAATGTGTATTTACAGGATAAGAACCAAAACTATTGCCAAAAGATAATGCCCATTGTAGGAAGGATACATCCTAGGACATGTTAGTGGATGGCAGCACGTCGTTTTGTTTATCCAAAGTGTTCTTTCTGATAATGCCCATCATAGGAAGGATACATCCTAGGACATGATGTTATCAGATGATTGATATGGAATTGATTGGATGATAGGCTATCGACACAAAGATTTGACTAACTTGTTTATGTACTGACCTAAACCTAAGAATTGACGTTTTAATTTTTCACTTTTAACCTACTAGACTTGTTTCTTATTGTTTTACCAGGGGTTGAGGATGTCGATCATTTATTATGAGTGATGTTTATTATAGGTGAAAGAAAAATGGGAAGATGGATTTTTTCAAATATTTGGAATTTTTTTTTGATGTTTTGAAAATTTTTTGAGGCTATTTGTATTTTTTAGATTTTACAAATGTTTTAATTTTTTTGGGGTTTTCTGAGATTTTGACCAAGAGACAAACCTAAGGACCTATCCTAGGGGCCTTGGGGGTTGATCAATAGATGAGTCCTGCCTATGTTATACACATAGAGACCACGCAGTTTTACTGATACAAACTCGATTATTAATGAAATATGAACAAATGGATTGTCAGTTTATTATGATGGACTCCTAAAGGACTAATCTAAGTGTCTCAGGGGATGATCAAAGATCAACCTTCCCTACGTTCAAGGATTAGAGACCTGTAGTTTGACAAGATGACTCTTTTTTTGACTTTTTAATTAACTTTTTGACCTATTTTTGGATTTTGATATGTTTTGAATATTTTTGGATTTTTTGGTTTTATGAATGTTTTTGGACTTTCCGATTTTCTGACATTTTTTGGATTTTTTGATTTTCTGCTATTTTTTGGGATTTTTTTATTTTTTGTTGTTTTTTTAGATTTTTTAGATTTTGTGAATGTTTTTGGATTTTTCTGATTTAAGAATATACACGAATCTGATCCAATGAGAAAATGCCCCCAACATGATGCAATAGACTACTCTATTAAAGGTAGGACAAACTAACCTTGAGAATGGATCAAGTAGTACTAGAAGGGATCATGACACAAACACAAGACCAGGCTATGATATGGATGTCGAAGGGATGGGTGATGGATGGAGATATGGAATGTGATGGATGATGGAGGCTCAATGGAGGGATGATGTAGAACAAGCCATGAAGATCCTGGTAGATGGAAAGTGCTTATTTACACATGATGCCTATTTGTCAGGTTTTCACCAAGGTACTTACCCAAAGTGCCACCGAAGTGGTTTTCACCAGAGGATGATTTTTACTGTTTTTAATCCTTCTTCTTTTTTGGATTTTTTTTCTTTTTATTTTTTGGTTGTCACCAAGACACGTGTTTACCAGGTTTTCATTAGGATGACCACTTTTTCGTTACATTTTTATGATTTTTTTGGATTTTTGGTTTTATACCTTGAAGGATTAAGCATAAAACTTTTTGAGATGGGATTTTTTCATGGTCCCTTACAGAGGTTCACCTTTAGGTGTTGATAGCTGATATGGCCCTAACTTAAAGTTCGTTGTGATAAAAAATTGTCCCAACTAGTTGGGTTCAAATTTTTCTTTGTTATTTGGATTGGGGATGTTCTTCTAATTTTCTTTTAGTACAAGTTCTTTGACTTGAAAGGTCCTGCTTCTAATTTTCTTGTTATAGCTCCTCTTGAGTCTATTTTGATAGACTTAAAACTGATTTAAATCATCTATATGTCCTCATCTAGTAGCTCTAGCTCATTTAATCTTGATACTTAGTACTCTTCATCCGTGATGAGGTTTTCCAGTGATATTCTTAGTGACAGGAGCTCAATCTCAATGGGTAATACTGCCTCTGATACGTAGACCAGGGAGAAGGGAGTGGCACTAATGGGTGTGAATGCTAGTTTGATACGCCTAGAGGGTGAGATTTAGCCATAGATGTCAATCACAACTTGCATCATTGACTATTTTCTTGAGGATTTTCAAAATGGTTTTATTGGTGGCTTTTGCTAGGCCATTGCCTTGGGGATAATATAGGGTGGAAAAGCAATGTTAGATTTTGAATTTTTCGCAAAGGTCATGAACATCTTGATTCTTGAAGGGTGTCCCATTAGATGGCATGGGGGTGATTTTTCCAATGAAATTAAATCCCCACTACGAAAAGGTCCATGGTGTGATGATGGGATGAAGATTTTGAGCTGGGGCATGGATGAAGTCACCATGCTACTGACATTTTGTGAACCTTTTGATGTAGTCATGTGCTCTCTTTCCATTGTAGGCTAATAATGCCCCATCCATAGCAATTTCTTAGCCAGGGTCATTCCACTCGAGTGTGAACCACAAATACCATTATGTAATTCAATTAAAGCACTCAATGCCTCCTCAACATTTAAATAGCGTAATAGGGTTCCTTCTATGCTTCTACAGTATAGGGTATTTCCTAAGATGAAAAATCGGGATGCTTTCTTAACAAAAGTTATTTTTAAGCTTGAGGGTAAGTTAGTAGGTAGGACACCTATTTGTAGGTAGGTATAAATGTCACGGTACTAGGGATTATCGAGACCAATAATTTCACACACAAATTTTGATTATGGTACCTTGAATGGGGGCACAAGAAGCTACTTTACCAAGAATTCATATTTTGGGACATTGTGAGGGATGTCCAGTAGGGACCCAATCATTGCCATGGTGTCTATTTCTCTATTATTTTCTCTAGGAATCTGCTCAAATGTGATATCAATGAATGATTCTTTGAGGCTTTCTACCATCTTTTTGTATGGAGTTAGTTTATCATCCTTAGTTTGGTATTCACCGTTCACTTGATTTATTATCAGCTGGGAGTCTCTGTATACTTTGAGGGCCATGATGTGCAATTGTACTACTATTCTGAGACCTATGGTTAAATCCTTGTATTCTGAAATGTTATTAGTGTAGGGGAATGCCAATTTATAGGACCTTGGTATGTAGTCCCCTTGTGGGGTGATAAAGAAGACATCAGCTCTTGATCCATGTTGTGTGTATGAGCCATCAAATTAAAGTCTCCAGTGGTTGGCTATGTTGAGATTGAAGATGGATTCATCTGGAAACTCTGAGATGGGTGGATTCTCTAAATAGATTGGTGCTTCCACAAGTTGATATGCAATTACTTGACCTTTGATTGATTTCCACTCCATATATTCAATTTCATACTCTGATAATATCATGACCCATTTAGTCATCCTTCTTGTGTGCATTTCCTTTGACAGTAGGTACTTGAGGGGATCAATTTTGGTGCAATGAGTTTAACTTTATGTGCTAACATGTAATGTCTAAATTTTTGCGATGCAAACACTATTGCTTGACATGCTTTCTTAATGAATGAGTAGTTTAACTCATGCTCGACCATTGTGCGGCTAATTTAATATATGGTCCTTTCTGTCCCATTTTCATCATGTTGAGCTAGTAGAGCACTGAGGGCTGCTACTATTGCTGACACATAGAGAATTAATGGCTTTCTTGGGATCAGTGGCATGAGGACCGGTGGTGTAAGCAGATATTCTTTGATCTTATTGAAGGCTTCCTCACACTTTTCATCCCACTTGTATGCTACTCTCTTGTGAAGTAGGTGAGAATAAGAGATCTATTTATTCGCTAGTTGTGCTATGAATCTTTGGATAGACTAAAGCTTGCCTTGGAGGCCTCTCAACTATTTCAATTTTTTGGGTGCCTCCATCTCAAGGACTAATTTTACCTTGGCAAGGTCTACCTCAATACCTCTCATTGACACTATGTATCCTAGAAACTTTCCTAATTGTATGCTGAAGACACACTTCTTTGGATTTAATTAGACCTCGTATTCCTCCAGCTTGTCAAAAATGGCACTTAAGGTTACTATGTGATCCTTCCTCTTTTTGTATTTGGCTAGTATGTCATCAACATATTCTTCGATAGTTTTATGGATCATGTCATGGAAGATTAGCATCATGGCTCTTTGGTATGTTTCTTTTGCATTCTTCAAGCCGAATGGTATCATATTCCAGCAGTAAGTCCCCCATGGACATGTGAAGGCTACTTTGTGTTGGTCTTCTTTAGTGTTCATTATCTAGTTGTATCTCGAGAAATCATCCATTAGGGAAAGCATTTCATGTCCCCCTGTCATGTATACAATCATGTCAATGTTGGGCAACGAGAAATCATCTTTTGGACATGCTTTCTTTAAGTCCTTGATGTCTATGCAGATTCAGATGCCCCCATTTGGTTTTGAAACATGAACCAGATTTGACACCCATTCTAGATAGTCAATTGGTCGAATAAATCCTATGTCTAGTAGCTTATTTAGTTCCATTTTGACTAGTACGGAAATCTAAGGGTACATTTTTTTGAGCTTTTTCTTGACAAGATTTGCTTCAAAATATACTGCTAGGTGATGAACCACAATTTCTTGGTCGAGCCCTGGAATGTCTACATAGCTCCATGCAAAGTTTACCTACCTCTCTCTCAAGAAGCATAGGAGGATTTCTTGCTCTTTTGACAATAATGACTCCACATAGAATGTGATGTGTAGGGTCTCCTTTATTCCTAGATTAATTAGATTGCATTTTTCGGCCAGGACTATTGATTTTTCCTAATGGAGAGCTTTGAAAGGATGATTGAATCACCCCTCCTCATGCACCTTAGAGAAGTTTTCATTGTTGGATACATCCTTTATTTTTACATTTTTTGGGTTGGAGAGTGCCACAGTGTGGTTTTCACTCAAGGACCTACAGATTATTCTCAATTTTTCACTTTTGCGACTGAGGGATTTAATCATTTCCCCATACTATGCATGTGTATCCAGCTTGATGATGAATCCTAAATTGTGATCACCATGCAGAATATTATCTCGTAGTCCCATTAATTCTAAGATTTCCTCATCAATTTTGAAAGTATTGAGAATTGGTGCTCCTCTTTGGTCATAATCAATGAGTTGTGGGTAGACTACTAGAAATATTTCATGGTTTTGATGGTCAATGGACTCAAATGACATAGTACTAATCATGAGAAGGGTGGTGTCCTCAAAAAGCATGGGTAGGTTGGTTATGGGATCCTTGTCATCACTACCACTACATACCAGTTATGTTGAAATGTGAAGTTGTCTAAGGGAAGACTAGTGGATATGGGTAAGCAAAGTTGTTATTTGTTGAGTTTTGACTTTCTTAACCAGGGGATTTCAACCATGTATGGTTATACTCATAGGGGTACATACAAGGCCAAGATTTCTCATTTGCGTCTCTGGAATGATGGGTATTAGAAGCCCATTTTCATTTTTCCCAAGTCTCTGGTTTTTGTCATAGCCCATTGTGAGCATCATTTACAAACCTTTGCTTCTGTCATCCACTAGTAGATCGAATGTCAGCCTCTTGTCTTGGTATAAGAGATAGGATGGGTCATCCTCTATGACTTCTCAGTCGAGATCTCCCCAATTTCTAAAGTTGGAATATCCTTCATTGGGTGTTTGAGATGTGGAGGCTTCATTTGATTGCAGATGTCCCCGTGATCTGGGAGATTGTGGTAACTTTCCTACCACAAAAGAATTTTTGGGAATCTTATAGTTTTCGTAACCATTGTCCTGGATGATGACTTTGATATCATAGATGGTGAGGATGGTGGGAGTGGTGAGTGTATCTATCATAGAAGTGGAAGCGAGAGTGGTTGGATCAATGTATGGTGTTGATGGTCCATCATTTTTAGGAACTTGAGGAGTTTTTTAGTATTTTTCCTCTAGGTTTTTGCAGTAGGAGAATGGTTCAAGATCTCAATGGATGGTGACCTCTTTTCCTTAATATGTGAATTTGACACATTCATGGAAGGTTGATGCTACTACTTGAATTGCACAGATCCATGGACGTGCCAAGAGAATTTTATAAGGAAATTCAAGGTCGAGGACCTAACAAGTAGTTTCCATGATAGCTGGCCCCACTTGAATAGGGATTTGGATTGTGCCTTGGGACACTCTTTCTTGATCATCATATGCTTTGATTGTAAACCTTTACCTTTGTTAATGGAATCCTCTGAGATTTTTTACGTTCTTAATTAGCTTGAGAGAACAAATATTCAAGCCTGCACCTCCATCCACCAAGGCTTGCTTGAATTTATGTTTATGTACGAGGACCTCTAAATGGAGTGCACAGTTGTGAGATGGTTGAGTGGGAAAGTCCTGGTCAGAGAATGTAAGGAGATTCAGAGTGATGATGTTTCTGACCATAACTTGGAATTGTTTTGCATCAAGATCTGTAGGCATGGTTGATGAAGCAAATACTTCTTTAAGGATTTTCTTGTGGGTGGATGAAATTATTAGCAACTTCATGATGGAGATTTGTGTTGTAGTTCTTTTTAGTTGATCAAGGACATTGTAACTATTGGGAAAATACCTTGGGTTGGATGCAGGTGCTCTGTTTGGCTCATATGACCCTACAATGGTAATTTTTCTACCTCTTGTGGTGACTCCATAATCGACATGGGCTCTTTTGATGGTGATCTTAGTGCAGTAGTCATCCATGGATGTGATGACATGGTTGTACACATGATTCACATTCTTGAAGGTACCTTTCCCATTATCAGTATTATTGGTCCCTTTATTATTGTGATTAGGCACTAGATTCATGTATATTTTGAGGTTATGGTTTCCTATTGGCTGTTCCACATTTATGATTATTTGATTAATGAGGTCTTGGTCTAGGTTCTTTAATCTCATGCAATTGTTAGTGGTGTGCCCTTTTATTTTTTGGAAGTCACAGAGCTAATTTTCATTGTACCAAGGACGTTTCACATCTATTTCTTGGTAATTCTCATAGGTGGAAGCCTTGATGAGGTTTTAATTTATTAGTTTATTCGTGATGACCTTGAGTGGTTCCCCAATGTTGGTGTACTTTTGATTGGTGGAATTCTTTTTTGTTGGGGTGGTCCCCTTTGATCATTGACATTGTTGATCATTTGATTGTTTGGTTGTTGTGTTGTTGTGTTAGCTTGATGATTATTTTGACGACGTTTTTGGATTTTTTGTTGGTGCAGGTGTGTTTTGTTGAGGTGCACTGATGACAACTTTGGCATCAACAACACCATCATTGGTAATATTTTTCTTTCTTTCCCATGTGTGAGGTTTTTCATTATAGCTTGAAGATGGGAGGTTGCTTTGCTGATCATGATATGCTTGTGTCATTGGTTGTGCAACAAGGGCTCGTTCAATGTTGAGTGCCTTGGAAATCAACTGATCATATGCGGTGATCCCTTGGAATTTGAGATGGAAAGCCAAGGCGTCATCAAGGTTGGAGATGATAGTGCACACTTGTTCTTCTAGCATGGACCATTTGCTTCGATTGGCTTTGGATCACCATCATTGTAGGAAAGAGGAAAATGATCCATTCTTACCTTATTTCAAAGATGATAGTTCCTCTAGACTAACATCCATTTTGATATTGAATGCATAATTTTTTATGAATGCATCTACTATTTCCTAGAATTTCTTGATTCCAAGAGGAAGGAAAAAGAACCATTCCATGGCGTGGCTAGCCAAAATTCTAGGAAACAACCACATCAGATAGGTATCATCATATGCAACTTCCATGCAATGGAGCTTAAATTCCCTAATGTGATCTTCATGGTTTCATTATGAGACTCCTGTTGAACGGATAAGGACATAAGTTGTTGGGTGTTTTCATGGTTCACCCTAATTAAAGGTCAAGAACCTATTGCAAGAGCAACTTGATTTGTGTTGTAACATCATTTTACATATCAAGGGGTGGAATGAAAGTGTTTTGAGGTGGTTCAATTGTTGGTGGGATGGGTGGATTGGTTGGTATTTTAATGGATGATGTTTTTATGTGCTACTATACCAAATATGCTTACAATTGTTGTTGTACCAACAAAACTTGTTGTTGGTCTTGTTGTTTTTATGCTATTAAGGCTTGTTACTAAGCTTTTTGTTGTTGTTGAGCCAACAACACTTGTTGTTGAGTTTCTAATTGGGCTACTTCCTATTGTTCTTGATATTACTTCAATGCTTGTTGATATGCTTGTTGTTGCACTGCTTGTTGTTGTGCAAGATACTGCGCTTATGCTTGTGCTTATTGTGCTTGATATTGGGCTTGGGCTTGAGTGTGTGCTTGAGCTTGGGCTTGAGCTTGAGCCTGAGCTTCAGCTTGAGCTTAAGCTTGTGCAACTTGAGCTTGTGCTTGTGCCTGTGCAACTTTTTGTTGCTATTGTTTCCACAATATTTGGGCTTGAGCAACTTGTTGTGCTTTTTGCACTTGTTTTCCTTGTAATGCAGCTTGGGTACCTTGAGTAGCTTGCACGGCTTGAGTGGCTTGTTGAGCAGCTAGTTGTGTGGCTTGTTTTTTTTGCGCTTGTTGGAGTGCCTTTTGATAGGTAGCTTGCTGAGCTTCTTGCAATGCAATACTGTATTGGTTTGATGTGTTCAAGTTTGGTGGAAGTGGTGGTGTAGGTGGATTTGGAATGGTGCTTGTTGTGGTGATAAGAGGTACCGTCGTATTAATTTTTGGGATTTGAGTGGTGGATGGTGCAATTGATGTGTTTGGTCCTTGCGAGACCATATTTTGAGATGTTAGCGGGGTGGTTGATGATGTGATGGTGGTGGTTTGCATTATCAGGATGGTTTCCATCTATTCTTGCGATATCGATGGCAAGGTGGAAGTATTTGGAATTGTGCTCTGATTGATGCTTGATAAATGGGGAAGTCCTAAACCAAGAGGTGATGTGGATATTGATGGAAATGGTGGAAGTGGTGGAAAGGTAAGTAGAAAAATCCCTTGAGGGAATGATGAATATGTAGTGTCAAAGATTCCCCCTGGTCCAAATATATCTCCTTCTCCTTGCAAGGTTATGGGGAGAGAGGTTTGGGGTGTTGCATGAAATGATGATGATGATGGGTCATTTGGATCATGAAAGGTAAGAGGGATATATGGATGTGATGGATTTTTGGGTATGGACTATCCCAAGATGGTGTTCGCATCCAAATCTTGATTATTTATGAGGGGGTGTGTTTGTAATGCATTGAGAAATACACTTCTCTTGTTAACAATGGGTTGAGTTGGAGCAATAGATGATGTGATTTGTGGGATTTTTTGAGTGATGTTTTGAAATGGGGATAGATGAAATGGGGATGGTAGATAAGATTGGAGGCATGATCCCAAAATATGGTTCCACAATATTGCTCACATTGAAATCGAAGGGGAGTTTAGGCCCCTGCTTTGCTAATTCAAGCATGTATAGTGAGGGATTGATTCTCATCATGATGTTGATAATCTTATGATTCTCTAGATTTTGAACTATTTCAATCATTTTCTCATGTGACATTCCAAAGGGATTATTGGTAAGAACCTCCACGTGGACACCTTCCTCTTGATGGTCTTGCAAAAATGGTGGAAAGTTAATGTTGGTAGGTGGTGACTAAAACAGGGAAAAATCAATGGAAAAAGAAAAATCCGATTTTGTAGAACCCAAAAATCTAGAAGCTTCTAAGCTTGGTTAAAAGGGGTTCAGATGGGTATTACTGTATGATGAAAAATGCGATTATTCAAAGATTGTAACAAGTTTTACACTGGATAATAAAGTATTGGATGGCTGCGGTTTGGTGGATGTAGCCAAGATTAGGTGAACCACGTTAAATTCTTTGTGTTATGATTTATTCTGTGTATGTTTTAGTTTCTCTATTTATTAATTAAAATCTGCATTTAATTGTTGGATATCTGCCATCTCTAACCCTAACAAGTGGTATCAGAGTGAGTCGTGTTTCGATTATCATCTATAGGAAGGACTCACAGTTGAGTGGGAGCAATGGTAGATGAGGGTAAGAAGGTTGAGAAGTTTAATGGGAAGAACTATTAGTTATGGAAGATGCAGATGGAGGACTATCTCTATCAGAAGGATTTATGGAGGCCATTGGAAGGGAAAACCAAGAAACCCGCATCAATGTCAGATGAGGACTGGGAGATCTTGGATAGAAAGGCTCTTGGGATTTATGGCAGCCTAGCACAAACAGGACTGGCATTCAATATTACAAACAATGGCAATATACAAAAGCAAAGACAACTCAAGAGTTGATGGAAACCATGGAAAAGTTATATGAAAAGCCTTCCGCTTCGAATAAGGTATTTCTTATGAAGCATTTATTTAATATGAAAATGGTAGAAGGTGGGTCAATTACTGATCATTTGAATGAGTTTAATACGGTCACTAGTCAATTAACTTCTATAAAAGTAAACTTTGATGAAGAAGTTAGGGCTCTTTTGATTCTGTGTTCTTTGCCTAAAAGTTGGAATAGCTTGGTAATGGCTGTTAGCAATTCTATTTCTGGTTTGAATGCATTGAAGTTTGATGATGTTGTTGGTGTTATTTTGAGCGAGGAAATTCGTAGGAAAAGCTCAGGTGGAACATCCACATCAAGTAGTGTTTTGAATGCAGAAAGTAGGGGCAAAACAAAGGAGAGAGGAAACAATTCTAGAAATCGTGGAAAGTCACAAAAAAAATCAAAGGACAAAAGGTCCCAATCCAGAGACAAGAGGGATTGCTGGTACTGTGGTAAGCCGGGTCATTTGAAGAAAGATTGCTAGTCTCGAAAAAATAAAGATGGAAACAAAAAGGAAGGAAGCAAAGAGGCAAATGTGGTAAGTAATAAATCTGATGAGGATGCTTTGATTCTTTCCCTTGATAATGTTGATGATTCTTGGGTGTTAGATTCAGGGGCTTCATTTCATGCTACCCCCCATAGAAGTTTTTTTCTTGATTATGTCCAAGGGGATTTTGGGCCGGTTTATTTAGGAGATAATAAACCCTGTCAGATTTTTGGAAAGGGAAGAATCAAGATTAAGTTGTAGAATGGGAATCATTGGCTACTATGTGAAGTAAGGCATGTTCCAAAGTTAAGCAGAAATTTAATTTCAGCAGGGCAACTAGATGATGAAGGTTGTGTTGTTACTTTTAGTGATAAAAACTGGAGGGTGCCTTAGGTAGCAAAAGGTGTGAAAGTACAAAGGGTTCCTTTAATTATTAGTGGTATGTTCAGGAACAGTTGCTGCAAAGTAGGTGAAATCATAGACTCTGAATCAGCACTGTGGCATAATAGACTTGGGCATATGAGTGCAAAAGCAATGAAAGTCATGTAAATAATGTTTTACTAGGTCTAAAATGTGTTAATATGGATTTCTGTGAAAGTTGTGTGTATGGAAAATAAAATAGAGTTACTCAAGGATGGGAAGCAAAAGAAAGATGAGAAAATTGTGCATACGGATGTATGGGGAAACTCAATCTTCTCTCGGTGGTTCTCTATATTATGTTACATTCATTGATGATGCAACTAGAAAGGTATGGATTTATTTCCTTAGGTAGAAATCTGATGTATTTGAAACTTTCAAAAAATGGAGAAGCTTGGTTGAGAATGAAATGGATAAAAAGATAAAATGTCTCAGATCTGATAATGGTGGTGAGTATTGTAGTAAAGAGTTTGAAGATTATTGTCCTCCAATGGTATTCGTAGGCAGAAAATGGTTCCAAGGACTCCATGCAGGAAAATGGAGTGGCTGAGCGCATGAATAGGACAATAATGGAGCGTGCAACTATGAGATTGCATGCTGAGGTTCCTTTAAAAATGTGGGCAGAGACTGTAAACACTGCTATTTATTTAATCAATAGAGGTCCTTCTAATCCTCTAGGTTGTGGTATTCTAGAGGAAGCATGGAAAGGTAAGAAGGTGAGTTATTCTTTTCTCAAAACCTTCAGTTGTGAAGCATTTGCACATGTAGATTCTGAAAATAGAACCAAAATTGATGCAAAATCAAAGAAATGTGTATTTGTTAGATATGGCATTGATGAATTTGGTTATAGGCTTTGGGATTTTAAAAATAAAAAAATTGTGAGAAGCAGGGATGTCATATTCAATGAGAAAGTGTTGTACAAAAATCTGTTGCTTCAGTATGAGAAGAAAGAAAAATATTATGTAGTGTTGGATGATATTCCCAACAATGATGTTTCAGTGGTTCCTTATGCTGGGTAACAACAGTAGCAACAAATACCACAAACTCCTGTTAGATGATCTTCAAGGTTAAGTAGACCTCTAGAAAGATTCTCTCCCTCTTTGTATACTATTCTGTTAACTGATGCTGGTGAACCAGAATATTATGATGAAGCTATGCAGGTGGATACCAAGGTTCAGTGGGAGCATGGAATGAAAGAAGAAATGGACTCCTTGCTGGAAAATCAAACTTGGGATTTATGCAAGTTGTCTGCAGGTAAAAAGGCTTTACCAAACAAATGGATTTATAGGCTGAAAGAGGAGGATGGAGGTAAGAAAATATTTAAAGCCAGATTAGTTGTAAAGGGATTTGCACAGAAAAAGGGTATTGATTTTGATGAGATTTTTTCTCCTATTGTTAAAATGACTTCTATTCGTATTGTTTTAAGTATTGTGGCTGCTGAAGATTTGCATTTAGAACAGCTTGATGTTAAAATAGCCTTTCTCCGTGGTGATTTGGAAGAGGAAATATACATGGATCAGCCACAAGGATTTGAGGTCAAAGGTAAGGAGAAACTAGAGTGTAGATTGAAGAAAAGTTTATATGGATTGAAGCAAGCACCTCGGCAATGGTATTTGAAATTTGACACTTTTATGGCTGAGCAAGGCTACAACAGGTGTAATTCTGACCATTGTATTTATTTTAAGAGGTTGGATAATGATAGCTACAGTATTTTGTGTTTATATGTTGATGATATGCTTGTAGCTGGGTCTAACATGGACCACATAAGAGAGTTGAAACAACAGTTAGCAAAGTCTTTTGCTATAAAATATTTGGGGGCAGCAAAACAAATCCTTGGTATGAAAATTCGTAGAGATAGAAAAAACAAAAAATTGTTTTTATCTCAAGCTAATTATGTTGAAAAGGTGTTGCAGAGATTTCATATGGAGAATGCAAAAGCTGTCAGCACACCTTTGCCCAATCATGTCAAATTGACTAAGGATATGTGTTCAAAGACACAAGAGGAGGAGGAAAAAATGTCCAAGGTACCATATGCTTCAGCTGTAGATAGTTTGATGTATGCCATGGTATGCACGAGACCGGATATTATACATATTGTAGGAGTTGTTAGTAGGTATTTGAGTCATCTTGAAGTTGAGCATTGGAATGCAATAAAATGGATTCTCAGATATTTGAGAGGTACATCCAATAATTGTTTATATTTTGGAGGCTCTAATACTGATTTAAAAGGCTATGTTGACTCGGATTTAGCAGGGGGATATAGATACTAGTGAGAGTACCACAGGTTATGTATTTATAGTTGGTGGGATAGGTTAGTTGGATTTCCCTTGCAGAAGGTGGTTGCTTTATCCACCAGGAGGTAGAGTATGTTGTTGCAACAGAGGAGTGCAAAGGAGATGATATGGCTGCAACTTTTCATGGAGGAGTTGAGAAAAAAGGCTAGAAATTACTTGTTTACAGATAGTCAGTGTTATACATCTTGCAAGAATTTTTCCTTGCATTCTAAAACAAAACACATATAGTTGAGATATCATTTCATTCAGTCAGTGTTGGAGGATGGACAGGTTAAGCTAGACAAGATACATGAGATGTCAATCCAGTGGATATGTTTATGAAGGCGGTGACAAGGGAGAAGCTGAGCTCCTCTTCAGTTTGGTCTTCAAGGTTGAATTCAAGTATAATAGAGCAGTAGGGTCCAAGGTACTTATTTCCAGTGGAAGCTGTAATTGCACAGTGTCATCCAGGATAGTCTCAAGTGGGGTGTTGGTATGTGGCGACTAATCATGCTCTACTATATAGCCCATGGTATAATGTACACCCTTGCCCCTATCCTTGTTGGGGTTGGGGCGGAGTCGGGCCAGGCGGGGGTTTAGGGGCGGCAGCCCCGGCATTCCTCCTACTTTTTCGCATGATCACCGAAAAAGGGAAAAATCAATGGAAAAAGAAAACTCCGATTTTGTAGAACCCAAAAATTTGGAAGCTTCTAAGCTTTGTTAAAAGGGGTTCAGATGGGTATTACTGTATGATGAAAAACACAATTATTCGCAAGATTGTAACAAGTTTTACACTGGATAATAAAAGTATTGGATGGCTACGGTTTGGTGGATGTAGCCCAGATTGGGTGAACCACGTTAAATTCTTTGTGTTATGATTTATTTTGTGTATGTTTTAGTTTCTCTATTTATTAATTAAAATCTACATTTAATTGTTAGATATCTGCCATCTCTAACCCTAACAGTTAATTGTGAGACTGTCAGACCCAATGGGATTCATTTTGGGAGCGGTCTAACTCAAGTCACTCGACGTAGATGTTTCTTTATTGGCTTCCATGTTCCTCTTGTGTTGAGATCTAGTTTGCACAATAAAATAGGGATCATTTTTTGAAGAATATGAGAGATGAATCTCTAATTATTTAAAATGATATATCTTTAGGTACGAAAAGATAAATTTTTAGGATGATCTAAAGATCAAAGGATGATAATGATATGGATGTAATATGAATGTTTGATGGATGATTGGAACTCTTGAGAAAATATTGAAGGGTATGTCAAACTTTAGGACTTGATTTTTGATGTTTGATTTGAGATTGATTTTTATTTTGGATTTCGATTTTGATGGTGAACTCATAAACTCTAAGAGGTTGGATGTTGTCCTAGATTAGATTTTGTTCAAAAGATGTTAATTTTTCTAGTTACAAGAAGAAGGATTCATCTAGACACACCTATCCAAACAAGATGATTTTGATTGGTTTGACTTTGATTTTGGATAATGAACTCCTAAATCCCAAGATGTTGGATGTTATCAAGGGATAAATTTTTCCACAAGGTTTGATAATTTGACTAGAAATATATGTAGAAGGATGCATCTACACACATTTCATCAAATAAGGTGATCTTTCGATTGGTTTCAAATGATTTGTTCAAAGTTTAACATGAAGGATTTTTCCAACATTTTCAAAGAGTTGATGATGAGATGATTTTGGTTTTGATGTTTAAAGATGGATGAAGGTTTGATTTTGATCCTAGGTTTACCTAAAAAGGCACTTGCTTACCAGACCTTAGTTTTGAAGAACAAGCTTTTCTCTAAACAAGGTGTGCAAATTCCTAAAAAAGAGTTGGATTTTTTTGACAAAAGAACTCATACAAATTTTGGTTGTTTCTTGAAGCTTTCCTATAGAAGTTAAAAAGCAATCTTCGTCTAAATTTGTATAGCATTGAGAGACACTTTTGGTTATCTTTTATACTAAGATCTTTTATCTTTGGTTTCTTGTTCTTGATCTTGCATAAAATCATTGGAGACACATGTGTGGGGCCCAATTGTTTTTAGTCTTTGCTTAATGACTTTGTTTTACCACAAACACTTCTTGGTTAGGTTTTCAAACTAGATTTCTAGTGTCTTAACTTCTTCTCATTCCACAAGGTATATCATGTTGAACTTTGATGAAATCAAGGCAAGGGTTACCTATTGTTAACTTTAGTAAGCAAATTGAGATATAAATCCAAGTGTTTAGAAACCTCTAAGGATAAAATCCCAAGGGAAAGTAATAACACATGAATTTGGTCAATTGTATTTGCTTCCTAAAGGGTTTGAAGTTTTGATGACAATGTTAAATATTTGTTTCCAGATTTTTTTGAACAATCAAAGTGTTTTATAACCAAGAACAAGCACAATACTATGGATATGAAAGACTATATTTGTTGAGTCCCTACTTGGACAAGTCCAGCTATGCTTATTTTTAGTGAATGGTTAGATGCTTGACCCCACTGGCTCCCCTCCATGGCTCAACACTACTTTTGGGGTATCCAAGCATCAGTACCCATAAATCTCCAATGGCATACTTTTCATTTTTACTGAAAACTATAAAAGTGTGGGGCGACTTCAAAACGACCGTTCTTGCACCAAGAAATAGATAGCCTAGGATTTTTTCCTTTCTACACAATGGTTTTAATTCAAAATTTTCATTCATGGAGATTGACCCATACAATGAGATACCATTGCTTTCCTTCTCGTCGGGACCAACCACATGATACTAGCCTTTCTTCCAGTACCCACTTTTATATCCTAGCTGGAAATACACTTGGCTTTAGTGTGTTACCAGTTGGGTCATTCCCTTAGGTGAGTATTTTTTCCCACAAGGCAGGCCCTCTAAGATAAACAATAGCAAGTAAACATATTCATAGTTTGATCAACCTTCATTTAGAAACAAAGGGAGAAAACATGCAATAGGTTCCACTCACAATTGCAAATTTTTTTTGTTCAATTTTAATCACAAAATAGAATGTGGAGGTAATTACTTTACCCAGCTTAAGATCACTGAAAGACATTTTGATTCTCAATATCATTGTGAGGCATGAGAGAATAGCATACGTCCTTTCGATGGTATTACTTTGGGTAAGTAATTACAAGAAAAAGTAGCACATGTTCATTTTAAGTCCACAAAGCAATGATTTTGATTCATTTTAAAACACCAAAATGAGATATGAAAGTTTCTTTGTTCAATTGTTAAATCTGAAAACCAACTCTAGTAAGTTTGTCCTAAAATTCTTTTTAAGCCCTTGTAGTGAAAATTGAAATGTTCTTTTTAAGAGCCCCAAAAATATGAGTTGATTTAAAATAGAAAAATAAGGCATAAAATGGAAGCTCTTTAAAGCATTTAAATATGCTTTATGAATTTTAAGTTTCAACACTTAATTTTCTTCAAGTCCAAGATTTGTCCAAGATCACCTCTTATCTTCCAATGTTGCAACTTCTTTGAACGAAAATCCTTCCTCCTCGCTTTTCCTTTTCCCTTTTCCTATAAACATTACAAATAAGAGTTATACATGTAGGCAAACGACTTTAAACATTCATTCCAACCTACAAAATCAATAAAATTTTATCAATGGTAAGAAAAATAATTCCCATTCTTTCAAGAGGTGCGCATTTGGTCATACGGGCACTAATTTTATATGCGAATAAATGCCTCCTAGTGGGTGATCGGCATAATGCTTTTAATGCTGCTTGGACCAGTCTTCAAGAGAAAACTACCTTGCTTCATACTTACCTCATGCTAGGTAATATTCACCTAACACCTAGCTGCAAATATCATTATGCCATTAATATGCTAGTGTGAAGGATCTCCATTACATTAATCTAAGCTCAAGAATTGTACAACTCTGATCAAGCTCGATATATGTTTCAAAACTAGGTTTTTTTTTTTTTTGAGGTTTCATTGATGAGGCCTAGACGTGGTTGATATAATATTTATTCTTCCAACCATTGCGTATCCTCCTATAGCTATCGATGTGAAACTTACCTCATCCCAAGAAATTTAATTCTAAATCTAATAGGGATTATAACCCTATATGCCAGCATACAAAATCTTCTTTAAGAGCTTTTAAGTAAATGTATCTGGCAAGTGTGAGGACGAATTCCATAGTTTTTTCTTTTTGTAACAGTAGATTTAAAAATATCTTGATCAATCAATTATGGTGTGCCATCAAGAAAGATGTTTGATAAAAAGTATTGAATGCAATCAACAATAAGAGCATTTAACGTATTAAAGATGTTGACCAGATTTCAATAAGCAGAAGTCGCTCCTCCCAAATTTCAATAATGAAGTGGCATTTAATCTCACTTGATCAACCATTTCAGCAAAGCCATGCCATCGATGGTCCACTACCAGGCTCCTTAGATTCTCATATTTCAAGAGTTGCTATAGATAGATAGAAATCATTATTTCTTCAACATATGTTGCAGAGATTTTATGATTTAATATTTTCTAACTTCTATACAAGGGAAAAAAAAGCTTTGAGTAGCGGATTCTTACACAAAGCAGCTTAGAAAGTTAGAAAAGTCAAAAGCTAAAATTCATCCTATCATGAAGATCATATCTTACACAATTTTTATACACCTCAATTTAAAAATAAGCCAAATCTTGGAATGAGAAGCATGATGAATACAATAGACTGCTAGAATGACCACCCATTTGGAGGTACATAATGGGTATTTCAATGCAGAAAAATATGAAGATCATTGGTGGTGGCTTTATTTTTTTCTTTTCTGCATTGGAATGATAAACAAATGTCATATTTTAAGAGCATAAACGCTCGAAGGATGTGCATGTGGGTCCCTACTAATTTATGTTAGTCATTCAAGTTTTTTACTTTTTCCACCCTTTATACAACAAATCCCTTCAAACTATTTGACATAATGCTTCTAAGAAATTGTTTAAGACAGATTTGATCAATGGCGAATGAATGACTAATGTTTCTTTCTTGTTTGACATGACACTTCAAAGTGATGGTATCATAAATGCATTGATTGCAAATATGTGCAAAGTAAACTTGTTGAAAAGACGTAAGAAAAATTTAAGCAGATGCTATTAGCAGGTGGAAAACCCAGAAAGTCCATGCCAAAGAAGATTTGATGACAATGCGTAGAATTTTTGGCTTGAATGCTAAATGTCTAAACAAAAACTTTCCAACAAATGCATTTGGTAGGTACAAAGCCATGCCATAATGGTATTTGGAAGGAATTTAATGCAAATGGCAGGTGTAAAAGTTGAATTCTCAATTAGTTGTTATCTCATGGAATGCGCAAGTTCTCAACCATTTGTCAGAGTCCTCGCCACTTGCAAATGACAGCTTTGGAGTAGGGTACAGACATTAATCAAATCAAGATCTGAATTGTTTAATAAGATTCCTTAGCAAACCGTGAACACTTGGACATGACATTTTCACAGAGCCACCATTTGTGCATACGGTTTCTACTCTTTAGATTAGTAATCAAATACATTCAATGTCGTGTGACAAAAGTTTATATAGTTGGTGGTTTGCCATTATGTGGATATGAAAATATGCATTATGTCTCAAAAGAACTCAACATACCATAATTAGTATGGTCTGTATTAAAAACAAAACAAACATTCAAAATCCATATGAGATATGTCAATATGTCTCAAAAATGAAAAAAAATGATAAAATTGATCAAAGCATATGACAACAATGAAGTGTACCTATCCCATATTGGATTGGTGTCACTTTGATGTGAAAAGTGACCATTTCCCAACCCTTGACAAGCTCAAATGATAAAGATGCAATGCTTAGCTCTCAATGTGAAGAGAGTAACTTTGCATGAAGTTGTGGATGATTGAATGAAGAATAACCTCTTCATTTATAGAAGATTTTGATGAGAGAAGAAGCAATAGGGATGAATGTGGCACAAAAACTCAACCAATAGGAAAAAGCCACTTGTCATCATATGAATGGGCCAAAGATGTGCAAGTTTTGATGAATGTGCCCATAGATACATATATTTGAAATTTGAAAAATGTTGAAATGACAAGGTGGTGGGAGAGTCAAATAGAGTAATGGCCACTTGGCTCAATGCAAAAGGACTTGTAAGGTGACATAAATGCCTTATTGGAAGGACTCAACCCACTTGGATTTGAATTCAAATTTGAGGGAATATTCTCTGAAGATGCCTTATTGAGGGAAAATGAAGATTTAATAAATGAATTAAATGATTTATTTGTGCAAGTGGGAAAAGATAGAGGATGTGACATGAGTTTAAATTAAATTAATCAGGATTAGATTAATTTAATGAGGGATTGGATGATTTGACTTCTTGACTTAGATTTGTGGATTAAAATAAATCAAAATTAGAAGAAAATGATACAGACTTAGTTAAATAAATGTTTTGATTTATTTAGCTAAAGGGAATGATGTTAGTGGTTTAATTAAATAAGTTTGATTTATTTAATTAAATGAAGAAATTTAGTAATTAATTAAATAAGATTGGTTTGTTTAATTAAAGAGGGATCTCATGATTGATTTATGATTTAATCAAGTAAATTTGAATGATTTGATTATTAAAGGAATTAAGATGGATTAATTAAGTGGTTAATAAAGGGGTGATTTAAAGAAGAATCGAAGTTAGTTGATCAGGACATTTTTCATGTCTATAATGGGTATGTGGTTGACAACTTTTTTTTACCCAAAATTGATGAAATGAAAAGGGTTTTAAAGGAGATTATCAACTTTCCACCAATATAAATTATGATTTAATTTGAATTTAATAAATAATTATTATTCATTTTCTATTTGAATTATGACTAAAGTCCTAATTGATAGGCTGAAACATCTATAGCTTTCAAATGGTATCACATTTTTGAATCCCAAACATGCGTCACATTCTATGTTTCACATATTATAAGATTAAAAAAAAATGAATTTTATGAATTTTTGAACAAGTTAAGGTGTTTAGACATACGAGTATTTATAATTTTAAAAATTTCTGATAAAAAAATTCATAATTAATTATTTACTTGGAAAAAAATTACAAAAAAATATGCATCACATTGGGACATGAGTTCTCTACTTATATCTAAAATCTTATAAAAAATAATTATTATTTTATTGTGGTTAGGGTGGTTAGACAAAAACCTACTTCTTATTTTTTCCCTGAAATTTAAGTACTATTGCATTGAAATTTTAAATTTTCACCAAATAGATTTATTTTTTTAAATAAACCTAGTAATTTAGAAACTAAATTCATTTTTGTATAGATTCTATTCTTACATATTTTTGAAATAATATAGATAACTTATTCAAATTTTTACGTCAAGTTGCTTAACTCTGATTTTTCTAAATTTTTTGCCACTTAAGGGCTTGTTTTTTCCATGATGATCCTCCATATACCCTTTATGATCATTTTATTTTTTAAAACCTTTTTTTTTTCTTTACCCAAATTTACTCTAAAATTATTTCTATCCTTAAAAATGATTTTTTTTATTTCTATATATGTATTCACATCAATCATTTAATATTATTTTGGACAATTATTCAACATATGCCCAACATTTTTATTTCCATTATCCCCAAAAACTTTATTCCATTATATAAGACCATAATAATTATTCAATCAAACTATTTCTATAATATTTATTTTTTCTAATTCATTTTCAAAACTGTTATTCAAATTAAATTAAAATTCTTTATTTTAAAACTTAAACATACATTATTGAATGACATCTTTAACACCTCTTATGTATATCAAATCATATCTTTCCTACCATATTAAATATCAATTATTAAATTATATTTATAATTATTTTCAAGATTTTTATTTTATTCCCTAGGGTTATGCTATACTCCTAAATATGATTATATTAGTATTCAATAATAGGGTATATATATATATATATATATATATATATTCTGATTATGCTATTAGAAGAGGGATTTGCATCTAGATAACCCAAAGTTGTAATGTGAGGAGTCCAAAAGAACAAACTCCTCTCAAGCTAAAAATATCCTCTAGATTGGATATAAATTTATTGTACATTGTACACATATGAATATGTGAGTCTTATTGAAAGAAATGATTTATGATTATTTATGAACATGGAAACATAAAAATATTATAGGATAACTTGGAAAGATCCATGAGAAATGGAGAATAATCAAAAGGGAGTGTTCATGAGAGAAATCATATTTTTTTGATATGCATATTTGTAGAATTCGATGGTAATAGTCAAATAGTCACAACTAGAATATATTATTATAATGTCTAGTATATCGTAAGCCAAATATACAATGGAATAAAGGGTAATGTTGGGGAATCCAGTATGGCATACAAGTGCTATAATAGAAATTCCATTGTTTGATATTATGTAGAACTGTATATGGTTTGGGGTTTTCTCCTAGGATTAGGATACGTAGATGATCAGTTAGATCACTAGAAAATACATTATCCTATGGGATGGAATCATGTTATGGAATAAAATTGTAAAGAATTAGTATGGAAATATTATTTACCAAATTTAGTAATAGGGTGGATTAACATATGATGTCCACATCATAGAAGTGAGACACCACTCCTTAAAAATTGAGTTTGAACGTAATGATAAAATATTTGGCCAAAGTAGGGTAAGTTGCCATTAATTACACTATTAATTCACTATGGGCTAGGGTTGCATAACTAGGCTAGGAAATGTCATGCATGTAGGCGGGTATCCACTATATGCTAATCTCTAGATATTTAAGACACATAACCAAGCTCAAATAGGTAATTATTGTTTTGATGGATACCAAACCGAACTCTTCGTTGAAGGGTGGGGCCATCTTACCAGTTAGGTAGATGTGCAAGGGACCACACAATAAGCATGGGGTTGTAGAAAGACACTTGGGTGATGCTTTGCTTCATGCAGTAGGCAGCAAAAGTTTGAGGATGTATGCTCGCAAGGATATTTGGACCAATTGTAATTTATTCCATTGAGCTATTGAAAGCTATGTATGTAATCCTTATCTTATATCTTTATGAAATATGTATATGAAAATGTAATCATTACTTGGTATTATGAAATGTTACTTTATTGGAATGAAATGGAAATTTGAAATGGGATTATTTCAAATATGCATCTTTGTTATTGAAATGTAATGAAAATTTGAAATGGGCTTATTTTTAATATGCATCTTTATTATTGAAAATGGAAAATATGGAAAAAAATTATTGATATGTGTTGGTGAACTTAAACTATCCAAATATGGGTTAAGCTTAGGTAAAAAAATGTAGGTAAAACCTTGGGCTTGCTACATGTTTGTTCAATTAATGTTCTTAAAAATAATATACTATTGATATTTATGGGGAATATGACTAAATACTAAGTATGGAGAGATCTTTGAACCATTTCTATTAAGGATAAGTGACATTATAGTTGGAGGAATGACATTAAAGCTAGGTGTGACGATGTAGAATTATTTGATATAAATGAAGATTTAGTGGCTAATAAAGCACAAAAAAATATACCATGTTAATAATGAATGCACAAAGTAGGTGGTGTTTTAGTGCCCCTATTTTGAAAGGTAACCGTGCAAACTACCATCATTACTATAACTCACTATAGATATTGTTTTCCTATACAATATGTATTTAAGTCATTTTAGGAAATTTGATTATGAAAAGATATGACCATCATTCCACTTTAGAAATTGTTAGCTATTGACATATTTTTTAGAATTTAGTAATAATAATACATATTTAAATTATGAATTCTTGGTATGTTAGGTTTATTTATAGATGAAATTATTATAATTTCTAAAACTATTCCCTAGGTTTTACGCAAGATAGTGAGGAATTGGTGAGAATCACAATAAGATTCATATTAAATGACATTATTTAGCTGGAAATAAAATACCTTATTTGTTATGCCAAGTTGAATTGCGTTTTTTATAACATCTCCTAGGTTTTGTGATAAGATATGCTAAGGTAGATGAATTTAATATTTATATTTTTCTCATTATTACAATTTAGATGCTTTAAGATTGTCAATAAGAGCTTGAGAAAGTAGGAAAATAATGTTTTTGGGAATTTTATTTATATTTTTTAGAATTTCCTTTTTACTATTTGGTATATTTTCTTTCAAGGTGAATTATTTAAATTAGGTGGTAATAATCATTTGGTAAGTTTCCATTACTTTATAAATTAACCCTATCCAATTCTATATCCAATTCAAGTAAGTTATTGCTATTGTGGTGTGAGATTATTTTAAATTACATACCTTAATAAGAACTTAAGTGACAAAGTGTTAGATGTGGAACATTAGTATAATGATATATGATGACCTATTAATGAGAAGAACAATGCATTATTGAAACATATCCCCAATTTTTTTTTACCACTGCATTTTTCTCTCTTTTTTCTAGGAGAAAAGTAGTTTTTGTTCTTATTGACATATTGAAGTCTTGAGTTAGATTCACATGTCTTATTTCTAGTGATGGTCATTGTTTTATTATGCACCATGATATTTTTAGCTCAATTTCTTGTATTTATTCAAGGATTTAGTTTTTTCCATACATAGGGAATGTACCACCAAGTGTACATCATTTTTTGGCCTAGAAGTGTACAAAATCCAAGATTAATAAATAACATAATTAAAGATCATATAATTTTTTTCCATTACTTATTATTTACCTCTTTTACTTTATCTATTACCCAACTTCAATTACAATTTGACTATGTATAAATGAAACTTAGAATCATAGGAACTCATGCATATTTTTGAATATGTAGAGGAAGAGGGAATATTTTAGATGAGGAGATACAATGACCAAAATATTTATTTCCACATTTTTATCTTGTATTTGTTTTCTCTTCAATCACATGTGTGGTTTATAATACTTTCTTATTTTTCCTTCAATTGATTTTTAACTAGTTATCTAATGACTTCAAGACATGATATAAATATCTCAGTGCACATGGAAAGTAGGTAGTAGCGAACTCACATTTGCATGTTGTGGAAAGTGATTCCCTTGATAGAACCCCTTTGATGCTAGTTGTAACCACTTGAATATTTTCCACATTTAACATAGATCATGGTAAGAAATAATCACTTTATATTCCCTCACTAATTTGATCAACTCATATTTGTAGCATTCTCATTCATTGGCAAGGTTAGAGGTTCAATTATCATCATAGTCTTTTGTGGTACTCTCAACCAATGATAAATTGTAACGTAAACATCTACATCCTTGCTTGCCTATTTTTATGTTTCCCCTTCTCATTTTGGTCACATTTAGCTTACTTCATTCTAGACAAACCCTCTTTGAATATTTTTTGAACCTTTTCTTTAACTGTGTTCTTTCATGTCATAATATTTCACAATATTCTCATTGTAAATACCCAACTAATTCAATTTTATTATAATAAATTGCTCTTAGCAATTGAGTGATATATATAGATTATTTTATTAAAGTTAAAAATAATAGAGAAATAGAATTCTTTGTCCTCAAATAAGCCATTTTTAGCATATGAATAAAGCTCAATCTCATCTTTATTTATTTCATAGGGAAATTACCACTATTTTTTTTTATCTTGTGGACATCAAATGTTTCAAAATGTAATATATTATCTTCATTTGTTTCAAATTTATAATCAATTTAAGGATAGAGTTTGTGGTTTTTATTAAAATCTCTAATGCCAAGCATCCATCCGTTCCTTTGAATTCGCAATGTTAATTTCATTCTTACATTTAATATTCTTTGAGAACATTGGATTAAAATAAGTTAATGTTTATTCTAAACTTATTTTTTCCAATAATTCCTTTGTCCTACCATGAAGAACGTGTACCTCTTATTGTGGAAAGTAAATTTAGACCACTAAACTTATATCCTTCAAATCGATTAAATAATATGCATCACATGATAAGCACTTACATTCACAATTAAAAGGTCATTTTTTTCTTATTAATGTTTTTGTTCTTGAATGGTAGATGGAATTTCTACTTCATTGAGTGTCTTTTTCCAACAATTATTCAAATATATAATTATTTGATTGTAAGACTTCATGTAAATTTAGAAAGCCAATAAAGATTGTTTTAAGACCTATTCTATAATGCTAGGATTCTCTATCAAAGCCACTTTCAAATGTATAAAATATTCTATATAAATACAATTAATGTAACCATTCAACCTTTGTCTAATGCAAGTGATAACTAGTTGTTAAGTTTATATAGAATAATTATATACCATTACTTTTATTCAACTTTTTGTCTTTTGTTTTCACAAATTTAACATTGTTGTAAATATGATACTAAAATCTACTTCAAGTTATCTCAATAAAATATTGAAATTTTAAAACAATTAATTAACTTAGATATACAATAATTATAAAATTGCTATAACATAAATGTAGAAACAATTCAAATTTAAAAAATGGCCAGTCAATAATTAAAACATATACTATCCAATCGATATGGAAAATTTCAAAGTCTTCATATTGTCTACCGAACATTATGATTTTATATACGAATATCCATCGAGAATGCTAAATAGACGTTGCCCAAAATCTTATGGCAACTACCTCTAACTTGGACAGCAGAAGGAAACGCTATTCTTTGCACAGCAACTATTTTGGCAGCATGCTTTATACTCTGGAGGTGAAGGAACGAAAGGAGGAGGCGGCGGAGGTGGACGAACGAGAGGAGGAGGCGGCGGTGATGGAGGCGGCGGTGGAGGAGGATACTTAAAACCCGGACCTTGTCCTGCACACTCAATGAAATCCCGATTTAGACCATATTATCAAACCAAAGTTGTGCTTAACCATTAATCTGTTTAATGCAAACATTTAGAATTATTATAAGATAGGTTGAAAGCATATTTTTTAAATAGTAAACTGCTAACAGATAAATGGGTATAACTTTTTTTTCAATCTAAAATTGTCTATTGACTGCTAAAACATCATGTCTTTAAGTATATAGTCTATTGATAACAATGCATTCTATACAAGTACGTACGTTGTTATTTTCTTGACTAATCTAAAATCATCTTAGTTTTGATCTAGAGTTGTACCATGGGCTAGTTAGTTTTACAGATCCATAGCCTTCTGAAGCTGCAGACAAAACACTATTTCATATTTAACCACAGAAATTGTTAAAGTTAAAGAGTCTTTGCATATAGTCTACGCACTGATCCATGGCCTTTTAATAATTAACCACAAAATTTCTTAGATTTAAACAGTCATATTTTGTATCAACATACTGACTCTTCAAATGGGAAGAGCTTAAAGAGGAAGACCGCAATACATATGATGTTTACATGCAGAGCAGAGTCATTACAAAAAAAATTGTGGGGCTTCTGATGCCTTATGGAAACAGTTTGCAGTCATAATCAACCGACTGGCTGGTTATGTAGGATTGAGTTTGTAGGTTCGCAAATTAATAGAAACAAAATATTAGGTTGTTATCTCTTTAAAATAAATCTACATAATTTTGAAAAAAATTTGGGAAATATGCAGTTTATGAATAAACCTACTACCTAATTAACATTTTAGACACATATGCAATCAATCCATATTTGGCCTCTTCAAGTTGGGCGGTTTGCCAAGATGAGCTGCTTCCTAAATATTAGGTACAGTATGCTGCTTGTTAAAGCTCTTAGAGAGATATAACCTCTATAACACATAGAAGAGGAGAAATTATACAAACTATTAAAGATATAAATAGGATCACATAGATTACAAATGCGTAACGTACCTAAACTTTGATAAGAATAGGAGAAAGTAGGGAAACGTTGCTCTTGTGAGAGATATCGGCCTTCACAGACAGCAGAGAAGAAGAGCAGGAACACAAGAATATGCATTTTGAGAGCCATGGTATTTTTATCACTGGCCATGGTATTTTGAGTCTATGGATTACAATTATAAAGGGGAGGATGGCTGTTTGCACAAAAAATTGTATACGTTGGATATGATGTATGCATTGGCCTGGTCAATTAATATTTAATGAAAGATTATTTCATGGAAAGGGAGAAGGAAAGCTCCCGGTCAATTGATTATTTCTGATTATCAAAGTGGCAGGTAGGAATGTGTAAACGCCCATGTTGATCACGCCATTGCAGATTGAAGTCACTGCTTACGAATTTGTCTTATAAGAACAGTATTCATTGTGGTCAATAAGGGTATCATGGAACACGTTTACACAAGGACGCGTTTTACCATTATGACGATATGAAAGAGTTTTTCTTAGTTGAGGAACAAATTTTATTTAATTCAAATAGGAAAATTATTTATTAGTAAATTAGCTTATAATGATATGTATTATTATAAAGCTACTACGATGTAATTGTCAGAGTAATTTCTTTTTTATATGTATGTGATTTAATTATTTTAAGTTAATTTGTACGAAGTAGATTTGGTTAAATGAAGATTACAATATAAATATTTTGGTGTTTAATAAATATAGAAATATTAATTGTTATTTTATTTAGATGTGTGATTATAAGAATTTGATGTTTGGTTTCAATAAAGTGATGTTATCTAAAAGAATGTAATTATAATAAATTTGAAAAGGGAGTGTAATGGTTTCAATAAAGTGATGTTATCTAAAAGAATGTAATTATAATAAATTTGAAAAGGGAGTGTAATCACGGAAATTGACCACCCCCTCTTCTTGGAGATAGGGAAATTTCGCATTTAATCTAAACCTATTTTAATATCTTTGCATTAACTACCCCTTTAAATCATCATTAATAGGCCCCTAAGACCCATTATTTTAGCTTAAAAACCTGACAAAATAATTTAAAACATAAAAAATCCCAAACCCACCTCAAAAAGCTAGGGTGGGACTTGGGCGAATGAGTCCCCCTAGGTGGGACCCATTTGCCACCTTGGGAAAATGAGTCCCATTCGGGGCTTTTTTCAAATTTTAGGGGGAAAATCACCTTTTTTAATTCAAATTTTTGGTTGATGTCAACCTATGAGATCTGGATAATAGTAAATTAGGTGTTAATGCCTATATAAGCAAGTTTCTAAGCCATTTTTATCATCTAAGCAATCTAAGAAATCTAAGCAAGCATTTTCAAGAGCAATTTCAAGAGAGAAGCATCAAGAATCTTCAAGCATTCTTTCACAAGATCATTCAAATTTCAAAAGAAAGCAAAGTTGAAGTCTTATAGTAGTATGAAAGTGTTTTTGTAGGTCTTCAAGCTCACTTTCATTCAAGATCTAGCATTTTCAAAGGTTGATCATGGTTGTCTATGGTGAATCATAATAAATTCTAAGTTGGGGAGATACAACTAGCCATAAAACCAATCCTAAGGACTTGTTTCCTAAGTGATTCCATCCTCCATTTTCACTCTACATTTAGCCTAAGGAAGGTACACGCATAAGCATTATTGAGGTTCATTTGGGTGATTAGAGATCTATCAAAGTGATTCATTCATTGTCACATTTCCATTCATTCATCTCATTATTACACATTATAATAGTGTTACATTATGTTTTAGACATCCTAGTCTTATGTTCAAGTTTCGTTATTTCCATCAAGGTTTAATTACCATACTAGGGGTTTGACCAAGGAAAACCCCCTATAAACAGATCAAGTCTATATTCTATTTTGCAAGTATTTTCTTAGATTCAGATTCAAAAATTAGTTTGGAAGAAAAGAGTAGGTGTTGAAGTGCAAATCTAAATTTTGAATTCCCAAAAAAGCAAAATGGGATTGATTTTCCAAGAGTGGCGGATGGGTCCCACTACAAGTTTTTTCAAAACTGTTTGCAGAATTAGATACCCTTTTTCTTGAAATTGGTTCCTGTGTAGAAATCCAAATCTCAGACCAATTCACCCAAATTGGCGAATGAGTCCTAGTAGGTCAAAATGTTAGATTTTTCAAACTTTAAGAGCTCCTCCCAGTCATCTCCTAATTTCCCAAGTGCACATACTCCTTTATGTAGTTTTCTATATTGTTTCATTTGCATTTTTAGGTCATTTTGTAGGTCATTGCATTGAATTAGGGTTTAGTGTTGTATCTTGCATTTTATTTTTCTTTCCAATTTCTTACTTGGTGTTGAACCCCTATTGCAAGATCTCATTCTCCTTTGCATTAAGATCTCTAGGGTTACCCTTGAATGAAATTGGAGAAGTGGGTGTACTCTATGTAGTAAAACCATATGATAGCTGTGACCAGGTGAAAATACTATTCCAAAAATGAGCAGCAACAATAAATAATCAAAACAAAATAAAATCACCTTACACCTCAAGATTAGCCTAGTTAGATTCAAAACAAAATGAGATAACAAATAGCAGATTTACCTCATGTCTTGAATCAATTATTTGGTTGGCCCTTGATGGTTGATTTTGTGTATGCTCATTGGATGACAAAAATTGTTGATATGAGATGCAGGATATATGAGAAATGAATGAAAATGGTATGATAGATGTAACGAATGCAAGTTTTTTAACAAAGTATGGCTCAAAAAAAAAAATTGCAAGAGTTTGGTTAGCACAATTATCAACCCCCTAAATGAGAGAAAAGAGGAGGTATTTATAGAGGAAGTTGAATTCTCTAGAGAATTCAACAGTCAAGATGAATTCACCCAACAAGGTCAAAATGAAGGGCTATGGTGAGTTAAAGACTCACAAACCCTCACATCTTGACATGTGGAATGTGAGATGGCTTAGGGATGGTGAGGGGGTATTCATCCAACAAGGTCAAGATGAAGGGCTATGTTGAGTTAAAGACTCACAAACCCTCACATCTTGACATGTGGAATGTGAGATGGCTTAGGGATGGTGATGTGTAGATAAGGTGGAAGGAGGGTACATGAGGTGGAAGGACAAGTACTTTGCAAGTACCTGGGGGAATGAAATTCCTCAAAAAGGAACTTCTTGTCCCCAAGTGGAAATGAAAGTGACTTTTGAGGAATTTTAGAATTCCTAATAAAAACATGGGAAAAGGGAAAGTCGTTGGAAAAATAAATGTGAATTAAAAATTCACATACTTGCAAGAGTCTCATGGATAAGACAAGGTTCCAAAAAGGGAAGCCTTTGTCCACATGTGACTTGATGTCACAAGTCAAAAAATTCTAGAAGATGCATGGGAAGAGGAGATTATAGGAGGAATAAATATCAATTTAAAATTCACATGGGAAAGAGGGTCAATACCAAGAAAGGAAAATGAAAAGGTTGACTAAAAAGGCATGTTAAATTTGGCTAATGATCTTGATTAAGGTTGTGCAAATAGATGATTAAGATAATTAATTAAATATTAGAAGAAAGTGGAGAATGTTGGAGGATTTGACACATCCTAACCATAAATTAATTAAACTAATTATGATTACAAGAGGGTTAGATGGCTAAGAGGATTTAGAGACCAAATTGTAAAAGTTGGACGATGTGAGAATGAGAGAGAAAAAGAAGAATTAAAAATTGGCTTAAATTCAAAGAGGTTACATGACTAAATTAAATAAAGTGGTATATTTATTTAATTTATATTAAGAAGGTAAAAGTAGTTAATTATTAAATTAAATACTTTAGGAATCTTATGCAAATGATGAAATATTAATTAAATGAATGACTTAATTAATATTGGAAAAGTAGATGAGTAAAGGGATGAATAAGGAGATGACTTGGACCATATGGAAGTGGTCAAATTTGGATTTCTACATTTTGCAACTCTTCAAAATACTTTTAGGATAATAGGGTTTCAAAGAAAATAAAATGTAAATGACTCTATAGAGGAAGCAACTAGAAAAGAGATACCCCGGCATAGGGGAGACCAGATGAACTGCCCAAACAGAAAGAAATGGAAGGAGATGCTCCAATCTCGCAAGAGAAGTCTCATGACAGAGGAATGAAAGAGAATGGTAGGGTATGCCCCCTTGAGAAGGTGAAAAGGGAAGGAAAAGGGGTCCCAAGAAATTTCTTGAAAGTATAAACTGGTATATGCCATTAGTAAGAGCACGAAAAATTGAGAAGATAGGCTTGTGAATGGAGTCAAATAGAGGCTCAATGTGCAATTGGTGGCCTCGGGAAGATAGAGGATGGGGGAATTAGTTGGAGGAAAAAAAACTCTTAAATAAAGGGAAGAAATTCCCTTCATTTAAAAAGGTGAAAAAGGGGGCACAAGTTTATATAAGGTAATTATAGGAATTGCCTCTCCTCATTTGAATAGTAGTTAGTTGAAGAAGGAGGAGGAGTAGCAGAAGACATAATGTTGGACTACGATATTGACATTATCCACCAATCAGACGAGGTGCAATGGTTCTTTAGTGAGTGCATCGTTCCATGCCATGTTAGCTTGAAACACAATTTTGTGATTCTTTTCCATTTTTTTTGAGTTTTAGAAATTTTGAAAATATGGGTTTTGCTAGGGGGAGGGAGGAAAAATTGTTTGGAGCAAGAACTAAGTTTTTTCTTTTTTTGGTTGGGGATGGAAAAAGGAGCTAGGGTAGGGAGGGAGATAGGCATGCCCTAGAAGAGGGTGAGGTTGAATGCAAAGGGGTGGTTTTAGAGCTGATTCCCGTAGAGGGATGGGTCCACTCGTGCCCATGCAGTTACACCCATGGCCAAGTGGATCTGCTTGCAACCGGTCAGGTCCGCCAATGCATGGGACATGGGCTCACTCCAGAGCTCGAGCAGTTCCACCCATGCTTGAGAAAATCCACCCGCATGTAGGGCACGGGCTCACCCGCACTCGGGTGGGTCAGCCCATGCACGAGGCACAAGCTCGCCTAGGAGCCTAGGTGGGTTCGCCCAAGCTTAGGTAGGCCCACCTACACTCAAGCAAGTCTACCCACACTCAGGTGGGTCCACTCATGGGCTCACCTAAGGGGGCGAGCCGAGTTCACCTACGGGCTCCCTCGCGGGCTCAAGTGGGTTCATGGGTGGGTCCGCCCGTGCTGAGGGGCGATTCTGCTTGTGCCTGAGGTAGGACCGACAAGGGGGAAAGAGGGGAAGGAGAGGAAAAAATAAAGTATAGGGAATGAGACCTAGGATAGGTGAAAGGAAGAGAAAATGAGATGGAGAAGATGGGAGAGAAAGATTGACAGAGTTGGCATGTCATGGATTCAGGAAAGAGGCGGTTCAAGGTACTGAAGAGATGTATAACAACTATGATGGGTGCAGATCATCAGGCACTAGTAGAGGTAGGATGTTTGCACATGCTATCATATCTGACGATTAAGGCCCACAAGGCCATGTTGACAGTGTTGATAGAGCATTGAGACTCAACCACGTCAACATTTCATCTCTCCACAAGGGAGATGACGGTGACTCTAGAGGATGTATGGAGGATTCTGAAGCTTCCTATGGCAAGGCTTCTGGTAAGCGAGTACACAGTAGAGGATGAGGCACTAAACGATTCCCTATAGATTGTGTTTGGTGATGACAAGTTATTGATTCAATAGTAGCAGCTAGATGTGGACAGTTGTTTGTCCTCTAAGCTACCGACATTATCGTTATACCTAGTAGGGTTGATTAGCAGGATCTTGTTAGTGAATAGGAGTGGTTAGTTCTTTTCTCTAAGGTTTGTGGGGGTGGTTCAACACATCATCGATGGTTGACATGGTCAGTTTTCCTGGGGGACCTATTTGTTGGCACAGTTGTACCAAGATATGCATGTTATATGCTACCAGGAGTCATTGTGTGTGACACACATCACATTGTTATAGGTATGGGTTTGGGAGCATATTAGGGCTACCAAGCCGATCGTGTTGAGAGTAGGAGAGTAAGATGATAGAGCAACAGTGACCTAGGGATGGGGAACAGAGGTGAGAGCGATATTGCAGTATGAGGAGGTTAGAGATATGGATGTCTGGAGGAGATAATTTGATGAGGTGTGAGTTGAAATGATAGTATGTCATCTGTATATGTTGTGGTGATTTAGGGACTAGAGGGAAGATGAGGATAGATACATGGACTACTTCTACACTTGATGTTATATCATTGGGACTTAGGATCTACGCGTAGTTGAGTTGCATGGGCCATATTGCATGATGAGATAGTTTGGAGTGAGGTAGGATATTCCCATGGGGTGAGTGACATTCCAGCGACTAACATGAGAGAAGCCATTAGGGATGAGCTATATTTGGCGGTAGTGAGGGAGGAGTTGGAGAAACTATGATTGGTGCCATACCCTAGCAGGAGGGAGGGGCTGAGAGATGCAGGGATGACAGATTGATATGGTTAGTGGTTTCAATGACATCCACCTGCATAGATTACACTAGCGATGCCTATTAAGGAGGAACTAGGGTTTGGTTCAGAGGATGAGAGACAACTAAGGGTTGAGAGAGAGGGAAAAGGTCCACAAGGATAGCAGAGAGGAGGATAGGAGAAAGGAGGACGGCGAAGAGGAGGACAACAAGTAGCCGAAGTAGCCAAGGAGTTGGTGAGGGTAGGCAAGAGCAGGAGACAATGGCAGAGAGTCCAAGGAGGAGATGGAGCAGAGGAGGGAGAGGAGGAGGCTGGGGTTGTGGTGTAGTAGAATAGGGGATAGGAGGCCAAGAGGGAGAGGACATAGGAGGCTCGTGTAGCCATAGGAGGTCGACAGTAGGAGAGAAAGGAGGCACATGCACCTATAGGAGGTTGGAAATAAGAGATACAAGAGGCACATGTAGCCACAGGAGGGTAACAGTGGCAAAGATAGGAGGAGGCCAAGGCTAGTGCAGAGCAAGAGAGGATGACAAGGAGGAGGAGGGGATCCCCATTGGTGATTGATGTGGATGAGGCGAAGATGACGGTGGAGAGTTAGGGGTATGAGCCATAGGAGATGGACATTAATATTGAGGTACATGACATCCTGTCTCTATCGATGGCACCACCTAGAGGAGAGGATCCAACAGATGTATTGCAAGGGGCCTTGGAGAGGCTGTATCTTAGCGAGTAGAGGTTACAATAGTCAGAGGTAGAGCATATCATATTAGAGATAAAGATGAGTGAACTATAGGTACAATTTTCTCAGAGCGAGATGGACTACTCATATCTAGCCATGATGGTGATAGAGGTGGAGAGGAGGTTGTAGAGAAAGAGGGATGAGGCACAAGATGAGGTGGTTGACCTATAGGTAGAGGTAGAGAGCTTGTGAGTAGAGGTGGCTAGGGAGCATGAGGAAGGGGATGCAATGAGATGGCAGAGAGACTGTTTGGTGGCTGAGGAGGTAATATGACAAGCTGTTGCAGTAGGGACAAGGCAGGGGCCTACAAAGATTGGAGTAGTGACCACATGAGATATAGAGGGTTTGCGAAGATAGATAGAGAGGTTATGGAGAGAGAGAGAGAGTGGATCTGCATTAGGAGCAGAATGAGTTCAGGGACAAAGTGTGCTATTTAGAGTAGACAGTTGGAGATATGGGTTTGATGTAGTAGAGAGAGGAGGAGATGAGGGTGCAGATACATGTGTTGTAAACAAAGAGAGACATGGCATAGCCACAGGCACAAGCTATGGAGGTAGAGAGAGATGTAGCTTTGGCACAAGTTCAGGTGTCGTAGAGTGAGCTAGAGGATGCAAGGGAACAGGTACAGTCTCTTTAAAGAGAGAGGGATGTGGCAGTGTCACAAATTTTAGCTCTTTAGAGAGAGCATAATGCAGTCGAGTTGATATTTTAGGCACTATAGAGGGATAGGGATGTAGTGGTGGCTCATGCACAGGCGTACATAGGGAGAGGGATATCCCAGAAGCACATATGCAAATCCTGTAGAGTGAGCAGGACATAACAAAGGCTCAGTTGCAAGTAGTGCAGGTTGAGGAGGGGTAGTTAGGGGCAGAGGTATAGGGATTGCAGGCATAGTTACAAGCTACATAAATAGAGAGGGATAGGTTCACAAAGTAGGTATAATAGCTAATATTAGCACAAGAGGCTTGGGGGCAAGAGTAGAGAGCCATTAGTGTCGATCAAGATAGGTACAGACATGAGCAAAATGCCACTAGATATCAAGTTGGGTAGAGAGATGATTATATCTAGGAGGCAAGCTACTGGAGGTGTGCCTCTAAGTAGGTAGTTCTAGATCTAGCATAGCGCACAATGCGCTACATCAAATAGATATGTGAAATTTTAGTATTGTCCTAGTCATTAGGGACACGTACCAGGGGGTATAGCGACTATTGGCAGAATCCTCCCTATGGTGGTTACTAAGGGACTCCCACACACAGAGGGCCAGTGCCTAACTCTCCTTAGAGATCAGATGTGGGAAGCTCACAGTAGAGCAGTCAGAGAGCAAATGGTAGGATACCAATTTTTTGACAGGTGTGGGATGGAGGTTTAGTACATGTCAACAAAAATAAGATGTGATCTATATCTCTAGATTTTGTACCTTATTTGATTATATACATGATGGATATATATTTGATCATGTTTGGGACATTATGATGAGATGTACATTGTATTATTTTGATTATGATATGTGATAGCCCTTATTGACACTATGTGTTATGTTTTATGTGATGGATGACTTAGTTTATGTATACAGGGTATGTGCAGGATCATGATGGGCCAAAAAGTGGCAATATTATGGGTATTTGTAGGGTATGTGGTTGACGACTGTTTTTTACCCAAAATTGATGAAACGAAAAGGGTTTTTAAAGGAGATTCTCAGCTTTCCACCAATATAAATTATGCTTTAATATGAATTTAATAAATAATTATTATTCATTTTCTATTAGAATTACGACTAAAGTCCTGATCGATAGGCTGATTGAAAAATATCTATAACTTTCAAACAGTATCACATTTTTTGAATCCAAAACATGTGTCACATTCTATGCTTCACATACTATAGGATTAAAAAAATAAAAAATAAATTTCATGAAGTTTTGACCAAGTTAAGGTTGTCAGACATACGAGTTTTTATATTTTTTAAAAGTTGTAATAAGAAATTCATAATTAATTATTTACTTGGAAAAAAATTACAAAAAAATATGCATCACATCTAGACATGAGTCCTATACTTATATATAAAATCTTATAAAAAAATATTATTATTTTATTATGGTTAAAGTGATCAGACAGACACCTACTTCTTATTTTTTCCTTGAAATTTAAGTACTACTGCATTGAAATTTAAAATTTTCATAAAATAGATTTTATTTATTTTTAAATAAACCTACTAGTTTAGAAACTACATTCAATTTTCTATAGATTCTATTCTTACATATTTTTGAAATAATATAGATAACTTATTCAAATTTTTATGTCAAGTTGCTAACACTAATTTTTCTGAATTTTTTGCCACTTAAGGGCCTATTTTTTCCATGATGATCCTGCACATACCCTACACATGTATATGATATTTAATGTTTATGCAGATGGATGATTTATTTTATGTCTGTACATGTATGTGATATTTTATGTTTATGTAGATGGATCTGATCATGCATGTATTAATGTTTATAATGCAGGATGAGATGAATATTTGGTATGAAATGTAATTAGGATGGATCTAACAATATGTTTTGTAGGTAGTAATGCATGTATTATGTGAATGTTAATATGGACATGTATGGGTTAAAAAAACTAAGATTCTTAATCTAATCAATCTATGAAAGATAAAATATGTTGTATCCACAATGTGACATGCAATATGAATGAAACATGAATTCCTATAATGCAAACCTAAACGTCAATAAGGACTTTCATGGGAATGTTGGAAGATAATAGGTGTAATGTAGGTGTGATAGTGCACATATCAAGAACCATTAGTACCCTGAGAGGAAAACCAAGCAGAAAATGAATAAAATTTTGCACAACATAAATCATGAGTCATGGGTTATGAACAAGGCTAAATGAAGGGTGCATGCAATGAAATGAAATGTAGTTAGGAATGCAATTTTCCATCTTTAGAGCATTGATTTTTTCTATAGCATAAGATACCAAATACCTTGATATATGAGACCAAGGTGAGTTGGCATCAAATGCATGAAACAAACACAACAAACAAGGCTATCCTAACACCCCAAAGTTGCAAGGACCTTGGTCGGGCTAGGTATTAGAATAACCACAAGAAAAAAGGGATGTTCCCAATGTAACACAAGATTCTAGGGATCCTAGTGGGTACTATGTCAGAACAACCCAACAGACAACAACAATAAACAATCAAGATATGCCCCTGCATTAACCCATCAAAACCCACCATAATATGATGGATCATAGTGGTTTTGATAAGTGAGAATAGAGAGCTCAAAAAATAAACAAAATCCAAAAGTATGAAAAGATCATAATCAAAGTTAAATGTCCTTTTCCATAGGATCATGAGGATGGATGGGTGATGATGTGGTTTGTTATGAAGGATGCATCCTATTGAGACTGATGATGGATACTAAACTAAAGTGGCCCAGGTGATGCAAGATATTTTTCATTAACCAAATCTCCTAACACTAGCGGATCGGGGGCTGATCAGAGATTGTCCTTACCTATGTGAAAGCACAGAGCCCTTGTAGTTCCAGAAAAGACCATGGATAAAGTGGAAAGAGGACTAATGGAGACCGATGAGACAATGACAAAACAAAGCCCTAGGGGTGGATCAAAATATTGACCTTGCCTACGTGCAAGCATAGGGGCAACGTAGTTCAGAGAAAAACAAATGATGACCAACCATGGATAAAAGAAAAAAGAGGACAATGGAAACAAATGATGGGGAACCATCATAGGATATCCAAAGGCTGTGAGGTAGATCAAATGATCAGCCTTGCCTAAGTGAGAGCACAGGAACAACATAGTTTGACCAAGACCAAAGAGATCGATATGATAGGATGAGGCCTAGGTGGAAATTGACATGATGGATGATCCTAGATGATGATGCAAACCAATATATGGACAAATAGACAAAAGAATCTTAGATTAGGATAAAAATCTTACAATGACAGATAGCATATAATCATCCAATGCTCAATCAAAATATACCAAGCGGCCAAGGATGGAATGGGAGAGGATGTCTAGATAGGATGGATAGGGTCACAAAGTAATTAGGATGTAAGGTAGATAATGATTGATCCCTCTACGGATGATACTTGGTACTAGGTTTTCACCATCCATACCTATCCAAGGTGCCACCAAAGGTGGTTTTCACCATAGGATGAATTTATTTCTCTTTACTATTTTTGGATTTTTTTGTTGATTTTTTTTTTTTTTGTATTTTCGCAGGTAGGGTTACCAAGCAGACTTAAGTGTAAATTTTTTTTAGATGTATGATATTGATAGGCTCTTCTAGGGGCTCTCCTTGAATTGTAGTAAGTTTGTATGCCTCAAATCCATATTTAGCGATTATGATATAAGGACCCAACCAGTTTGCTTCAAATTTTCCTTTCTTATCATAGTCTTGTTGAGTACGCTGGTTCTCTTTAAGGAAAAGATCACCAACCTAGAGCTATTGAGGGTGAACCTTCTTCTTGTAGTTACACTTGAGGTGGTTTTGGTAAGCTTGTAAATGATCATAGGCTTTGATTCATCTTTCATCAAGTAATTCCAGTTGTGCAAGCCATGTGACATGAGCATCTTCCTCGCTGATAAGGTTCTTCAAATAAATCCTTAGTGATGGGATCTCAACTTCAATTGGAAAGGTGGCTTCGACACCATACACTAAAGAATAAGGGGTGGCACCTGTAGGGGTATGTATGGAGGTGCGATATGCCTAGAGAGCAAGATGAAATGGAGATGCCAACCTCGACTAATGTTATTGACAAACTTTTTGAGAATGTGGATAAGGGTTTGGTTGGTAACTTCTTCCTGACCATTACCTTGGGGGTAATAAGGCGTGGACCAATGATGCTAGATACTAAAGGTGTCATTGAGGTGTTTCATGGCCAGGTTTTTGAAAGGATTTTTGTTATCTAATAGGATGGTGGATGGAATACCATATCTACAAAGAATATGGTAAAGGATGAATTTTGAAATTTGAGTACCAGTGATTTGTGAGGAAGTACTCAGTGGCAATAATTATGAATGTGTGGCCATTGGAAGATGGTAGGTAATTTTTTTCAAAATCAGTTGAAACCCCATTGAGAGAAGGGCCACGGTGCTACAAGAGGTTGAAGGTCCTGTGCTAGAGCATGAATCAAATCTGCATGTTGTTGGCAAGGAAGTGAATGAATTCACAAGCATCATGTTCTAATGTAGTTCAATAATATCTAGCTCAAAGAATCCTTTTGGCTAAGGCCATACCATTTGAGTGGGCCCCACAAACACCACTATGTACCTTTGTTAGTGTAGTATGGGCTTCAGTCTCATCCAGACACCTAAGGAGGGTTCCGTCATACCAATGATGATAAAGCATATCACCAATGATGATGTATCAGGTTGAACATTGAATAAAGGATTTTTTTTGGTTTTGTGTGAGGTCTAGGGGTAAAATATTATCATGCAAATAAGTATATATGTCTTGGTACCATCGGGAAGCGGGACCTACAATGTCACACACCATGTTAGTCTCAAGGATATCATATGTTGGGATTAAAATTTGTTCCACAAGGAACTTGCATTCTATTCAATCGTTAGGCATGTCAATTAGGGAGCAAATAGTAGCCATAGCATTAGCTACTTTGTTCTGTACCCTAGGAATTTGGTCAAATTGTATGAACGTAAAATACTTCTTGAAGTCATCCACCATGCATTTCTAGGGTAACAACTTGTCATCTTTTGTTAGGAATTCATCATTAACTTGCTTAATGACCAACAATGAATCACCAAAGAATCTCAAGTGAGTTATATGCCACTACTTTGCAATTCAGATACCTACGAGGAGCCCTTTGTACTTAGCTATGTTTTTTGTACACAAGAATGCTATCCTAAATGATTTTGGGATGCAGTCACCTTGAGGGGTAACAAATAGAATTCTTTCTCCCGATCCATTATGAGTATATGAGCCATCAAAATACAATGTCCAAGCAGGTGCTTCTGTTACTGAGAAAAATTCTTCATCTAGAAATTTAGTGACCAAAGGGTAAGCACCCACTAGGGGTGCCTTAGCCAACTAATCAGCTATAACTTGTCCTTTTATGGCTTTGTGATCCATGCACTCTATGTCAAATTCACTTAGGAGCATGACCCACTTAGCCATGTGACTTGTTAAAGTGTTTCTGGATAACAAATACTTTAGTGGATCAAATTTTGCTATTAATTTGACTAGATGGTTGGGCATGTAATGTTAGAGTTTTTGTGTACTAAAGACCACTACAAGACAGGCTTTCTCCATGGGTGAATAATTTAATTCATAGCCAACCACTATTCGGCTGATGTATTAGATTGCCTGTTCTCTTGAGAATTCTTCATGCTATGCCAATAATGCCCCCAATGAGACTGAAGTGATGGAGATGTAAAGCAAGATGGTTTTTCCTAGAATAGGTGGCATCAAGATCAATGGATGAGCCAAGTACTCCTTGATCTTATTGAAACCTAGCTGACACTGTTGGTTCCATTTCAAGGAGTCTTTTTATAGAAGATGGATGAATGACTAACACTTATCTGCAAGTTGGGCTATGAACTGATGGATGGATTGCAACTTTCCTTGGAGACTTCTTAGTTGTTTTAGATTTTGTGAGGGAGGCATATCCAAAATAGCTTTCACCTTGGTGGGATCAACATTTTACCTCTTCGAGAGACTATGAAATCTAACAATTTCCCTAATGTGACACCAAAGACTCACATTTTTGGATTGTCTTAACTTGTACTGTTCTAACTGCTCGAAGATCTTTTTCAGGTTGGTAGGGTGCTTTGCTTTGGTTCTGTATTTTCCTAGTAAGTTGTCAACATAATCTCCCATGATAATATGGATGAGGTCATGGAAGATGACAGTCATTGCTCTCTGATAGGTTGCCCCCGTATTCTTGAGACCAAAGGGTATAACATTGTAGCAAAAAGTACTCCAAGGTGTTGTAAAAGTCGTTTTGTGTTGGTCTTTAGGTGCAATTTGGATCTGATTGTAACCAGAGAAGCCATCCATAAGCGACAAAATCTCATGTCCTATAGTAAGGTCAACCAACATGTCAATATTGGGTAGTGGGGAGTCATCTTTCGAACAGGATTTGTTAAGATCCCAAAAGTCTTTGTAAATCTAAATGCCTCTATTTGATTTGGAAATAGGCATTATGTTGGAGATCCAATCAGAATAGTCAATGGGTCTGATAAAATTGGCATCTAGTAATTTCTCCAATTCCTTCTTAACTAATAATGCTACCTGTGGATGCATTTTTCAGAGCTTCTGTTTGATAGGCTTGGCATCTAGTCAAACATCCAGATGATGAACTACTAAAGTAGGGTCTAAGCCTGACATATCTGAGTAGTTGAACGATGACTAAATATTCTTGCTCTAATAGTGATTTGGGTACATAGGTGATCTTAGGGTTTTCAGTAGTACCCAGCTTAACTTCTTGAGTTTCTTCAATTAGGATGGATGACCATGTGGATAATTGAGTTCCCATGAGGGGAAGATAAATGTCTCCATCATCCAATGCCTCTTTGAGGTTTTCACTATCAGATGTGTTTTTTATTTTTACTTTTTCTAGGTCAGGAAGTGCATCAGGGAGGTTTTCACTAGATGATCATTTTTTTATTTTTCTTGTTTTTATTTTTGCAACTAGAGCATTCATCATCCCCCAATCCCATGAGGTTGACATACATATTCAGGGAGACATTGGCAGGTGTGCTATCATGTAGGTCCCAATCAATGAGTTTGGGATGGTGAAGAGAAAGGATGATGGTAAAGATGGATAAATAGTCAAGCATGGATGATAGGTTTGTGTGATCAACATCCTCATATGCATGTATGATGGATTCCTCCTTGGGTATGTCTTCCAAGGGTCCAGTGTCCATAGTAACACTATTGGAGGTATTAGATGATGTTGTGGGGCCTTTCTACTTTTTGTCATATTTGAGGCCTATATTTTGTGGAAGCTTTGATACATCAATAGGTTGCAACCGTCCCTATTCTGCTTTACCTAGGCCCCCACCTTGGTAGTTATTCTTTTATGCAAACTTATTTGACCAAGGGTATACTTCTTGAAAGTATTCCTTTAGAGGAGGATTTGGTTGGGGTTCTTCATGGTATACCCACTGACTGATATCCTCTTCTGGTGCATTTTTCTTTAAACTAGGAGACCAAAAAGTAGTAGTGGGAATGTTTTTAGCACTAAAGGTGATGGTCTTGTCTTCTTTTGGTGTAGACTGCGAAGGTTGTTTGTACTTGTGTGATGCCAGTGGCATGGTTGTCACGTTTAGAGCTATATGCATTTCATATTCACCACACCCTTTGTCAATGATCTAGACTTTGGTGATGGTAAGATTGGTTGTGGGAGATGGAGTGGCTATCCTGGTGTATGATGGATTGGAGGATGATGATTGAGATGCCCCCATTTTGACCCCAGGAAAATAATGTAAATGAGGATATGATGCTTTTAGAGAACAACAATATTCAAATGGTTGTGGGTCGGCATAAATGGTGATCTCTTGTCCATTAACTAGAAACTTTAAGCATTGATGGTATGTGGAGTGGATGGCTTGCATGGCATGGAGCCATGGGCGACTAAGGAGGAGATTATATGGTGAGTCTAGATAAAGGACATGACTAGTAGTGTACTGAACTATAGGTCCAATCTGGATAGGAAGATTAATAATCCCTTCAAAATTTCTTTCCGCATTATCATAATCCTTCATCATGATGATTTGATTACTTAATTCTGCTTGAGTATGCCTTCCCTATTTTATGAACTTTATAGTGCATAGATTGAGAGCAGAGCCGTTATCTACCAGGACCCTTTTTATTTTATGATAGGAAACTAGGACTTCAATGTGTAAGTGACGGTTGTGATTGGAATCAATATTTGACATGTCATTTTGGCTAAAGTGTAACTAGTAAGATAAAGCTAGGTTTCCTACTAAAGGTTGGAACCATGTGGGATCGATGTCAATGGGTACGTGAGTTTCTTAAAAACCTCTCTTGAGTATTTCCTAATGCACGGAAGAAGAGTTAAGTAGATCCAAGATTGAGATCTAAGTAGGGCTCTTTCCTAAGTGATTAAGAATGTTGTACTGAGAGTTTATAGGATTTGGCTAGGTGGGTGTGGAGGTTGTAGTGACAGTAATGCAGGATCATCAGGTCACAACAATACATTAGGGATCTTTAGCTTTAACATGTATTATAGACACACGAGGTTCTACTTGCTCAATGTAATGGACAATACCATCATAATTGAGGGGTACATTCTTATAGCTTATGTTATTTTTGTTATTGTCTTGAGGATTGTTGTTGGACGTGCTTGTGCCTTGATTATGGTTAGGGAAGGCGTTTTGATAGATCTACAATTGAGCATTGGATGATGAAGCTTGACTAGTGTCAACTTTGATATCTCCTCGATCGATAAGATCTTGGACATAGTTTTTGAGACCTTGACACTTATTCAGAGTATTCCCTTGAATCTTATGGAATTCACAATATTCATTCTCCCTAAACTAGGTTGGTTTGGGCTTGGATTCATCAAGTGGTTTGGTGACAGGATATGTGATCAGATAGTTGACCTATAACAACTTATTGAAGATGACATTGAAGGATTCTCCTAATTGAGTATACTGGAATTTTCTATTCACTTGACTATTTAGGTTTGTCTATTGAGGAAGATGAGATGCCCTTGTGGCATGGATATGGTATTAGGCACAGATGGTTGTTGCCTTTAGGATGTATTGGCCATCTGAACATGTTTAGTGTTAGTGACACCATCATTCAGTGCATTTTTGTTCTTGTTCCAAAAGTGTTACCTATCACCAAATGGCCTTTCTTTCTCATGGTTGTGTATCTTGATGTGTCCTTTGGCAATAAGGGCATGTTCAAGGATGGGTCCTTTTTCCACTATTTCAATGAAAGTGGTGACATAGTGTAACCTAAAATTATGAGCCATGTTGGGATGTGAGTTCTCCACAAAGAGAGTGACCATATCTTTCTCCTTGAGAGGGGTTTTCATTTGGCTTGACAACGCATGCCACATTTGGAGGAAGCTGATAAAGGTTTCACCATCACACTACTTCTCCTTAAGAAGGTCCAAGGTATCATTGTCTTTTTCTAGATTGAAGGAGAAGTAAGAAACAAAATTTTTGAAAGATTTGTGAAGGATTTGATGGACCCCCATTCCAAACCCATGAACCAATCCAAGGTTTATCTCATTAGGCTTCATGGGAATAGGCGCAAGAGGTAGTTGTCATTGTGCATAAACTCCTGAAACTAGGAGTAAAACTCTTGGAGGTGGGCTTTAGGACCTTTGTTTCCCTTGTATCTGTTAAACTTTGGTATCTCAAAGTGCTTCAAGGAGGGAATTAGTGAGATGGATCGATTGAACAGATAGGGACATATATCTTCAAATTTCAAGGAGTTTTTACTAGTCCCTGCTTGGAGATCTTTCAAAGCAATTATGATTTCCAACAGATCTGCATTGCTCGATGGCGTAGGAGTCAAGGAAAATGGGTTGGATGGATATGGGTGGTAGGACGATGAAGGATCCTACTGAGATAGTGTCTAAAGGTTGATGTATGGATTTTGATAGTGAGATGATGATATCCCTTATTGTTATGCCAAGGGAGTTTGTTGGTATTGGGGTTGTTGCGAGGTATAATATGGATTTGTTTGATAAGAATGTGTGGTAGAATGCTGAGGAGCTTGAATGGGGTGTTGCGGATTGGTTTGTTGGTATTGAAGGTACTATTGTGACTATTGGGAGGCTACATAGGGTGGTTGTTGCTAGAATTGTTGTTGGTTATGATAGTAATAGTGTTGGGGATGTTGTTGATGTTATTCGGTTGTTGTGTGGGACGAGATGGGATGTTGTGTTGTGGTTGAACTTGCAGATGTAAAATGGATGTGAGGAATGGGGATGTGGTCTGGGTGAGAGGTTAGGATAGATTACCTTGGAATTGGTGTTGTGGTTGTTGTCAAGAAATTAAAGGATTATGTAGGGGTTGTTACTAATGAGGTGGCTAAGATAATGTAGAGGCATTCTACAAAGGAGGTTGTTGGGTACCAATAGAAACATTTGGTTGGGATGTACCTTGTGGAGGTAATTCAGGTGGTATGTTAGATTGGGAAGGTTGTTGATATGTGTACAAAGCTGGTGGTAGATTTGTTGCCCTAGGAGGTGGAGGAAATATGGTAAAAAGGTTTCCCCTAACGTTGACTAGAGGTTGATTTGAAAGGGGTGGTGTTGTCAGCATTACTGGTGAAGGTTGTAGAAAATTTTGTGGCATGTCATAGGTGAAAAGATTATTGGGATCAGATACTTGAGGAGACCCCATGACTGAGATTGTGGCATGTGGGGGATTTTTAATGTGATAAAGAATAGTGTTGTCGAATTCAAGTTGTTTCCAACCCTCCATTGGAGGAACATTGGGGATGTATGTACTACTTGGTGCATTTAGTGAACCTTGGAGTATGTTAGATGTGGAGCTACTATATTTGGATAGGTTGACACTTGGTGGAAGTTTGAAATATTTTTCAATTAGGTGGTGGGCCAAGATTTCTTCCCCATGTTTTTTGAACATGCAATCTTTCATTTGCACATTGGTGGGGTTACTAAAATGTTCCTCAAGTGAGTTTGGGTTGATTGACCATGTTCTCATCTCTAGGTGATGATGTGTTTTGCCTGTTAATGTTGGACTGTGATGATGTACTATTCTAGGTATTTCGAGTGATAGTATACCATTATTGGGATCTGGTGAGACATTTTCCATGTTGTTGGGATCTTGAGAGATATTCGGTTGAGAATTTTGGGCTTGTTGCTCATCCATTTTCCTTCTCTGTGACTGGGTCTGAACAAGCATGCAAGATCATAGAATGGACTAGGATGCTAGGATGATCTGGATTGATCTAATTAGATGATGGATTATTTGACAAGGATGTAGCTTGATAGGATTGGATTGGATGATTGATAAAGGATTTGATTCGATAAACAATCGATGGGATCAAATTCGATTGATTGATGAAATGGTTGGTAAAATCAAATTGGACCAAATTGATCGATAAGATGATTGATGAGATAGGGGTTGGATTGGATTGATGACAAGATTGGATTGGATTGATAAATGATTGATAATACTAGGATGGTGAAGGGGTTCTAAACCAAGTTTATAAATTATCCGGGTATGTGCAAGATCATGATTAGCCAAAAAGTGGCAATATGATGGGTATTTGTAGGGTATGTGGTTGACGACATTTTCTTACCCAAAATTGATGAAATAAAAAGGATTTTTAAAGGATATTCTCATATTTCCACCAATATAAATTATGATTAACTTTGAATAAAATAAATAATTATTATTCATTTTCTATTTGAATTATGACTAAATTCCTGATTGATAGGCTGATTGAAAACATCTATAGCTTTAAAATGGTATGAAATTTTTAGAATCTAAAACATGCATCACATTCTATGCTTCACATACTATAGGATTAAAAAAACTAAAATTGAATTTCATGAAGTTTTGACCAAGTTAAGGTGGTTAGACATATGAGTTTTTATATTTTTCAAAAGTTGTAATAAAAAATTAATAATTAATTATTTACTTGGAAAAAAATTACAAAAAATATGCATCACATCTAGACATGAGTTCTCTAGTTATGTCTAAAATCTTATTAAAAAATATTATCATTTTATTGTGGTTAGTGTGGTCAAACAAATACCTACTTCTTATTTTTTCCCTAAAATTTAAGTACTATTGCATTGAAATTTCAAAATTTCACCAAATAGATTTTTTTCTTTTTAAAATAAACCTAGTAGTTTAATAACTACGTTCAATTTTCTACAAATTCTATTCTTACACTTTTTTAAATAGTATAACTTATTCAATTTTTTACATCAAGTTGCCTATAATTTTTTTAATTTTTTTGCCACTTAAGGGCCTATTTTTTCCATGATGATCCTACACATACCCATCCTTGGTAATGTAAGGTTTTGATTGATTGACTAAGAGATGGATGTATGATGATGGTGCCAAATCTAACTTAAGATGGAAGTGGATTGATAGGGCTGATAAGGATGATTGACTTAGGATGGATAACAATCCTAAGCTCATTTCAAAGGATGACGATCAAGCTCAGACACCTAGGTCAAGTCAAATAACTACTTCAAATGAAGTTTAGTGGAATGGGAGAATGATTTCCAAAATGAGGGAAACAACAATTTGAAATGGATGGGTGGCCTTTTGGAAAAAGGATACGGGAGCTCGAAACGAGAGAACGACTATGGAGATGGATGGATGGAGTCCTAAATTGGGTAGATAACAACTCAGAATGGAGAAACAACAACCTAGAATAGAGGAATGGTTATTAGAATGGAAGACTGACTATTAGAATGAAAGAATGACTATGGGAGAGCATTAGTCTGAAAGAATGAATGGATCCTCGAATTGTATAAACAATGACTCTAAATGGATAAATGGATGTTTGATTAAGGAAATAGACCTTTAGAATGGGGAGACGAATGCTCAGAATGGGTGAACAGTCACTCAAAATGGTAAAATAGGCACTCAAAACAATGAAACAAGAGTTTGGAATGATGAAACAAGGTGACACAACTGACTGTGCAAGGGTCAGGTCTACCCCTAAAGGTTAGGTACACCCCTGCAAAAGGTTAGATTTTCCCCTACAAGAGGTCAGGTACACCCCTAGATAGGTCAGATTCACCCTTGGATAGGTCAGGTTCACCCTTGGATAGGTAAGGTATTCCCTTGGACAAGTTAGGTATGCCCTTGAACAAGTCAAGTACGCCCTTGGATAGGTCAGGTATACTTGTGGACTGAAGATTGATTAATACTAATTGAAATAGGTTGAAAAGGGTCTAGTTTAGAGGTCAGGTATGCCCCTGCAAGAGGTTAGGTATGCCTCTTTGCTAGGTCAAGTACGCCTATGGACAACTTTTTTTTTGAACAAAAGACTAAGGAAAAGGACCCAAAACACAACAAACAACATTCATAGGATAAGACTGACTTGACTGAACAAAAAATTACTGGTTTCGCACAAAGAATACAATGCAGATAGAACGATCCTAAGTCTAGTAGAAATGGGTTTGGCCAACAAATTCTTCTATTCTAGGATGAACATGGTTGATAAGGATTCTTCGATATACACCTAGTATGTGAGGCCCAAACTGTGAACACCAACCCATCACAAGCATGAGTTGGGAACCTTAGTGAGATAGTAAAGGCTCGAACCAACTCTTCACATCATCCTAATGCTTCACCCATTATGACGCAATTGGATTGAATTGTAGCTTTCACTCTCCCCCGTTTATATACCCCACCAGTATGCGTGGTTGGAATTGTCCCTTGGGGTGATGAAATCCCTAAGCAGGTCCCATTAAGAAAAGTAAAAGTTTGACTTAAAGGACTTGGTAAGCTACGATTACTCATCACCCAGGATCACCAAGTGGTGCAAGGGGATTGGATATGTCAAATAGCTTACCAACAAGAACAACACACAAGGTAAATTGACACCCCTAGTTAAGCTATGTGTCTAAGTTATCAAGAAACAACAAATAACAATTGATAAATAAATAGCCCTACAAGAAAACTTGTTAGTGATTTTTCTTCTTTTTCCTTGCCAAATGCTGATTAGATGCTTGCACAGATACAAACAAGACACATTAGGGGGTCAGAAATTCTCAAAACAGTCAAAAACAGTGCTTAAATTTAACTTTTTACCTTCTAGAAAAAGTTGTTTTTGGTCAGGTTCGCCTATCTGTTGGGTCAATTATGCCCTGGAGGTCAGTTACACCCCTAGATAGGTTAGGTATGCCCCTGGATAGGTCAAGTTTACCCTTGGACAAGTCAGGTATGCCCCAGGACAAGTCAAGTTCATCCCTCTATGAAAACTGTAAATTTTAGGTCTCTGTGGAGCTTAGATTCACTTGTCTGCTAGATTAGGTTCAGCCTTGAAGGTCAAGTATGCCCCTGGATTGGTCAACTTTTCCCCTAGAGGTCAATTACACTTGTCTAATAGGTCAGGTTCACCCCTTTGCAACCTACACCTACAAACATTAAAATAACTGAAAACATGAAAGAACAGGAGCTCTCTGTGAGTCCCACTGGACATGCCATAAATGTGACTAGGATAAAATACTATTTTGGAAACGAGCAGCAATAATAAATGTACCAAAAAATAATAAAATCACCTAACACCTCAAGATTATCCTAGTTAGATTCAAACCAAAATGAGATAGCAAACAATAAATTTACCTTGTCTTGAATTGATCCTTTGGTTGGCCCTTGATGGATGATTTTGTGTATGATTCTTAAATGACAAAAGATGTTGACATGAGATGGAAGATGGATGAAAAATGAATGAAAATGGTATGATGGATGCAAGGAATGCAATTTTTTTAGATAGGTATGGGTCAAATAAATATTTTGCAAGAGTTTGGTTAGCACAATGATCAACCCCTTAAATGAGAGAAAATATGGGGTATTATAGAGGAAGTTCAGATTCATCCAACAAGGTCAAGATGAAGGGATATGGTGAGTTGAGGACTCACAAAATCTTACATCTTGACATGTGGAATGTGAGATGGCTTAGGGATGGTGATGTGTAAATGAGGTAGGAGGAGGGTACATGAAGTGGAAGAAGGACAAGTACTTTGCAAGTACCTTGGGGAATGAGAAGATTTTCTCAAAAATGAACTTATTGTCCCCAAGTGGGAATGAATGTGACTTTTAAGGAATTTTAGAATTCCTCAAAAATCTTCATGGGAAAAGGGAAAGTAGTTGGAGAAATAAATGTGAATTAAAAATTCACATATTTGCACGAATCTCATGGACAAGACAAGGTTCCAAAAAGGGAAGCCTTTGTCCACATGTGACTTGATGTCACAAGTCAAAATATTCTAGAAGATGCATGGGAAGAGGAGAGTCTAGGAGGAATAAATGTGAATTTAAAATTCACGTGGGAAAGAGGGTCAATACCAAGAAAGACAAATGAAAAGATTGACTAAAAAGGCATGCTAAATGTGGCGAATGACCTTGATTAAGGTTGTCCAAACACATGATTAAGATAATTAACTAAATATTAGAGGTGAGTGGAAAATGTTGGAGGATGTGACACATCCTAACCATAAATTAATTAAATTAATTATGATTAGAAGAGGGCTAGATAGCTAAGAGGAATTAGAGACCAACTTGCAAAAGTTGGAGGATGTGTCAATGAGAGGGAAAAAGAAGAATTAAAAATTGGCTTAAATTCAAAGAGGTTACATGACTAAATTAAATAAAGTGGTATATTTATTTATTTTAGAGAGAAAAGAAGGTAAAAGTATTTAATTATTAAATTAAATACTTTACAAATCTTACGCAAATGATGAAATATTAATTAAATGAATGACTTAATTAATACCGGCAAAGTAGACAATGGATGAATAAGGAGATGAATTTGACCATATGGAAGTGGTCAAATTTGGATGTCTACAATAGCACCATACCACGTTTTCATCATTTAATGGAGAAATACAACCACTTATGCTATTTTAAGAATGAAATGCATAAAAATAAGAACAATTAACATATACTTAATATTATATAATATAAATATATGCCTTCTACCATTTTCTTAGAAATAAATAAATATAGATAATATTATAATTTTTTATGGGGGTATATGTAGAATCATCATGGAAAAAATAGGCCCTTAAGTGGAAAAAAATTTAGAAAAATCAAAGTTAGGCAAATTGATATAAATATTGGAATAAGCTATCTATATTATTTCAAAAATATGTAAGAATTAAATATGTAGCAAATTGAATGTATTATCTAAACTACTAGGTTTGTTTAAAAAACAAAAAAACTCTATTCGGTGAAAATTTGAAATTTCAATGCAGAGTACTTAAATTTTAGGGAAAAAATAAGAAGTAGGTGTATGTCTAACCACCATGACCACAATAAAATGATAATATTTTTTGTAATATTTTAGATATAAGTAGAGGACTCATATCTCGATGTGATGCATTTTTTTGTAATTTTTTTCCAAGTAAATAATTAATTATGATTTTTTTATTACAACTTTAAAAAGTAAAAAACTCGTATGTCTGACCACCTTAACTTGGTCAAAAATTCATGAAACTTTTTTTTTAATCCTATACTATGTGAAGCATAGAATGTGACACATGTTTTGGATTCAAAAAAATTGATATTGTTTGAAAACTATAGATATTTTTCAAACAGCCTATCAATCAGGACTTTAGTTGTAATTTGAATATAAAATGAATAATAATTACTTATTAAATTCAAAGTAAAGCATAGTTTATATTGGTGGAAAATTGATAATCTCTTTTAAAAACCCTTTTTATTTCATCAATTTTGGGTAAAAGAAAAGTTGTCAGCTACATACCCATCATATTGCCACTTTTTGATCCTCACATCCATACCAAAGGTTAATTGTGTTTATATATACATATTATAGGATTATCTTAGACTAATTCTTAATGTAGAAGCCTATGTAAGGTAGAAGAAACATTTTTTCTTGCTAATGAGAATGACAATACAATGGTAGATGTGAAAATGAATACAAACAAAAGAAAAATAACAAAAAATGCCAAGGACTTTGTGGAAAAACATGCTCAAAAAATCAATTAGATTCTAAAAGATGCAAGTAAGACATTGAACAAAGATTGTAGAAAATATGGGTTCCCAATGTTGACATTGAACTTCAAATAAATATCCCAAACATCATCTTGAATAATCTATTCCATTTGGTGGTGAATTTTCTTACATAAATGATGATAATTGTGAAGTTTATTGCTACTTAGTCATCATGGGATAAGATTAAAACATGAATGGCTCAATTTTCAACAAAGACTCTTGTTCCTTGATATCAATTTATCGGCCATTGTTTTACATTACATCATTCTCAAATCATATGATAGGTGATAAAAGTAATTTTATTAATCTTGTAAAGTATGATGGTGGTTTTGTTAAGTTTGGTGATTACACATTTTTTAAGATCATTGGAAAAGGTTCAATTAGTTTTGATGGAAACAATAAGATATATTATGTTCTTTATGTCAAGCATCTCCGACATAATCTTCTTAGTGTAGGGAAAATGTGTATTAGAGGATACAATTTAGCGTTTTAGGATAATGGTTGTGAAATTAGTAAAGGAATCTCTAGAGCCTTGGTTGCAGTAGGAACAAGGATAAAAGGAAATGTTTATCAACTCAAAAGTGTTGGCACTTGTAAGTTATTTTTGAATCAAATTAATGAAATTTGGCTATGGCGTAGAAGAATGTGACATCTATTTTGATAGCCTAGTGAATATTAGTTTCACTAATGCTATAAGAGATTTGATGAGGATTACAAAGCCTATCAATATAATTTGCAAAGAGTGTTAGTTTGGAAAGGAAATAAGGAAGAGGTTCATAAGTAAAGAATATTCTACCACAAGACCTTTGGAGTTGATGCATATAGGCCTATGTGGACCTACCAGAACAAGAAGCTCTCAAGGTGATAGGTATTTTATATTGTTAATAGATGATGACTCTAGAATGACTTGGGTGACCTTTCTCAAAGAAAAATCATAAGCTCTAGATAATTTTAAAGAATTTAAATCTATGGTTGAGAATGAAATGGATTTGAAAATCAAGTGTTTAAGGTTTGGTAGAGGTGGTGAGTTCATGCTTCAAATGATTTTAACAGCTTTTGTGAAGATCATGGGATTAATATACATTTATCATCTCCCAAGACTTTCCAACATAATGGAGTTGTGGAAAGGAAGAACATGAAAGTTCAAGAGGTAGCAAGAACTGTGATGAAGGAAGAAAATCTACCAGATGTCTATTGGAGGGAATATATTCATATCGTAGTTTACATACTCAATAGAGGACAAGTAAGAATAAACAATTCAAAGACTCCCTATGAGCTATGGTATGGAAAAAATCCTACTATTAAATATTTTAGAGTGTTTGGAAGTAAATGTTATATCAAGAGAGATGAAGATAAGTTAGGAAAGTTTGATGCAAGATCAGATGAAGGAATTTTCCTTCGATATTCAACAAAAAGCAAGATAGATAGGAGCTATAACATAAGGCTAAAGAAGACAGTTAAGAGTGCAAGTGTTGAAGTGGATGAGGAACTGCATCAGAGCTTAGTGTAGATAGAAGGATATGAATTTGATGAACCCCCTTTTACAAAAGAAGAAAAATAAGAAGAGAAATAAAAGGAGATGTTAGTAGAAGAGGAAGAAGATCTAAAAAAGAATCCTAAGACTCCTAACTATGTGTAGAAAAATCATTTTGAGGATCAAATCATCAAAGAAAAGAGAAAAAATGTGCTAACAAGAAGTAGAACTACTATGGCAGAGGAATAGGTAAATTTTTGTTTACTTTCTGAAGTAGAACCTAAAATAGTTATTGAAGCGTGCAAGGATGAAAATTTGATCAAAGCTACAGAAGAAGAATTGAGGTAGATTGAGAAGAATCAGGCATGGGAACCAGTCCCAAGAGAAACAAACAAAAATTTGATAGGAACTAAATGGGTTTTTAGGAGTAAGTTGAATGAGAAGGGAGAAGTTATCAGAAAAAGGCTAGACTTGTGTATAAAGGCTACTCACAAGTGGAAGGAATATATTTTGAAGAGACTTTTTCTGCAACAGAAAGGAGGCTATTAGAATGTTTTTGTCTTTTGCAACATATAAAGACCTCAAGGTGTATTTGATGGATGTAAAGTCTGCATTTTTTAATGGTGTATTAGAAGAAGAGGTATACATTGAACAACCAAAAGGTTTTCAGTTATGAGAGCATCCTAATATGGTTTATAGGTTGTAAAAGGCATTGTATGGGCTCAAAAAGGCTCCTAGACTTGGGTATGCTAGATTAGACAAATACTTAGTACAGAAAGGATTCAAAAAGGGTATGGTAGATAGCAACCTTTATTTTAAAGTTGAGAGAGATCATATCCTAATCATGGTTGTGTATGTTGATGACATAATCTTTGGTGAAAATGAGGCAATGTGTAAAACATTTAGAAAGGAGATGCAAAATGAGTTTGAAATATCAATGTTTCAATGTTTGGGGAGATGACTTTCTTCCTTGGGCTACAAATAATTAGTCAATCAAGAAAAGGTATATTCATTTTGAACAATACAAATCTATCAAGAAAATGCTAAATAAGTTTGGAATGGAGGATTCTAAACTAGTATTTACTCCCATGGAACTATTGGTTGTAAATTGAGAAAAATTGGTGAATCTCCTAAGACAAATCAGACCAAGTATAGATCAATGATAGGTGGATTACTATATTTAACTACAAATAGACCTGATATTATGTATGCAATATGTCTTGTGGTAGATTTCAAGAATATCCTAGAGAATCACATGTAGCAGCAACAAAAAGCATATTTAGATATTTTAAGAGCACTCTAGACTATGGTATATGGTATTCTAGGGATATTGAATTCTATTTGAGTGCTTATATAGATAGAGATTGGGTAGGTTGTATGGATTACATAAGAAGTACAAGTGGAGGTTCTTTCTTCCTTATAAATAGACTAGTTTCTTGATTAAGTAAGAAACAAGATTAAGTGTCGTTATCTACTATACAGGAAAAGTATATTGCTACAACATCTTGCTACACACATGTGTTGTGAATGAAGCAGAAATTGAAAGATATCATATTATCATATGATGACCAGGTATTTCTATCTTGTGTGAAAATACAAGTTGTATCAACATTTCAAAAATATCAATAATACATTCAAGAAAAAAACATATTGAAATGATGAAAAATAGGGGTGTCCCTAAGCTTTTCCAAAATGGAAAAGTTGATCCAAAGAAGGAAAAGGGGGTCCTATATTTCCTCAATTCATTAGTAGAGGAGATCCACACAATGAAATGACTATCAACCCTTAGGTGAATCAAGTCAAAGTGTGAATCTACAAATTTCCCTTTTTTGTAAGGACAAGAGTCTAGGTCAAATAACACTTTGGGGAGAAAGATTAAAAATACAAAATCAACTCCAAAACACAATCTAAAAAGTGTATCTAATAGATTTAGTATAAATCTAAAGGAACCAACAGAGTTTCTGGAAAAAATGAGAGTAATAAATGTTGTGCACCTTTCAAAAGTTGTTCATGCAGGCTGAATAGGGATTCATTCACCCTAGGGCGAATGGGTCTTGGAAGACTTTTCTAGAAAAATTTGAATCTAACAATGAAGTTTGAGATCTATAATTCTTCCATATAACTTGATACCTCTACTCTTAGATATGGATCTAGGCAAAATTTGCAAAAAAAAAAAAAAATTGGTGGATGGGGGTTTTCCTTGGTCAAACCCCAAATTTGGTAGTTAAACCTTGATGAGAAACATAGATCTAAAAAATGAAATATATGTGCAATACTAACCTTATGTGTGTTTAAGATTAAGACTTCTAACAATGCAAAGAAATCCTACTCAAATGTGTTAGAATATGAACCCTATATGAACATGCACAATGATGAAGACCTACTTTAGGAGATCTCAAATCACCTTAATAAGTCACAAATCTGATTATACCTTCCATTAGGTTGAAAGTAGAATCAAAATAGAATATGGAATCAGTTAGGAAACAAGTCATTAGGCTTTATTGAATTTCTTGTGCATCTCCCGAAACCTAGAATCCACGATGATCCTCTACAGGCATCTATCACCACTTCTTTGATAATGTTTGATCTTGATATCTTGAAGACCTACACAAATAACTCAAATATTTCTCAACTACGTCAATTTAGAATGCTTCTCCTTACTCTTGAATATGAATTCTTTATCTCATGTGAAATGCTCTTCCTTGCTTAACTTGTGTAGTGTAAAATGAATGTGAGACTTAGTTTTATAGGCCTCCTATCTAATTTTCCAATTATCAGATCTTGAAAGCCAACATGTGAAATTTGAATTTTAGAGAATGAAATTCTACCAAAAACATATCCAAATTTGAGTTTAAGGAACTTAGTGAGGAACCATTCACCCACAAGTGAATGGGTCCTGACCTAAAACTTCTTGACTCCTTAAATGTTGGGGTATTAATTTGGTTCATAACATTTATTCAATATGGGTTGTGGTGTTTGGAATTAAATAAAATTTAGTAAAATAATCCTTGAGATACATGATAAAGGGGTATTAAGGGCCTATTAATGATATTTTAAAAATACATTAATGAATAGATCACCAAAATAGGTCCAAATGAGTGTGAATTGTACTTTCTCCTAGAAAGGAGTAAAATTTTCTACACTACGCATATCTCTTTCTAGCATCACTTTCTAAGAGAGAAACTTGTTGAGAATGAAGTAAAATTGGAGTATGTGCCTACAAAGGATCAAATAACATACATTTTCACAAAGGCTCTTCAAAAAGGAACATTTGAGTATCGTAGACAGAAGCTAAGGGTTATTGCCCCTACTTCTTTCAACTATATGCTTAAGAGTGTGCATTTGTCTAGGGGGGAAATTCAAGATGTATTCTTGGTCTTCAACTAGTGTAGGCTACCCCTCAAGGGGAGTAGGTAGTGGTGTTTTTGGTTGGTGCAGTCAAGGGGAGCATATATTGTGCCTAAAAGAAATAGATAAGTGGAGAAAGAGTACTATGCAATTGCCCTTTTTCATTTATGTTAGAGGGGGAGAGAGAAGTCTAAAAATAATAGGGAAATAAATGTAAGTAATGTGCAAGTAAGGGAGAGAGTTGCTTGAGTGTTGGAGATGTAGAGTTTCTTTTGTTGTTGATGGTTTTCTAGTAGGTGTTGCCAACAATGAAAAAAGGGGATATTGTTGAACTATGTAGTCATTAGTGTTGCCATTGATGCAAACCTCCACTATGGTCATGATGAGAATGAGTTGTGGTGTTGAGCAAGTGTTGAAGATGTAACAAGTTCTCGATAAAATTTGTGTAAAGGTTGTACAAGGTGACAAGAAGTCTTATGTATTGTGTTCCACATTTCTTCATGATTAAAGATGTGCTTGTGTATTTTACATGTGATGATCGATAGTCTTTGAAGGTATTATATCTAGAGTTTCAGTTTGTGGATCATGTGATAGTATTAGATATGTTTGACAGTGTATGGCTTGTGAAGAAGGATATCTAGGAGAAACATAATTACTCTACATTTCTCTATGTTGAATTTTCATATCTTGCAGATTTTGGGAATGAGATAACATTGTCTGTATCTACCTTCCCTTGGAGTATGTTGTTCTACAAGCTTGGTTCATGTGTTGTATCTCTATGGTGGTTTGACTGGTTGCATAAGGAAATAGCATGTTCAGTTTCATGTGTTTTCCCCATCATTGTTGAATATTCTAATGATGTTAGAATATTCTAGGATGTTGTGTGATATTGGAACATGGTTTGTATAGGATGTTTCCAGTCTTGGAGAAGTGTGAATTGTTTGCTTGCTAGCATTAATACTAGTTTGGACAACATAGCATGTCAGCGTTGTTCAATGTGGATATGCTTTGTAGTTTGTGGAAGCTTGGTGTACCATTTTGATGTATATTTGGGTCTTGGTTAACCCTTGGTGTGGTCTTCCTTAAAGTTTCTTTCCACCGTAGAAGTGATTGGTGCCAACCTATTTGGAAGTTGCATGTTTGAGGTGCATACATTTCATTGAGGACAACCTAGAGAAGGTTTTCAAGGTCGCAGAGGATCTATATACAATGTCATTTGCTAGATAATTTTATGGTGTGAAATGTGGTGTGAGATGGTGCGAATATGATTGTGTGTGTGTGATCTAAGTGCAAGAATGAATGCCTAAGTCTACCGGAAGCAGTGAGTAGAAGGTTGCTATATTTCAATGTGCCAAAAGTTGTTGGAGGCAATGAGCCAAAGGTTATAGATGGTGGAGTGATTGTGGTGGTTTCTATTGTTCCTCTGAGGTAGTGAACCTCCTTGTAACATATTCTTTTTAATCTCTTTAAATTATAGGAATTGAGCCCTTTGTAGTGATATTTTCTCTTTTGGAAAATGAGCCCTCTAAGTAATGAGCCCTTGAAAGTGAGCCTTTTGTAATCAATGTTGATATTCATATAGTGATTTAATCCTCACCATTTTTTTTCCTTGATTAGAGTTTTCTATGTAAAATATGATTCTCTATTATGTATGGTTGTGTTTGTGTTGTTTCATTTATTTACATTCATCCTAATGCTTAATAAGGGTTTGAAAGTTAATGAGGGTTTGAATTTTTAATGCACAATTGATTCACCCACCTCTCAATTGTCCTATGTGTCTAACATCTATGTATAGGCTCGTGTATCTATTGATTGTGATTGTGATTCATGTTATGTATGACTTTCCCAAGTTTGAACCTCTAGGATATTTGTGTAGTGATAGGTAGTCATTGGACTGTGGCAATGACCAATTCCAAGTGTTCCCTGGGATTGCAAAGAAGATATCTAAAAATACCACTAAGGGAACAAGGTGGTATACGTCAAGAGCTACTTCTTCCTAGTTGGAAAAACTTATCACTAATAGCCAATAGGTGATTGAATTTTTAATCCACCAGGCTACATGGTAGGTTCACTACTTGTGGAAAGTCTTGGGATGGAGGATGAACCTACAATGTAGTGTGAGATGTACAAAATCCCCTTCCTAGTTTTTAGATTGTATTCTTGTCCTTGTTGGGTTGAGGACAGTCTCATGGTGTAGTATGGGATGCACTAAATCCTCTTCCCATTTGTCTAGTGGTGTAGAAAACCTAAGGAAAGGGTGGGACCCATGGTATAGTGCATAATGCATTGATATTCTTTTCTTCTATGATGCATTAGGGACATGTGTTATTTTGCCATTGTGGATGTGTTAGCCAATCATTGTGTATATGTGATGTATGTTGGAGCTTGTCACCATGTATGTGATGTATGTTGGAGCTCGTCACTATGTATTTGTGATGTATGTTGGAGCTTGTCACTATGCATTTGTGATTTATGCTAGAGGTTGTTACTATGTATTTGTGATGTAGGTTGGAGCTCATCACTGTGTATATGTGATCTATATGTTGGAGCTAGTCACTGTGTATGTGAAGTATGTTCGAGCTTGTCGCTATGTATTTGTGATGTATGATAGATCCAATCGCTAATGTAATTATGATATGTGTATGACCTAGTCACTATTGTATTTATGATGTATGTATAAGCTAATTACCACTATACTTGTGATCTTTGTATGATCTAGGCATTGTTGTACTTGGGATGTGTGTGGGATAGTCAACTTGTGTATATGGAGGTATACTTCTAATAGCCATTATGTATGATTTGGAATTAAGGTATGATATGTGCCATGTTGGATATGGAAAGTACTCATAATCCACATGCATGAGAATAGAAAACATACCCATCAAAGATGACACAAGTTATACCCTAGGAAAACCCTCAAGACGAAAAAACCCAGCCTCCAAAAGTATCCATACTTCATCTATTATTCAAAAATAAAAAACCCATTACAATACATCTTTAAAGACTTCATGAAAACTTCTTAATCACAAGATAACCATGCACTCCATGTGACCAAGCATGTAACCACACATCCCATGTCATGATTCAAACCCTCACACATGCACTAGCTCAACTTGTCCCACCATAGGCAACTACTCATGTGGTTTCTTTATAGAAGAAAGCTATCACAAAACCACCAAGTGGTATTACATAAACCATGTACCCAAAACGATGAACTTACAAAATCATGTAACCCCAACATTATAACTCCTAGTGATGCACGTCCATCTAGGTACCACTGGGTGCACCACACACATAATAATAAATTAAACATTATAATCATTATGCAAGGTGTACAACACCTAATTCCTAACACCCCTTGTGAATATTGTGAATGTTTGTACAATAGTGCTTGGTAACATTTCGTATGGACTCATCATTTGATTGGAAATTCATCCATTATATTGAACTAGCTAAGTGGATAGCTTACATGTATTAATGAATAGTCATGGTTTAAGTGTGGTATTGGAGTTCTCATGCAAGAGGAGGGAATTAAATCCCTCTAACATAGGTGGGGTGAACTACAAAGCCTCTTATTCCCATGAGGGGATACATAGGCAGGGTCACCATGAAATCTTGAGGTTTAGGTCTAGGTCTAGGAATGACCCTAGTTGTAGGAGCTTATTACTTTGAGTTTAAGCATACAAGTGGTGATGTTGATTTATTCTCACGAAGATGAACGAATTTTTTTTAAAATTAGTACTTTAACATTTGATGATAGAATCTTGGTCATATAAGATGGTAGTGGTGGTGAATTGAGAAAAGAAAATTTACTGCCCAAGGGCTGAATTTTACAAGCTTGTCTTGTATTAGAATTTCATACCATAGACTAAATAAATCCTAACATTATCGAATACTTGTTTATCTTTTTCCTTTAATGGAATTAGAGTATGTTTCTTTCCATCCTTCATCATAGTGTAAGTATTCTCTTTATACAAATTTATGAATTTATTATGAAACTACCATGACCAAGATTCCCAACAATAAATGACATATGTCCTTTAATATGATGCAATACTTCCACATGATATGTGTCTATCTTAAACTTTAGCAAACATTGCTCACTTATTAGCACCTTATGTTATTTCTAAAATTGTGAAATTAAGTATGGATTTGGATATTTTAACCTTTTCAATTTTAACTTATCAAGGAGATGACCAATACAAATATAGTTTTTCAAACTGGACAACGTAAAAGTGGATAATTATTTTAACTATTTTGCTTCTATTTTTGTTTAGTTTTTATTTATCTATTTGTATATGCTTGACTCATGTAGATTCATATGTGCACTAAAGTTAGATAAAACATAATCATAAAAAATGCATACACTATACTCTTATTATTTATTTTATGCCCCTTTATGTGGGTGTTCCAAGTACTTGGTCTTGTTGCAAGATTTTGACTAATTGAACACCCCCTTTGATACAAATTTCTAACTATTCAAAAAAAAGAATTAAATTAATTCCTAGACATTTATCAACTCTTAGAAATTACTTATTTACTTGCAAGGTGCATTTTGCATTGATAGATTTCACCTATTTTAAATTAAAAATTTATCATGGATCTTCACCAAATCCCTCAAATTTATTAGTAATGTATCATTTCTAACCCAAAACATTCAAATTGAGTGTCTAAATCAATATCATTATCTTATTCTTTCATACTTGAATGACTATAAGAATATACCTAGTGAATTCTATGAAAAAGTTATCTTCAATACACATGATTTTTCCAATCAATACTAACAAATTATAAAATAATTAGAAAAACCAATTAATAAATATGTTGAAATATGGAAAATGTGTTTTCATTTACTTTTTTCCCTTTGTACCGAATCCCATGGAGATTGATGAATAAATGCAATTTGGAGTATTCCAAACTAAACAAATGGACCATCGCCCCTGCTCTGTGGTGGACGCGGCATCATAACATAAAAGAGGTATGATAACATCGTAAACAAGGTAACAAAGAATATCAGATTTATACTACAATGAATCTTGTGAGCGGTAGAGTTTGAATCCAAATAAAAAGTTGAGAGCAAGGTGGGCTTTTGATTGGGGTCATTTCTTTACCTTCAACCAAGAGGGCACATTAATTTTTGTATGCAATTGCGAGAATCACAGTATCTAACTCCTCTTTCCCATCTACGAATTTGGCTCAATGAGATGTGAAACTTTCTATTGCTCACAATTCTTGTAAAAATACACACAACCATAAAAATCAGATAATCTCTGAGAGAAATGGACATTCTGTGTACCTTGATTTTCCCTTTTTTAAATTTTGGGAAGAGTTCCAATGTCCATCGTAGGCGCTTTCCCACACTTGTTCTTGAGCTCAAGAGGGCCTTTAGAAAGCCTTCTGAGACCATATTTCAAAGTGTCGCCCAACATCACCCAAGCCACTTAAAGCAACAAAAAATCCACCACCCAAAGCGGTAGCCATTTGAGAAGCCACATCGCCACTTCAAAAATCGATCTCCCAAGCATTTCTCGTGGCACCATATGGACCTGAAAAATTAGAAACCAAAATAATTTCCGCTTGTTCATAAGACCATTAGAACAAACATAAAATCGCCAGAATCAACCAATTTTATAAACCCATTTTGTACTTACAGAATTGCAGATGACAATGGAGGGTTGGCATTGTTGTTTGATAGATCAAGAGACATTTTTTCTTTCAAATTCCTCCCTAATTTTATGCCCGCTTGCATGGAGAATGTGTTCTTGGAAGCACTCACTGTCAGAGAATTCAGGTAGTACAACCTCCGCATTCTCCCTGGTGACCACAATCAACCACTGGAAAATATACTCTGGCAGGATTATTCAAAACCTGTCCTCCATCATTTTTAAAATAGGAGAAAGTGGAAAAATGCAAAACGAAATAAATAATGGCGTTACCATTCCATCATCCGTCCCGTCATTTCTGCTCCTAGTCTGTGAAGGGAAGACGCAGAGGAGGAGAGTATTAAAACAGAGAGCAGAAAATAAAAATATAAACACACAGATCTGAAAGAGATTTCGATTTCATATTTTATATATTTCAAAGACATTCAAAACTGTTGTCATAGAATAAACTTAGAGCTGCTGCTCTTTTTCTTTTCCCAGAAAGAAAATACAGATTCAAACTCCCCTGTTTTTGTCTCTTCAAACTGTTGCAGTAGTATATTTTCAAAAGAAGCTGTTACAAATTACAGAGATATTGGCAGCTCTCTCTCTATTTCATACATCCCCACAAACTAAAGGCAGCTCTCTGTTTTTATTTTAATAACATACAGCTCAAAAACCAAAGAAATTTTAAAGTCTACGAATAAGTCAAGCCAAGAGAGGGTACACAAAACAATTAATACAAAGTCTTTTCTAGTGAAGATTTAAAATCTAAGGACATATTTATGCATTTAATACATAGGAAAAAATTGTCTTCATACAGAGAATAAGTAGACAAAATTGTAGCGTATGCAGGAAGTAGAGGAGACTATTTTCATTGCTGCATAAAGGTACGATGAAGTTAATGCTGGTGGGAGCAGTTGGGAGTAATTCCAACACTCCCCCTTAATCACAACTGCTGCCATCTATGATGCCTAATAAATCTCTTTGATAGACAAAACTTTCTTTTCCCAATGCCTTGGTGAAAATATCAGCACACTAATCTTTAGACCTGCAAAATTCCAAAACAATTTCTCCATTTTTCATTAGTTCTCTAATGAAATGATATCTTGTGTCTATATGTTTGCTTCTCTTGTGGAAAACTAGATTTTTTGACAATGCTATAGCTGAGTTGTTGTCACAATAGATCTTTGTTCCCTCTTCTTGTTCTTGTTTCAACTCTTTGAACACTCTTCTCATCCAAACTGCTTGACATGATGCACTTGTGGCTACTACATACTCTGCTTTAGCTAATGAAAGAGTAACTATTGGTTGTTTATTTGAAGCCCATGAAACTACACTAGTGCCAAAGTGAAAAACATAATAAAAAATGCTCTTCCTATCCTCTATACTTACTATACAATCACTGTCAGTGTATCCTATCAGCTTGAAATCACTTGTCTTTGAGTAAAGAATTCCATAGTTCCTTGTTCCACTAATATATTTCAAAATCCTCTTTCTTGCTTGCTAGTGACAAACATTTGGAGACTTCATAAATCTTGAGATGAGGCTAACTACAAACATTATGTCTGGCCTTGTGGCTATTAAGTACATAAGGCTGCCAACAAGTTTTTTGTACAAGGTTGGATTTACATTTGCTCCTTTGTCATCTTTGCTCAATTTCAAACCTGTGACAATAGGTGTTGGGGCTGCATTGCAATTCATCATATTAAACCTTTTCAAAATGTCATTTGCATATTTTTTTGAGAGATGAATATGCCATTTTCATTTTGATTCACCTCAATGCCAAGAAAGTACTTCATTAAACCCAAATCAGTCATCTCAAATTCTTTCTTCATATTTGATTTGAACATGTCAATTGATAAATCACCTATGAATACCAAGTCATCAACATATAAACAAACAATTATAATCTCACCTTTCTCATTCATTTTGTTATACAATGTAGGCTCACTGTTGCACCTATTAAAGCCATTTTGCAAAAGGTAAGAATCAATTCTACTATACCATGCCCTTGGAGCTTGTTTAAGTCCATAGAATGCCTTCTTGAGCTTGTAAACCTTGTCTTCATGACCCAAAATCTCATACCCAGGTGGCTGCTCCACATAGATCTCTTCTTCTAATATTCCATTTAAAAAGGTTGATTTCACATCCATTTGATATACTGCCCACTTGTTTTGAGCTACTATGGCTAGTATTGTTCTCATAGTGGCTAGACGAGCTACCGGTGCAAATGTCTCATTGTAGTTTATCCTGGGTTGTTGTGAATAACCTTTTGCTACAAGCCTTGCCTTGTGTCTTTGCACATCACAATTTGTATTCAATTTTGTCTTGTAAACCCACTTCACTCCTATCAATTCTTTTCCTTGTGGAAGATTCATTAACTCCCATGTTTGATTCTTTTCAATAGCATCTATTTCTTCATCCATTGCATGCACCCATTTTTCTTCTTTAATAGCATCTTCAAAATGAATTGGATCTTCAACATGTGAATACAAAACAAAAAGAGAATTCTGACCTGTATTATTTTCACCATCATTTTTCTCATAAATCTCTCTTAAACTTCTAATTTTTTTGTCTCCTTAACCTAGCTAGTGTGGGGTTTGACATGTCACTTGAATTTGTTGAATGTGGACTTGATGGGCCTGCACTATGAGTTCCTATTGCTGATGGTGTTTTTTGTCCACTTGTTGGAGTGCTTGTTTGAATGCGTGAGGCTTCCCTTACACTTGATGATGGTGCCACTTGACTACTTTGTTGACCATGAATGGGTGTGGAAGGAGTCCCATTTGATGGAGTATTTGCTGGTATAAAAATTTCATTATCTTCTTGTGGCAAGTTGGCTGCAATATTAATTTTTTTATCCAAAGTTTCATCCCATGCTTCATCTTCTACAAATTGCACATCTCTGCTGATTATAACCTTCTTGCTGATTGGATTGTATAACTTGTATGCCTTGGATTCATCACTATATCCCACAATATATGCATTTTTCTCCTTTGTTGTCCAACTTTCTTCTCAATTCATCTGGTACATGTGCATAAGCCACACATCTAAATACTCTCATATGAGAAACATTATGTTTTCTTCCACTCCATGCTTCTTTTGGAATCATATTGATGACACTTTTAGTGGGACATCTATTAATTATATATGCTGCACATGCTACAGCTTCAACCCAATACTCATTTGACAAATGTTTTTCCTTCAACATGCTTCTTGCCATTTCCATAATTGTTCTATTTTTCCTTTCAGCTACACCATTTTTTTGAGGGGTGTATCTAGTGATAAATTGCTTGTGGATTCCATGGTCTTTGCAAAACTTTATGAAGTCATTTGAAATGTATTCACCACCTCTATCCATTCTCAATGCTTTGATGTGATGCCCACTTTGCTTCTCAACAAAAGCCTTAAATTGATGAAAGTAATCAAACACTTCCTTCTTATGTTTTAGAAAGTGGACCCATATCTTTCTTGTGTATTCATCAATGAATGCCAAGAAGTAGTAGCTTCCACCAATGGAGGTTGTTTGCATTGGTCCACACAAATCTGAATGAACAATTTCTAATGGTTTATTTGCATGAATTGACTTCTCTGTTGGAAATGATTCTCTATGTTGTTTTCCTAAGATGCAACCTTCACATATTCTGTCTAATTTTTCTATTAGAGGCAACCCCTTCACCATTCTTTTCTTATGCAATATATTTAAGCTTCCAAACTTTAAATGTCCAAATCTTAGGTGCCATAACCAATTTTCATCCTTAATTTCAGCTTGAAAGATTGTTTGTGTGACTGCTGCAACTTTTTCTTCATACACTTTTGGGTTTATTGAGGGGTGTTCTAGAGCAAACTCTACCTTCATATCTGGTTTTATCCTTAAGGGAAACATCTTGTTACTACTTATTTGGACTTTTGTTATAAGCTGGTTGCTTGGATATTCATTTAAAATTGTGCATTCTTTGTTTTTGAAAAATAATCTATAACCTTTTTGAACAAGCTGCCCAATGCTCATTAAATTGTGTTTTAAACCAGGCACAAAGTACACATCTAAAATATACTTTTTCTCCCCCTGTTTAGTTAGAATGTTGATGTTCCCTTTTCCTTTAACTTCTACTTTGTTGTCATTTCCCAATGTGACATCTGATTTTACACTCTCATCCAAATTAGAGAATATTTCTAAATTTTCAGTCATATGATTGCTGCAATCTGAGTCTAAAAACCATACCTCTTTTTTATTTGCTTGTGCAACATTGCATACCAAAAACATAGTGCTTTGTTCTAATTTTTGGTTTTGGTTTTTTTTGTGAAATTTGCATTTTGTTGTCTAGAATCATATTGTTTCTTTCTACATTCACTTAAATAATGCCCATATTTTTTGCAATAGTGACATTGGACTTGAAATTTTTCATACCTTTGGCCTTGAGGCTAATTTTGAGATGGGATTTGACTTGGATATTGACTGCTACCTCTTCCACTTGAGCTTGATGGGTTGCTTCTTCCACCTCTATACAAATTTCTTCCTTTTCCTCTAAAACTTGATCTTCCCCTGCCTCTACCATGGCTGATTGAAACTTGTGTTTTAAAAACATGCTCCAATGATGAATTTGCTGACCTGTTCAACCTATGCTCATGAGAAATGAGTGATGCATGCAACTCATCAACTGAAAACTGTGTGAGGTCCTTTGTTTCCTCTATGGTTACAACAATTGTTTCAAATTTTGTGGGTAAACTCCTTAGAATCCTTTCAACCACTCTTCTCTCTTCAAGGTTTTCACCATGAGATCTAATTTGATTTACCAATCCAATGATTTGAGTGAAAAATGAGTCTATTGTATCTGATTCTTTCATGTAGATGGTCTCAAAATCCCTTTTTAGCATTTGCAACTTAGCTATTTTCACTTTTTCCATTCCTTGATAAGCTATTTGAAGAATATCCCATGTTTGCTTGGACTTTGTTGCTGCCTGAATCCTTGGAAAAATGCTTTCATTTACTCCATGAAAAATGAAGAAAAGGGCTTTTGAATCTTTCTTTTTATTTTCCTTCAATATGTCTTTCTCTGCTTGAGTTAATGCATTATATACTACTGCATCTGCTGGTTCTGGGTAACCATTCTCAACAAACTCCCATAAATCTTGAGCACAAAACAATGCCCTCATTGTGATTGCCCAGTAGTCATAATTTTTCCCATTGAACTGTGGGATCTGTGGATTTGTTAAACTTGTGCTTGGAGCTGCCCTGACTGACTGAAAATAACTTGCTTGAAAAACCCTTTTAACTCTTTGCAAAGCCTTTGAAAATCTTTTACACTACTAACCTATAGCTCTGATACCAAATGAAGGGAAGAGGCATAGGAGGACAGTATTAAAACAGAGAGCAGAAAATAAAAATATAAACACACAGACCTGAAAGAGATTTCGATTTCATATTTTATATATTTTAAAGATATTCAAAATTGTTGTCATAGAATAAACTTAGAGCTGCTACTCTTTTTCTTTTCCCAAAAAGAATATACAAATTCAAACTACCTTGTTTTTGTCTCTTCAAACTATTGCACAGTATATTTTCAAAAGAAGTTGTTACAAATTACAAAGATAGTAGCAGCTCTCTCTATTTCATACATCCCCACGAACTAAAGGCAGCTCTCTATTTTTATTTTAATAACATACAGCTCAAAAACCAAAGAAAGTTTAAAGTCTACGAATAAGTCAAGCCAAGAGAGGGTACACAAAACAATTAATACAAAGTCTTTTCTAGCGAAGATTTAAAATCTAAGGACATATTTATGCATTTAATCCATAGGCAAAAATTGTCATTCATACAAGAATAAGCAGACAAAATTGTAGCGTATGCAGGAAGTAGAGGAGACTCTATTTTCATTGCTGCAGAAAGGTACAGTGAAGTTAATGCTGGTGGGAGCACTTGGGAGTAATTCCAACAGTCTGATGGGTCCCTGGTTACCATTTTGTATAATGCTTTATGGATGTTTTTATGTATGTTATATCCCTCTGACATGCATTTTTTAAGGTAGAATAGCCGCATCCTATCAAATCTGCTTGAATACAAAAATCCACCCCTCAAAAAGGATGAGCTAGCCTTCATAAAATAGGAATATATGATGATATAACTAACTAAAATTAACGCTCTAGTTTGACTACAAAAAAGAAACAATGATTTATCCTTGTTAAGCTTGTTTCTGAACTCTTTGTCAATGCTATTGTCCGGTCAAATTAAATTACTAATACAGCATGAGCAATTACGTAGAAATTGCCAAACCAATAACGTATTGCTTTTTCGACTTTTTTATTTGTTTCTTGTCAACATCCCTTATCTTATTATTTTGTTATTTTCCTACTGGTAATGTTTATGTTAAAATTCAGCGATTTAATATGACTGGTATGAGAGAAATCACTACATATTGAGCAAATGAAGTGTGTGAACAGGGAAACGTGATGCTCCTAAAACACTGAAGTAAAACTGTTGACAGTTGTAGCTACATAATATTTATATATAGATATTTTGGAAGCATTGTCAGCGAGCCAAATACCAATGCCGCCGACAATATGGACTGTCAACTATGAAGTTTAGTTACATTTAAATCTTAAAGTTAAGTTGACCCAGACAGGGCCTCCAGCGGGCGTTGAAGTTTCGGTGAAGCCAATAAAATAGATGTTGTAAGATAAGAGAAGATAGTCGGATCTTCATCTTTGCATTTACATCCTGGGGTAATGATACTCAGTTCGGCAAGATGCATCCCCTGTTCGGACTGTATTTTGCTCTCTTTCTTTTTATATTGCCATGCACCTCTGCAATTACTGATGAGCAAAGTCTTATAGATTTCAAGAACTCCATCACCTTAGATCCTTTAAATGTGTTTGCCAATTGGGTTCCTACTGTTCACTTCTGCAATTGGACTGGAGTTACATGCGATTCAGCCAGAAATAGAGTGCAATTGCTTGAGTTGGCAGATATGCAATTAGAAGGTTCCATCTCCCCTTCAGTTGGCAACCTCTCATTTCTTACACAACTTGATTTCTTACACAACTTGTAACAACAGTTTTGCAAACACAGGACAGGGCGAAGGGCCTAAAGGCTAAAGGCTCTCAATCAATAGATTACAGGGTCCGATTCCAGAGAATTTGACTTCCTGCAAGGAGTTAGAAGAATTGTCCCTGGCTGTTAACGAATTGACTGGAACAATTCCTGCAGAGTTGGGTATGCTTGCAAATCTCCGACTCCTTAGACTCGGCTCCAACAATCTTTCTGGTAACATCCCCTCCTCCCTAGGAAATCTCTCTCACCTAGAAATATTGTATATGGGAGATCTTGACCTTGAAGGTCACATTCCACCTGAACTGGGAATGCTATCTAGCTTGACCTCTTTTCTCCTGTTTGAGAATCCCCGTTTAACCGGCCCTATTCCCTCATCAATATCAAACAATTCAGGCTTAGTAGAATTGGCCCTTTATAGCAACAGTTTGACTGGTACTATCCCACCAGAATTGGGCAAGCTATCTCGCCTTAAAGTTCTATATCTATGGGACAATCAGCTAAAAGGCACCATCCCACCGACAATTGCCAATTGTACACAACTGACTGACCTTGATTTGGAGCTAAATCATCTCAGTGGAGAAGTGCCATTGGTTCTGAGCAGGCTTTCAAAACTTCAATCGCTTAGCCTCTCATCTAATCAACTTGTTAGCGGCAGCTCTGTCACAATCCCCATTCTTACTGCTCTCCGCAATTGTACCGTCCTGAAAAGCCTATTGATTCATGACAATTATTTGACTGGATACTTGCCAGAGCAGCTTCCATCAAATCTTACACTGTTGTCACTATATAGTAACAACATAACAGGAGTTATACCTTCACTTATTGCCAACATAACGAACTTGAGGGACCTTGATTTGTCTTCCAATCTCCTTACAGGCCGCATCCCATCCTCTCTGAGAAGCCTCGGGAATTTGCAAAGATTAGTGCTGGACAACAACAGGCTAGAAGGAAACATACCCAGTGAGATTGGTGAAATAGAAAGCCTTGGTAAGCTATCAGTGAGCCATAATATCCTTTCTGGAGAGATCCCTGATACAGTTGGTCGCCTTCAACAGTTAACACATCTTCTGCTTAACCACAACCAACTATCCGGGAATATAACTGCAAGTTTGGGAAAATGTTACAATTTGCAACTACTGGATCTCTCTAACAATCAATTCAGTGGACGCATACCCCGTGAAGTGGCTAGTCTTGCTAATTTACAGTTTTATTTCAATTTATCCAGAAACTCCTTGCAAGGAGCTCTGCCTCTGGAGATTGGGAAGATGATTCATGTTCAAGCTATTGATGTTTCAGCTAACAGGTTTGTAGGTCAAATTCCAGCTACTCTGGAAAGCTGTGTGCAACTTGAATATCTGAACCTTTCTTCAAATGAATTGCAAGGGCCAATACCCAATTCTCTCAGTGGATTGAAAAGTCTTGTCAGTATGGATCTGTCTTTCAACAATCTTTCAGGTTCGATCCCTGTGTCTCTTAGGTCGCTGAATATGCTTCAGTATTTGAATTTGTCTTTCAATAACTTCAGTGGAGAGATCAGAAAAGAAGGCATCTTTACAAATTTGACGGCTGCGTCATTTATGGGAAATGCGTTTCTCTGTGGAGAATGGATCCAATTACCTTCATGCTCTGTTCTCAATACTCGGCAAAAAGACCACACCAACATTATTAGAATATTAGCACCAGTGGCTGGAACCATTGCCTTCCTATTAGTTTGTTTATTGATCTTGGGACTAATTTACAGGAGGCGTAAGGTCAAGTCCGATTCTCACAGTGACATTCTGCCCCTGAAACTCATGGATGACAGGGGGATTTCCTATCAAGAAATCATTAAAGCCACTGATGGATTCAACCAGAAAACTTGTTGGGGACTGGCAGCTTTGGCTCAGTGTACAAAGGCATTACGGGTGATGGTAGAGTGGCTGCATTCAAGCTTCTAAATTTGGAAAATGAGGAAGCCAGCAAGAGCTTCATCAGGGAATGCAAAGTGTTGGCAGAAGTCAGGCACAGGAATCTGGTAAAAATCATATCCTTCTGTTTAGAATTTGGACACAAAGTACTGGTTTTAGAGTTCATGTCCAGAGGGAATTTGGACACAGTATTGCATTCCACGGGTAACTCGTTGACCTTCAAGAAGATATTGAACATAGCAATCGATGTTATACATGGATTAGAATATCTGCATCATGACTGTTTTCTACAAGTTGTACACTGTGATATAAAACCAAGCAACATTCTTATGGACGAAGATATGACAGCACATGTAGCAGATTTTGGCATTGCTCAAATAATTTGTGGGTCAGACACCAGTACCATTGACTCAGGAAGTACTTCCACTCTAGCTCTGAAAGGATCGATGGGCTACATTGCACCAGGTACTTGCTTTCAGTTATGTAATTAGCTTCTCCCTTCCATATGCTCTGTCTATTATCAAATGGCTCCTGTACATGCTCTAATCAAATTTCTTCTTTTGCTTTCGTAATGCAGAGTATGGATTTGGTGGAAAGGTATCCACCAGGGGCGATATTTACAGTTATGGCATTATGCTGTTGGAGATGGTAACTGGAAAGAGTCCAACCAACCATATGTTTGTGGGAGGATTGAACCTCCGCAACTGGGTAAGCACTCATTTTGATAACAAATTGGAGGAGATTATTGACATGAGAATGATGAAGGATACAGGAGAATATGAAATACATCAGTGTCTCATTCCTTTCTTACTTGTTGGTCTGGAGTGTTCAAGGGAGTCCCCCAGTGAAAGACCCTCAGCCAGAGAGGTGGCAGAAGTACTGGAAACTGTTAGGAAAACTCTCCTTGAATCCCGCAACTGTGCACCTATTGAAAATTTGTAGAGTGTGGATTGTATGTTCGGAAGTTACTCCAGATTTATATGATTTGGTTCCAATGTTTCTTACACGGATAACTGTTTTGTTGAAAGCCATTGTTTAGTTGGATTTCACGATTTTAAGTAGCTGTTATTTTTTAATTATTTATTAGAAACCATGGAAGATATTTACAGAACGGAAAACTCTATCCGTTACCTAGTCTATTGACTATAATGCACTCCCTATGACTAGGTAGGAATGTGTAAACGCCGATGTTGATCACGTCATTGCAATTTGAAGCCACTCAAGTTGACATTTTTTCGATAAGCATGGGCGTAACACTTAAAAAAAATTGTCTTGTACGAACAGTATTTATAGTGGTCAATAAGTGCATCATCGAACGCGTTTACGCAAGCACGTGTTTTACCTTTATGAGGATATGAAGAGTTTTCCTTAGTTGAGGAGCTAATTTTATTTATTTTTAAATAGGAAAATTATATATTATTAAATTAGCTTATATAATGATATGTTTCTCATTTAGATGTATTTGATTTAATTATTTTAAGCTAATTTATATGAGGTAAATTTGGTTAAATGAATATTTATAATATACAATTTTATGATGTTTAATTATATATAAAAATATTAATTGTTATTTTATTTAGATATTTGATTATAAAAAGTTGATGTTTGGTTTCAATAAAGTAATTTTATGTAAAAAAATGTAATTATAACAAAGTTGATAAGGGAGAAGTATAAACACTTTTCGTTAGTTTAGGAATGAAATGCATAGACATAAGTACAATTAACATAGATATAATATTTTTATTTTTTTTAGGTTAATTGTGCTTATATATACATATTATTGGATTATCATAGACTAATTCTTAAGGTAGAAGGATGAAAATGGTAGAAGAAACATTGCTTCTCACTAATGACAATAGCAGGACAAGAGTAGATGTGAAATTGAAGACAAACAAAATAAAAACAACAAAAAAATGCCAAGGACTTTGTGGCAAAACATAGTGAAGATATTAATTAGATTCTAAAGTATGCAAGGAAGACTTTGAACAAAGATGATAGAGAATATGAATGATCAATGTTGACATTGAAGTTTAGATAAACATCCCAACCATCATCTTGAATAATCTACTCCATTTGGTGGTGAAAATTCTTACAAAGTTTATTGCTACTTAGTCATCACAGGATAAGATTAAAACATGAATGGTTCAATTTTCAACAAAATTCTTGTACCCTAGTATCAATATATTGGCCATTGTTTTACTTTACATCAATTTTCAATTGGAGGAGGATAGAGGCATGCTTCATAGAGAATTCAGGGACGTACCTTAGAGGTTGGATAGTTGGTTTTAGTTTGAGAAGAAATTGGTTGAGGAGGTGGAAATATACTAAAACTATTATTTTAGGGGTATTCAAATAAATTTTAAATACATTAGGGGAATACATTTATGATTATGAAAACATAAGAAAAATATTTAATAATGATTTAAATTCAATTGGGAATTCAAGTAACAATACCTCATTTGAGAAACTATGGTATTGTGAGAGTATAAATGAATAATATTATAATCTTGTGAAGAGATAAATATGCCCCCAAAAGCCATCCTTTTTCATTTCCAAAATGAAATATTTACAAATACATAGAACATCAATAGTCATCACATCCATTAGAATTCAAAATTAACAACTAGATGTGAGAAAATAAAAAATAAAACTAGATTTACAAAAAAATAAAAATATTTACTTGGAAAATGATTAATTAAAAACTATTTTATTGGCATTTTAGAAAGAAATAATTACGAAAGAATAAATAAAATAAAGTGAAAGTGAAATAGGAAAACAAAAGGGAAAAGAGATAGAAAGGAAAAATACAATTTCTTTATTCATTCTTGTCTTTCCTTAAAAATGCTCTCTTAAACCCTCTCCTCAAAAAATTGGAAGTTGTATAAAATGGATTGGTTTGCATGGGAATGGATTCGTTTGGCTAGGAATTGGATTTACATGGGAATGAATGAAGGTTGCATAGATTGTCATTTAGATTCACACTTCAAGTTAGAGGCAATTGATATTTTTTTGTGAGTTCATAATTTATGTAATTCTTCTCATTTTCTCTTGTTTTGACTTATTTTATTGAATATTTTCCATGGTTATCTTTAAGGAAGCATAAGACCCCCATATTAGATTCAATTTCTACTTTTAATTGTATAGATTTTTTTTTGAATATTGCCCAAATAGAGCCATGGTTATAACAAAAATTTCCTAAAATTCATGAAATGTGAAATTGACTTCAAAATTGTGTTGTTTGCAATTTAGAACAAAAGGGAACTTCTAGAAAATTTAAATTTTGAAGCTTTTCTTCAATGGTAGATTTGGGAATTTTGTGGGTTTTCCTTTGTAAATATTATAAAAAAAAATTGAATCTCTAAATTGTTTTGAATAAATTTTAATGTGGGGTAAAAATATCTCCTTATTTAATTTTTATATAAAAAATTATGAGGTCGTGTTCAAATTTTGTAAGAAATTTTTTTATGCCATATTTTATGCCTTGTTTTCTGTGCATGCCTAAATAGTGAATTGGCATGATGAGCCTAGGACTTGAGATGTAGGGTGTAGGAAATGTGTGGCTCCTAACATTTGATGGGGAAGAAAAGGGCCCAAGAATATCTTGTAGTGGAGTTTTCTTAATAAGTGATAACTAATGACATTGGGGAAATAAAATTAACCAAGATAAAAATTCCTATTGCATAGCTAGAGCGCTAGTAGAAGATTGGTATGAGCATAGAAGGTATGCTCGCTAATGGAGCATTAGAACTTGTAGTTTGGGTTTCTATATGTGTGTTAAGAGTTTGTAAGTGTGTCTTAGTGTGGAATGAAGGTTGGGGCAGTGTAGGATCATGATGGTCCACCATGCCCACTATTTGCACAAATTAACAATAGCACAACTACCAATTATTTTTATAAAAAATACAACTAAATACAACTTTTAATGAAATTCACTACACAATTTTATATTTGGATATAGAGTTGTAGCACTTGGTTTTTTCATTTTTGGGAAAAGTCAATCAAATTGCAACATTTTAAGTTTTGAAATTATCATTTAAATATAGTATATTGCTCTAAAAATATAATTTTTTGCATGTGTGTACTTCATATAGAAAACAAGGTTTTCATGCATTTCCAAAATTTATGTACTTCTAGATCTGGACCTCTGCAACCTAAGACCCTCAAATGTTGTAAGAGATTTTGAGATTCTTCAATTAATAATTTTTTCCTCTCTAGACTAGGGAACAATCAACATTATATTTGATAAGATTAAATAAGGTATAAAAATATAGATAGTTTAAACTTAACCAAAATAATTATATTGAAATTAGATTGCTATTAATTATTTATGCCTAGGAATACTAATTTGTTGTATGCTATACAATTTTTTTTCACAAACTTATAACAAAATATCTAGGGTTTCGACCTAATATTGTTTACATTGGGTTTTTCATTTATATTCTTTATGCCCAAGAATGTGAATCTATTGTATGCAATGTAAATTTTTCTCACAATAACCTATAACTCAATATCTAGGGTTTCAACTTTTACTGTTTATGAATGTCAATGCATATATATTCTATACAATGTATTTTTTTCACCTACTCTACTCTAAGTGTACTATATCAAGTGATTTCAATTCAATTCCTAGGTTTTTTATTTTTATTTAGGAAGGTGCACAAAGATGGGGGGCCAAAACGTGGCCACTCCACTTTTTGAACCCGAAATAGAGAAAACACGAGCATGTTATAACAAAACACACTCACGTTATGGGTTGGTAGTGATTGATCCCGGGCTCAGTCATTACCAATCCAAAATGTGAGTGTGTTACACACTCACATGATGGTTTGGTAATCACAAAACACGAGCATTGAAATTGAAATTTTCTTGCATTGAATTTTTTCTTTCTTTTTTCTCTCTTTTTTCTTTCTTTCTTGTCTTTGTCTTTTAGGGAAAAAATATACATGAAACAAACATTTACATATAGACATTTAATTGTTTATAATTTAAGTTATATTTCATGTATGCAGTTTCAAGATGTTTGATAGTGGTTTCAGATCTCTAGGAGTTATAATGCAAATTCTAGTTTTTGGAATATCTTATAATTTTTCAGACTTAGTCAAATTTTAGTAATCAAGAGGTTAAACTTTAGTAATTAGAAATTTGCATCATATTTCTCTCTCTCTCTCTCTTTATATATATATATATCATTCATTATTTATCCTTTAGAGAGGTGAGATAAAGAGCAATAGAGAGAGTGGTAGAGAGTGATGGAGTGGTAACCATCATTTGTATACCCTATACCATCAACCTTATACCAAATATCCTAAACACTAATCCTTATACCCTATACACTTAGCCATATACCCTCAACCTTGAACCCTATCCCTCAACCCTCAACCATATACCTTAAACCATAGAAACCCTACACCCTCAACCTTCATCCCTATACCCTATAAGCTCAACCTTATACCCTAAACCCTGAACCTTATACCCTGAACCCTATATTTAAACCATAAACCCTACAATCTCAACACTCAACCCTATACCCTAAACCTAATGCCCTCAACCCTGTACCCAATATTCTAAACCCTAATCCCTATATCATATACACTTAAACATATACCATTGACCTTGAACGCTATCCCTCAATCCTCAACCATAAACCTTAAACCCTACACCCTTAACCATCATCCCTATACCCTATACCCTCAACGTTATACTATAAACCCTAAACATTATCCTTGAACCATAAAAAATAACCCTATACTTAACCCTAAACTCTTAACCCTAAACCCTCAACCCTAAACCCAATACCCTCAACCCTATATCAAATATCCTAAACCCTAATACCTATATACCCTTGGAAGGTGGAGAATTTTCATTTCTTATGGTCTAGGACATAAAACAACAATATTCTTCACTCTCATTCAAGGAAACCCTAGAAATCTCAATATGAGCATGCAAAGTGGAAAGAGATTTGCAATAAGGATTTCCTAGGGTATGATTAGAGACTAAAAGAGGGTTCACCACCAAGCTAGGGCTTGGAAAGACAAATGATATGAAATATCTAATGATTGAATCTAATGATATGGAAAGCTTCACCAAATGACCTAGAAAGTAATGCTAAACAAAATAGAAAACTAGAAAAGCACAGAGGGGCACTTGGAAACCTGTAGTAGCTTGAATGTAGACTAGAAATGTTGAAAAAGCTTAATTCAATGCAGAATAGGACTCATATGCTAGATTGGGTGATTTAGTCCTAGATTAGGGTTTCTGGGAAAGAACAGAAATCTAGGAAAGACAATTTTGGAACTCCTGAAAACTACAAATTTGATTGTACTAGGACTCATACTCCAGAAGTGGCATATCAATCTAGTTTGGATTTTTTAGAGAATGCAGATCTAAATATGCTCTTCAACCTCTACTCTACCTATTCAACTTGATTTCCAAGTCTGAATTGCTAAATTTTGCTTTGTAGATGCCCTTTAATGCTCTTCAAAACAGGGTGACAACTTGGACAACTTGGTAGACTTGACTATAACTTCTTTCCAATATTTCTCCTTAGAAATTCTTCAACCTAGATCTACAAATCACACACTAAAGAGAGGGAAAACTGTTGTTTTTTTAGTGGAAAGGTTTTTTCCTTGGTCAAACCCTATTTTGGTAATCAAACCTTATAATTAAATCAAATGAGATAAATGAATGATGAATGAATAAAATGTAATGGTGCAACTAACCAAACCTTAACAATAGAGTGTTGTAAACATGTATGAAGTGGCTCCAATGGATGTAGATCTTGAATCTTGCTTGAATTTGATAGATCTTGGATTGAATGCTAGCTTGAATCATGAAATTGTATATCACAATTATTACCTCAAAAACAAACATGATGCATATAATGACTTTGACATGATGCTTGATGCTTGAATAATTCTCCAAAAAATTTGATAATAAACTCTTGAAGGTGCTTGAATGCTCTTGTAAACACTCGAATGCTCAAATTTTCTATAATGCATGAATACTCAAGTTGCTAGGTGTAAATGAGTGAAATAACCTTGTATTTATACTTGTTTATGCCAAATTTCTTGAAACTACAACACTACAAGACGATATCAGATCTAGGAGGATAAAATATCACTAGGAATTTCAATTAAATTTAATTTTGGGCCACATGGGAATCATACGCCTAAAGTGGCCTATGAGTCCCATTAAGCTAGGCTATGAGACACACTTTTCAAGAAATGCTTAAATTCAAGTGAAATTAGGATTGGGGCCCTGAAACTTAGGTGGGACCCATATGCCCAAGGTGGCGTATGAGTCCCAAATCACTAAATATGGGCCATAAAATCCAAAAACACTTGAATTATGATTGGATGTTGGTTTATGTCGAGATTATCCTCAAAAAGATGCATTAATTAAGGCTTGTAGATGCAAAATAAGGCCAAATAAGGCATAACGAAGCCCAATTAATTAATTAATGAAAACCCTAGATTAGTGTGAAAGTGTGATACAGTTCACTTTACAACACCTTAAATAAGGTACCATTAAGTTCATTTAGTTCACAAGGGCCCAAGACCTAATGTGAATGTGTTAAACACATTACAACACTAAATCAAGGCAACATTAAGCTCATTTTAACAAGGAGGACCCAAACAAGTGTGAAATTGTCATAGACAACATTTTTTGACACTACATTTAGCCCCCACTTTATTGAGAGGATGAACTTGATTTAAAATCACACTAAAGTATACCAACACACATCAAGAGGGGTACCAATACACCACTACTAGTAAGAGATGATGACAATGATCAAGAGTGATCAGGCCTGCAGGATCAAGATCCCATTACAAACCAACATAGGAAGAAAAGGAAACACATGAAAAAGGATATAAGGAGCAATAACAAGGTGAACCAACAATTTTGTAGGTTCTATGTACTTCTCTTACACTCTTAGGATCTTTCACCTAAAAGGAGAGAGATAAAACACTAAAATTATTGTGGTTCACTCAAATAGAGGATTGTATCATGTTATTAAGACTAAATACAATGTTGTAAGTGAAAATAAGTAATGGACTTGATAGATTATTGATGCAAAACCTATGAAATATGCAATGTTTGAAAACATAATGTGATATGCAAAAAATGAAATAGAGATGAGAACTAATGCAAACATAATTGAAAGAGGATAAATAGGGTGCACCTAGGAATTGGATGATGAATTTGGAAGGCTCTGAATACTAGTAGAAATCAATGCAAATCACCAGTGGGACTCATTTTCCACTGATGGCAAATTAGTCCTGCTACTAACAAAAGCACCTGAAAAATTGCACAAGAAGAAAGCAACAAAAAATTGGTGAACGGGCGGGAAGCAACGATGTGGTTTGAGTTTGAAATTTTCTTGAGATGTAGATGATGAGGATGATCCCCGACCCAGATGGAGGCTTTCTTTGACCGCTAGCTTTCTTGGTGGGGCTTGTTGTGAAGCCGAGGCATTCATGGGTGTTAATCAAGCAGCTTTGATTGATTTGGAGAATTTTCACTTTACCGCTGTGGTCGGAAATGGGTCTTTGGATTTTGCTCTAGTGGATGCTTTTTCTGTGTCTCCCCTGTTGGTGCTCTCTAATGGTGCTACAGGTGGGGACTCTATTGATGCCCAGGGTTGGGGTTTTGTTGCTATTGAAGTTGTTGTAGCTTTTAAGGGATGTTGGAGGGTAAGTCTATTGCCCTTTGTGTTTTTTGGTGCTGGGTGGTTGCCCCTTCCGCTTTGCTCCTCTTTATAGGGTGTGTGGGGTTGCTTGGGCTTCCTTGAAGTTTCTAGGTTGAAGAAGGGGCTTATTTATGGTTCTGCTCGATGTAGTAGGATCACTTGGGGGATTTATTTGTTGGCCCTTTCTTCTTCTCACTTTTTCTGGGGTGTTCATTGCTTTCGTGCATTCACTGTTTTATGGCTTGGTGGCTTGGATGTGGTTTCCTTTTGGTTGGGAGAGTGGGGTTGCTTGGACCTCCTTGGATCTTCTGAGTTGAAGAAGGGGCTTATCTCTGGTTCTGCTCGGTGTAGTAGGATTTCTTGGGGGCTTTATTTGTTGGCTCTTTCTTCTCATTTTTTCTGGGGTGTTCTTTGCTTCTGCGCTTCCTCTGTTGGGTGGCTCTCTTTTGGGGGTTTTGCTGGCACAATTATTGCCTCCAAATGGCTGGTGGATTTTATTGCCTATTATCTTAGTTTGGAGATGGTTTTGGGCTATTGGCCCATTTGGTGAAGTGGTTATGTCACTCAAATTTGGTTGTTTTCTTCCCTGTGCTCTACTGGGATTTGTGTGGACCTACACTGGCGTCTGTAAGAGTTTTTCAGGAAGAGAGCAGTGGGTATGAAGTTGGTGTTGTATCAACTTTATTATGTGCTGAAGGTTTTGAGGGTGGGGTGGCTTTTAGAGATAATTATGAAGACCCAGCTATTATTGTTGTTGTTGCTTGCTTCAATGGTTCTCCTCCTTACTGCAGTCACTTCCTTCTCTCTAAATAGTAGGTCTTATATTGAGGTTAAGACCTCTCCTTTGGAGGTGGAGTCCTCTCCCTCTCGGGTTGAGGTGTATTATGTGGTTGAAGGTTTCTTTCTACTTTTCCCATTGAGGGGGTTCCCATTTCTATTGAGGTGGAATGGTGGTTTGCAGGAGTGTTGTGACTGTGGTGATTTGGATGAGCTAGATTTTGTCTCCTATAGAGGTGGAGAGAGCAACTGGTTTTTAAGGAACAAGTTTGGAGCCTCGTGTTCTTGTGATGACCTCTCCTATAGAGGGGGAGAGGGTATGTTGATGGGAAAGGTTTTGCATACTTTTGGGGCTTTGCTTCTGCAAACCTATGACTTAGCTATTTCTGCCAGTGGTTTGGAGAGACTAATCTTCCACTTAAGTGACTAGTTTACTATGGCCTGGTTGTTGCAGGCTTCTCTCTTGGGTTTAAGGTCCCTGCCAAAACCTAGTTGTCTTGGGTTGTTGGTCCCGTCAAAACCAATGGGTTCTAGATCCATGTAATTTCTAGGTTCTAGGTTGGGTAGCTAAGTTTGTCTGCTGGTTTGTCTTTGTTTTGCTATTGGCTTTATTGACTATTCTCCAAAGTGTACCGGATCTTCCTTTGTCTAGGTTTCGGGTCCCTTCAAAACTTGATGGTTTCGGGTCCATACAAAACTCATAGGCTATGGTTTTGGGTCCATTCAAAACCTTGCTTTCCCCCTTTATCAAAAAAATGTCTAAAAATTGTTGTCCAATTGTCGGGAACTGTAATATGAAAAAATCACTTTTTTCATCCTTAACATGGGACTCATTCACCACTAATGGTGAATTGGTCCTCCTCCAAATTTTTTTGAAATAAAAGGTCAATTTTGTAGCTTCGGATCTGCACCTGTCTTCTTGTCGGGTTGGCGAAGTCAAATTTGTAGAAAATGGACTCTAGGTTGTCTCAAAGGTTGAAATAGGGTTTAGTTGACTTGAAACACTTTGTTGACTTCTTATCCACTTCTCGACACCTAATTACTTGAAAAATATGCATACAAAAGTCTGTAAACACATGCAAAAGGGGAAGAATGGTTAAGGGTTAGGGTATAGGGATTTGCCTTGGTCAAATCCCACTTTGGTAATCAAACCCTTAATAAAGAAATGAAATGAAATGGACAAGGAATGATGAATAAATAACATGAAAATTTACTAAACTCACCACAACCTTGTTGAAGAGATATGAAGATATGTCAATGGCTACTCCAAGATACTTGATATTTGCTCGATTGAATGATGCTTTGATGGTTTGAATGCTTGAATGAACTATTGAATGTATACTTGAATGAATGGGGGTTAAAATGAGAAGAAAAACACTTATTTATTCAATATTTCTACCCCTAATTTCCTGATAATAACTCATCACAGATGACATAAGGCATTTTTGAATAAAAACCTAAAAGAAAATTTGAATTATTTTGATTTTGGAGCCAAGAGGGACTCATTCGCCACCCATGGCAAATGGGTCCCACCTTGGGCTTGTAAGTAGGTGTCATGAATTAAGTCACATTTAATTTTGTTTGTTAGGTTTACATTCAAAAACACACTTAATTAAGCCTTATAAGGGAATAAAGGGGTCAAATAAAGCATAGGAAATGTGTAAATAGTGAAAATGAGACTAGAAAAGTGTGAAATCTTATTACAATACTTTACAAACTTTAGAATAGGACTTGATGAGTGATGAAAAGGTGATTTTTAGGCGAATTATAAGGAATAGAGTGTAGAAAAGTGTAGAAATGTTTTACAACACTTCACAACACCTTTACAAGGTGCCATAATTTGAATTTTTAGGACCTAATGTGAATGTTCAAGTCACATTGCAACATTAAATCAAAGAAAAATAGACCAAGCATCATGAGAGAAAGACCTAAAAGACCATTAAAATGTCAATGATCTATTTTTCTATGGTACAATAAGGCACAAGCATACATTGCAAAAGACAGAAAATATATAAAAAAAGCAAACCAGGGGATAAAGCCTGATCGCTTGTCCATTGGCGAGCATGGATCAAATATAGATTATTTGTCCAAAAAAAATGCATGCTCGCTTTGAGGCAATGGAACTCTAGGTTGTTCGCTAGGTGAGTATCCAAAAGGGTGAGAAACATATGCCCGCGGTTGGTATGTGCTCACATAAATGAGCAAGTGGCTATGGGAAAGTCATGCCTAAGTTTGGCTTCCCATTCAACCAAACCAAAGCTATACCCCCTGATAACTTTGGGATAAGGTGCCACATAAAGCAGTGAACTTTGAGCTTGATTAGCAAGCAAAGCTTTGTATTCTTGAAAAACTCATGAAATACAATATGGCTCCGTAGGCATACAAAGTGTGTTATGCAAGGTGGCCATATAACCAAAATATGTAAATGCAATGTAGGGAATGTTCAAATGAGTTTTTCTTAGTTCATGTAAGGTCTTAACTTAGGGAACATTGTTCTTAATGTCTCCAAGAGAGGACCAATCAAAGAATAAAAGATTCACAACTTAGGGGATGTAGTATGTGGCATCAAGCCACTAAGATGAATATAATATTTTAAGAGAGATCACGCTCTTGAAGGACATCACACCCAATGTTAGGTCACAAAAGTGAAAGATACATCACATGAAGTAAGAATAATACACAATAAAACATGAAATGAAAAAGAATAATGTCAATGTATGCTCCCAATTTAAAGAAATTACTAAATACCATACTGTGATCAATTACTTTAAAGTAGCAAATGATAAATGCTAACAAGAAAGAAAATATGAGAGCTTACTTTGAAAGTCCTATGCCAAGTCATATGTTTCCAAATAAAGCTACATCATGAAAGGGACAAGGGGTTTCCCCCAAAACTAAAACTCCAAACACATGAGGGATCTATAGATTTGGGGTCAATATGTTCTTGCTACAATGTTTTTAGAGAGTCAGAACTATCATCATTCCCCAAATACAATATGAACAAAGAAGAATGACACAAAGAGAGCAAAAAGAAAAATCCTTTTAGGTCAACATGGAAGGTACATAAATGTCTTGAAACCTTTGCATCATCCCTAAAAGGAAAACACATGACAAAGAAAAAGATAAAGAAAAGGGTATGTGCGTGGATCATCATGGAAAATAGGCCCCTTAAGTGGCAAAAATTCAAAAACTTAGAGTTAGAAACTTGACGTGCAAAATTGATGCATATTTTTTTGTAATTTTTTTCCAAGTAAATAATTAAATATGATTTTTTTTATTACAACTTTTAAAAAATATGCAACTTGTATGTATGACCACAACTTTAACTTGGTCAAACTTCGTGGAATTTATTTTTTCTTTTTATCCTATAGTATGCTTAAGCATAGAATGCGATAAATATTTTAGATTCCAAAATGTGATACCATTTGAAAGCTTATAAATGTTTTTCAATCAACCTATCAATCATGACTTTAATCAGAATTAAAATAGAAAATGAATAATAATAATTTATTTAAATTTAAATAAAAGATAATTTATATTGGTGGAGTTATTAGAATTTCCTCTTTTAAAACCCTTTTCATTTCATATACCAATTTTGGGTAAAAAGTCATCAACCACATACTCTACAAATACCCATCATATTGCCACTTTTTGGCCCATCATGATCCTGCACATACCCAAAAGATTTTGTCAACATGGAAGAGACATCGTCTCTAAAACCTTTGCATCATCCCCTAAAAAGGAAAAACATACTCTATTGAAAAAAAAGATAAAGATAAATATTTTGGGTCAACATGCAAGGGACATGAATGTCTCAACGCCTTGTGTCATCCTCAAAAGGAAAACACAAGACAAATGAAAAATAAGGAAAAAGACTAAATATTTATGACATAGAGAAGAATGTAGGTACAAATAGAGGAATTCCACAAAGAGAGAGATATCAAATAGAACAGGATAGGAAATCACATTATACACATGAAATCACACAAAAGAAAAGAAATAATGTAAAAGACTAGTAAGGCACATGCGAGTCAACCTATTAGTAGGTCGTCCACATCCTAATCATGTTCATTGTATATAGAAGGTAGACAACTAACCAAACATAATAGAAAGCATTGAACAGGGTCATCACTAAGTTCAACACTCTTCCTAGGAGAATTATCATTTAAGCTCATGGAAGAGGAAAAAATGCATTCAATTCATTATGCACCTCTTCCTCTATTTTAGAAATCTCCTCATTGTCATCTAACTTAATCACAATAGGAGGTCAAATGATAATGTCTAAAGAAGGTCTTATCTCCTATTGCAATTGCGGTATAGGATCATTTTGTTTTGGAAAGGGGGAAATTCATTGTGCATTTCTTTAGTTAAGATTGGATTTTTATTTTCTTTATTTGTTTCCTTGACAATCTTTTGAACAAGAGCATGACACCTACACCTACACTCTCAAGCATGTCTATTTATTTTAGTACAACTTTTAAGTTGCATTTGTGTAAGAGCACGTTGGTCAAACATAGGTTTCTTTTCTTCCCTAAGGGGAGGAATGGAAGGAACCATGGAAGGTTGTTTAACCACTTTATCTTTATCTTTGTAAACTTGTTTTATCTTAAGAGGCGTGATGGGATTGTTTTTGTTACCTCATCTTTTAGAGGAGATAGGAAAATGATATATCTTGGGTTGGTCTTGGTTTTTTGGAATTTCTTTAGGCTCAATCATGGTTTCTTCAAGGATTTTAGGTTCAGTCATCGCCAAAGGCATGTTTTTAAGGGATATTTTTTCTATGCATTTTTCCTTGAACTTTTTGTAGGACTTGAAAAATAAGTCTAACCTAACAATGTAATAGTCAACAAGTTGTTCACAACCTCTTCCATGCACATCTACCAAAGCAATTATCGCTAAATTATATTACAAGAACATCCAGCAAACACAACAAACAAAAGATAATGATCAATGCCCCATTCCTTTATCTCTAATTTTTTTATTAGACATCATCTAGAGGTCATTGAAATGAGTGCAATAAGATACATCAAAAGAAAAGATCAAGAAAACAAACAAGCCAATGTTCTTCATACCTCTAGCCAAGACTAAACTACAGTGATGTCTGATGTTGATGTCCATTGTAGGAAAGATGTAGCCTAGGACATGATGTTATCAGATGATGGTGAGACTAACAAGATTATAGGCTATTGATACCAATAGTTAACTGACTTGTTTGCTTATTGACCTAGACTTAAGAGTCCTCTGACATTTGAGTTTACACTTTCAATTTGCTATACTTGTTTCCACTTGTTTTGCCAAAGGTTGAAGATGACAATTGATTTATTGTGAGTGAATTTCTTATTGTGTGTGAATTTTTAAATGGGATGGATGATTTTGATTTTTTTTAAAAAATTGGTATTTTCAAATGTTTGAGGCTATTTTTGTATTTTTTTAGATGTTTTACAAATATTTTGATTTTCCAATTTTCCAATGTTTTGGTTTTTTTTGAGATACATGAATGTTTTTATGTTTTTGTGTCTTGGGGGTTGATCAGAGATTAGCTTTATCTACATTTAAGCTTAGAGACAACATAGTTTGGTAATCATGTTTTTGATATTTTCTAACTTTTTAGCCTATTTTGGGATTTTAATATGGTTTGGATTTTTTTGGACTTTCATGATTTCGACAATTTGGATATGATATGTGTGATGATATCAGTGATCTGTTTGGGATCTTGTTGAAAACCAAGCCAGGGTTGATTTTTTTGGTTGATGGATTGATGATGATAACATTGTTGAGGATACACAACAATACAAGGATAGTGTTAAGAAACATGAGGACTGGGAAGGATATCCCAAAATGATGATGGATAGATTGAATTTAATTGATCAAGATTTTGAAGCTCAGTTTGGAACAAAATTTGTGGGAATGTTTTGATGTGATGTTGAAGTGAAAATTAGATGTGACTAATATTGATTGTTTGGATTGATGTTCGATGACAGATAAAGCTTGATAAGGATCATCTTCTTGTCAAAATATGTCATGGGTTTTTTATTTGGATTTTGGCTCACAAATGCTTTGATCAATTTCATTTTATGTTTTTCCAATGTTTGGATCACCACATATGTTGGAAGATATAGATCAAGATTTATTCCCAAAGCAAGATGTAAATATCTGCCCCTAGTGTCTAGAAATGTATGGAATGCCATGGGTTGATTCTTGGATAGTTGTATGGATGCATGGATATGGTAGGCATGCAAATGATGCCAAGGATTATCTTGTGATAAGATAAGGTGTTTGAATAGAGGATTCTCATTTGGATAGTGCTTCATGGGATAAATAATGTTGGATAGGATAGGATCAATGGAAGTGAACCATGTCAAGATATTTACCATAAGCAAGTGTAAAGTGTGCACTAAAATTTTTCAAGATAAAGATAATTTGCAAGATGGATGTAGATGGATGAAAATAGATTTGATAAACAGTTCATGGATGAATGGTTTGATTATGGATAAGATGGATGGAATGTTGGATTTATTATGTGTATGAGATAAGGTTATTTCACCTGAACTAGCACACATAGATGCTTTATTCTACACATGATGCCTATTTTCTAGGTTTTCATCATGTTACCTATCAAAACCACCACCATAGTGGTTTTCACAAGAGGACGATGTTTTTTATCTTTATTATTTTCATAATTTTTTTAAATTTTTTTTTGTAAAATATTTTAAGTTCATGTCAAACCACCTAGTGATGTCAATGTAGATGATTTTATCATAATGTGCCATTGATATCCTACTTTAAGAAGCTACATTGCCAAGATATGTACGCTTGAATACAACCTTTGAGATTCCTGATCTACTTTTTTGATACCGGAGTTAACTTTTTCTTTGTGCACACATCACAATAGAATGCTTTCTAAATCCTTATGATGAAGGGTGGTTGCCAATACACATATTCAATGTGAGAATTGGATATCATGCATGGAGGAGGGGATGGTGGAGTATGTTTAGGAATAAAAGATGGATTGGTTGATAGCTTGGAACTTTTGACTCTCCAAACTTGGAAAGATGAGCAATGATGGGTGGATACAAATGTATACATAGATTTAGGACCATCTACTTGATATACTTTGTGCATTGCTTGAGAAGCCTGATTTTGCATGTGTAGATTTCTTTGATGGATACCTTTCCCTTTTTTATTTTTCCCAATAGTTTCTTTGACTAATGGAGTTTGATAGGGATGCACTCTATCTTTATATTTTTTGGTACCCATGTGTATTTGATTTATCCATTATGCTTCTCAACTTATTTTTCTTTCATAACATTCCTTTTTCTTTGATTCAAATCTTTCTTTTGATGTTGGTCCCAATTTGTGGATGGGGTGATGGGTGGATGAAAATTTTGTAGTATTGGCATTGGTTTCATCATAATAATTCTTCGTTCTCCCTATGTTGGCATTTTCTTGAGACACAGTTTCCCCTAGTATTGTGGATGTAGTACCTTCATGCTTTGATTCTAAATGTTTTGAGATGTATTTTTTAGCAAGCATTCTCTGATAAATGACCACTATAGATGTTGTTATTTCAATTTGTTTCTTTTGTTGCTTTGCTAACTTTGTTATATCTTATTTGGTATATCATATTTCCTTGAGTGGATAATGTTGGATATCTTCATACATAATGTCCTCAATTTGAATTTTTGATATATCTAATCCTAATGTTGACAACTCATCTTGATTGTAGAAAACAATAACCTCATGTTCTCGTGTAATAATGTCAAGAGTAAAGGAATCTTGATCTGAATGAAGATCATACATGTGTCCATCCAAAGAAAGCATCTAATGGGTAGATGGATTATGTGCTATATGGATCATATGATCATCATTTGTGACATCTTGTGTAGATTGGAGAATTCCCATTAGATCATTTTAGCATCTTAGAGATACAAATTCTTGATCTTGAGTAATTTGGGAATTGCTTTCGACATGCTTTGGATCAAGTTCTTGACATGGGTCAATTTTAAAGGATGGATTGTTTACAAAGGGTTCTTGGATATATTAGTTGGACATGGGAAGTGGCTTAATATCCTCTTGATCTTTGAGTGGATTTGGATCAAGTGTCGAGTTGAGGATTCCTTCAATATCTGCAAAGGATATCAATATGTCTTGGAAAGGACCATTGATAGACTTTGGTGAAAGATGATGATAATTATTTGGAATAAATTCTTGATATATGTCCTCTAACTCATTGGATGATGTAGTGGCATTGTCAACATGATCATCGGTAGAAAAATCTTGATCATTTTCCTCAAAAATTGTTGACGGGTTTTGATCATGATTAAAAAGTGACTCTTGATGTATGTTGATTTGATCATTGAATGAGGTAGAAACATCTTCAAGGTGCTCATGAATGGATAGATCTTGACTAATTTTTTCAACAATTGTGGTGGAGAGACTATCATTGCTATCACTAGTGGTTGAATCTTGATCATTGTCCTCAACAGTTATTTTTCTTTGATCAAGAAGGTCCTAGATGAGATTTTTGAGTCAAATAAAAATTTTAATTTTATGAAGTATTTATCTATGATACTTACAATAAGATCTACCCTTATTATAAGGGAAGTTTATGATAGAGTTGAAAGCCCTTACTTTTGTAAGGGTGATAATTTTTGCATTAATTAGCTTTTTTAATGTTGATTCAATTGGCTCTCCCAAAGGAGTGTATTCACATTTGTTATCTTGTGATATTTGTACTAGTTGATATTGACCTTATGATGATTGATTTTGGAGATGTGGTAATTGGGCTCATTGTTGATGTTGTTGATCTTGATATCAAACCTCTTGACATTGGGGATATTTTTCTTGATGAGGTTATCGAGACAACTCAATGTTTTGATGACATGCTTTTAACTAATGGGGGGTGTTTTGATTTTGGGGTAGAGATGTCTCTTGATGCAATGAATCAACTATTTTGGTAAGTGAAGCAATTTTATGTCACAAAATTTGATCTTGATTTTGATTTTGACACTCTTGATATAGTTGATTTGGTTTTTGGTCAAGCATATTTAGAATATACACCTGTGGTATTTGTATGGGATCATTCATAAATTAATTTTGGACAATGTTCTGATTTGGGATAATGTTTAGATTTTGCATTATAGGTTGACATTGAACATTGTTGTGGTTGGGAATCACATTTCTTTGATTTAGGTAGCCTTTATTTTGCATGTTGTTACCTTGAGTTGGATCAATACATTGAGTTGTTAACATATTGTTTGGAATTTGAACAACATTGATATGATTCACAAACATATCTATCCCATAGCTTACCAAGTGTGTATTTGATATGTTCATGTCTAGTATGCTTGTACTTGTTATATGACATATATTGATTTGATGGGATAATGCTATTTCATTGAAGACTCATGTATTGATCATTTGGTTGATAGATTTGTAGGTTTTGACTTTGATTTAAACCTACCAAAGGGAAAGGTGTTCCAAAATTTAGATTGGGCATACTCACATTTTTTATATCATTGCGGTTAGTATTCAAGATAATGATCCCATGTATGTATTGTATAAATGTGAGTTTTTATAATCAAGTGGTATTGTAAGGCTTTAATAGTTTGGTTGAATTAGATCATTCATGATGTATGAATCAAGTTTATATTCCATGTTTTTCTTGTGTTTTTACCTTGTTGACCTCTAAGAAATTTAGGACCAATGATGAGATGAAAGATGAAGGGTGAGTGATATCCATGGTGTTTGAACTTTTAAGAATTTTGGTCAATACTAGACTCTAGGTTTTTTATTTTGATTTGTTTTGATTGGGATGATGAACTTGTAAACCCTAAGATGTTAAATGCGGTCTTAGGATTAACTTGTCCAAAAGGGTGTGCTAATTTAACCAAGTGTGTGAGAGAGGATTCATTCCCACACACCTAACTAAACAAGATGATTTTGATCTATTCTAAGTGATTTACCAAAAGTCTAGCATAGATGAATTTTCCAAAATTCTAAAAGTTGTGTGAGAGATGGGTTTTTGGTAAATGTTGTAATAAATGGAAGTGTTGGTTTTGACCCTAAATGAATCTAGAAAGACTTTGTTTACAAGACTAAGGTGTTGAAGAACATGCTAAACCTCCAAAGTTTTTCAAATCCTATGACCAAGAAAAGGTTCATATTGAGCATACATATTTGGATTATTCAATGGAATAAGTCTAGATAGAACCTTGTTACCTTCTTTCTTACCTTGGGGTATTTTCTTAGGTTACACTTTCTAATGTATCTTCTTATAGATTTTTGAGTATGACACCTAAGTTTGAAGTGATGACATGTAGATGTTTGCTTTGGAATTTTGACTTTGCAAGAAATCATGAAGAAAAACACATGTGTAGGGTTCATTTGTCTTTTTATCTTTGATTAAATGGATTCTTTTTACCACATCAACTCATCTTGTTTAAATTCAAAACTAAATGTCTGTCTTAGATCCTTTTCATTCAACAAGGTCCATTATGTGAAATCAAAGAGTCAAGACCATAGTTTCTCTAGGTTGACTTTGAAGAGAGAAAATTGAGATATGAGCCCAAATATTTAGAAGCTTCTAAGGATAAAATCCCTAGGGACAAGCAATAATAATTGGACCCTTCAAAGATATTCACTCTTTCCAAAGGGTTTGAAATTTTGATGATTTGTTAATGTTTGTTTCAATGTTTGAGATCCAATCAATGTGTTTGACTTGCAAAATGTATAATCCTAGGCTTCAAAGATACTACTTGTTGAGTCCCCATTCAAATTTCTCCAAACACTAAGACAAAGCGAACAACTAGAGATTTGGTGACACTGGCTCCCCTCCATGGAACACACTTCTTAGGACCACCCAAATATCAAAATCCTAAAGATTTTCCTATTTCAACTTTGAATAGTACAAATGTGGGGTGGCTTCAGAATGACCATTCCTATACCAACAAGCATAAAGGTTCTTGGTCAGTAAAAAATTGGTTTGTAGTAAGGGCTTTCATTCAAGGTAGCCATACACCCAAAAATATTAGCTCAAGATTATGGTCAATCAAGAGGCCTCCTAGTCTCTTCCTAAGAATATATTTTAATGTATTACATGAATACTAAGGGTGAAACTTGTCGGTATAACACACCTGCACCCATTGTTAATGACTTTTGTCACAACACATTTTTATATAACGATTGAAATATCTTGGCTTTAGCTTGTTACCGCTTGGGTCATTCCCTCCTTTTGAAGTGGGAAGGAAGGCCCTCTAAATATAGACAAAATCAAGGGGGTACATTTGTAGTTCAACAACCCTCATCGTATGAAATGTAAGGAGGGAACACACACAATATATTTTCCTTACACTAGCATGGGGTTCATTTTTAGATCCAAA
>VDFB02281492.1:246130656-246167144 GCA_007258455.2 Sequoia sempervirens
ATGGCAGTGAATTTTGTTCTGATGATTTCGAGAGGTATTGTAAAGACTATGGGATTAAAAGACATAAGACTACACCTTATACTCCACAGCAAAATGGAGTTGCAGAAAGGTTCAATAGGACAGTGGTGGAGAGAGCACGAAATATGTTGAGTAGTGTTGGCTTGGAGGAGAATTTTTGGGTTGAGGCTATTGCTACAGCATGTTACTTGATAAACCGTTCTCCGAACTTCGCTCTTGTTGAGAAAACACCTTTAGAAGCGTGGTCTGGTAAGAAGCCCTCTTTAAGACATATTTGTGTTTTTGGTTGTGAGGCATATGCTCATGTGCCGTATGAGAAAAGATTTAAGTTGGAGAACAAGGTTGTTAAATGTATTTTTATTGGCTATAGTGCTGGCATAAAAGGATACAAGCTTTGGAATCCTGATACAGAGAAGGTTGTATATAGCAGAAGTGTAATCTTTGTAAGGAAAACTAGATGCGGAAAACAATTCTCCTAACGTCAATACCTTAGGAAAAAATGCAAAAGTACTTTTAAATTTTCAATTACAGTCAAAGTTAAGATGCATTATGAAATAGATTATAGAAACAAAGTATTTGATAATCACACATGAACACCAGATATATGTGGGAAAACCCTTACGGGAGAAAAACCCACCACACCAAGAGAAATCACTTTGTATAACAATAATGAAATTACATACAACTTCCAGACTTATCTTTCTGGTGTCATTATACAACAGCATTCATCATGAACCTTCTTCAAACAAAAAATATCCAAGTTATAGCCTTTACAGATTTTAATTCCTTTACTGATACAGTTTGAATTCTTCACACTCCACTGTTGATCAAACCACTATCCAACCCCCAAGGGTCTCCAACTCCAAACTATATCCATGGTGATTCTTGTCTATAGAACTTCCTCACAGAACCGTTGCAACTGACTGTCTTCCAACTGTTCCCTTCGCCTCCTCCTATTCGTCCACAAGACTCCACATAGGATGGTCAACAGAATTCGTAATGCACTGGCATCTTGGTGAAACACTAATAGTGTCTCGCCGATGCCACATATACTTCAAATCGATGTTGCCAAGAGCCTCTAAAGTCACCAAGATGTTATATCGAGCTCCAAGAGATACACCGAGTCATCACATAGTCGCCCTGACTTATCACTTTCGCCAGGAGATCATAGCGAGACATCAAAGGTTGTAGCGAAGTCATATAGACATGAGTATTTCATTCGGCAAGAGAATCAAGCTTTGGTGAGACTTCATACCAATGAGATTAAGTCATAACGAGCTTCGAAGACTAGTCGGCAAGACAAGAGCTTATCGCCGAGATGTTTCCCCATGATCATTAAGTTACACTGAAGATTCTTTAACATCGGTGAGACATATAAAAGTTGCTAGGACTTCTTACCGAAAACACAATGTTCCACCGATGACCACCATTCGACAAGAGCTACACTAAAGATCATAACTTAAGTCTTACTCGCTGAGACATATTCACTTCGGTAGGACATCTTACCAAAGACACTTCCTACGGCAAAGTCTCTCTGATGAAACACATTTGGCATAACATTTGCTTTCGCGGTGACTTCTCACCGAGCCATAATGAGTTACCCCGAGGACCTCAAAGTAACCGCTATCGGCAAGACATTAACACTTTGCTGAGACATCTTAGCGAGAACCTTTAGCTTCACCGAAGACCACAGTCGCCAAGAGTCTCGCCGATATACGATTGAATGGCCTTTCGGCCAGAGGTGTCCTGAGCGCTATAAGGTCATAGCGAATACATCATGCTACAGTGATAGACTCCTGTGTGTAACTAACTACGGCAAGGACAATGGTGGGGTCCGCGACCTTTTGATGAATAAAACAAACTGCGCTGTCGACAGACCGATAGAGATGTCACGCCAGCGACACAATGGGTTTCGGCACGGCATGGTTTGGGGCTTTATGTTTTAACAAATCTCCCCACTTGACCAAGATCATGCGGGCCTCGGGGCGCATCGCCAACTACGAGAGAATCATGGCACTAAGGGCCCGTTGGTGACGCACCACTTTGAACTTAATACTGTGCTCCAGCTTCATCAATGCATCACGCAACATTTTCCGAGTATCAACAACACTTTCGTAACATTCCATCTCAACCGCCATCTTCATTTCAAAGTGATGCGTACACATCAATATGTTTAGTCACGGCATGAAATTTGGATTCTTTCAAACAAATAGCACTCGACTCTCACATAAGATTGTTATTTCCCACCGCATCAAAACAATGTTAAGAACTAAATCTTTCAACCATACAACTTCTTTACAAGCATGAGTACAACACCATGTATTCAACTAACTGTAGTGGACCAGCGACTACCGACGCCGCTTGCTCATCAACTCAACGCACCACCATTCAACATGAAAATGTATCCACTGGTGGATCTCCTACTGTTAATGTCCCCTGCCCAATTAGAATCTACATAACCCTGAATGCTGAGAGTTCTCTATGATTCAACCGAATTCCCATGGTAACACAATGCAAAATTTGAAGTTCCCTTCAAATACCTAAACACTCTCTTCACAGCATCCCAATGTATTCTTCCTAGATTAGCCATAAATCAACTAAGTACTCCCACTGCTTGGGAAATGTCTAGTCTTGTATAGACCATTGCATACATGAGACTGCCTACTGCACTTGAATAGGGTACACTAGTCATGTCCTCCATCTCAGTAGGATATTTTGGACAGTCCTCAATAGATAGCTTCGTTCCCTGCATGATTGGAACAACTAACTGCTTGCAATCATTCATACAAAATCTTTCTAGAACAGTCCTTATATACTTACTCTGACTAAGCCAAAGCTTTATATTCTTCCTATCCCTGGTTATTTCCATCCCCAGAATATACCTTGATGCACCAAGATTCTTCATTTCAAACTTAGCAGACAACTGAGACTTAAGATCAGAAATCATTAGCTTGCTATTTCTTATGAACAACATATCATCAACATAAAGAGCAATAACAAGTACTTGATCACTTTCAGCTTTATAGTATACACAGTGATCAGATTTTGATCTCACAAAGCCTAAAGATAATACATAAGTATCAAATTTCTGGTACCACATTCTGGGTGATTACTTTAACTCATACAGAGATTTCTTTAATTTGCATACCAGTTTTTCTTTACCTTTCTCAACAAAGTGCTCACGCTGGGACATATAGATTTTTTCTTCAAGATCACCATGAAGAAGTGTTGTCTTCACATCTATCTGTTCAACCTCTAAGTCATACACTACTGCAAGTGACAATAGAAATCTAATGGACATCAGCTTTGCTACTGGAGAAAATATTTCCCCATAGTCAATTCCCTCTACCTGGGAATAACCCTTTGCAACTAGTCTTGCTTTGTATTTTTCTACACTTCCATCCAGACCAACCTTTTTCTTAAATACCCATTTGCAGCGCATAGGTTTTCTACCTTTAGGCAAGGGCACCAAACTCCAAGTTTCATTTTATCGAGATGATGCCATCTCTTCATTCATGGCTTCTAACCAAGAGTCTGAATCAGACAGTTTAAATGCCTCCTTTACAGTCCTAGGCTCATCAGTGCTGGAAATTAAAGCATAGGCACAAGTAGAATCTATCAAAGAGAACCCATACCCATCAGGTTGTTTTCTTTCTAGAGGTTGACCTCCTCACTAGCTAAAATTTGAGGTTCTTCTTCTTGGGAGACTTTGAACTTCGCCAGGCTCTCCTCGGTTTGAGTAAATTTTGAATCTTCAATTCCTCTTTTCTGGTGTAGGAGGAATTGCTACATCTTTACTATTTTCTGACTTTGTCTCTAAGCTGTAGATCCAAGGTGGAAGGTTTTGGCTCATGAAATATTACACTTTTGTTGTATACAACCTTCTCTGTAACAGGATTCCAAAGCTTGTATCCTTTAATGTTAGCACTATAGCCAATAAAAATACACTTGACAACCTTGTTCTCCAACTTAGATCTTTTTACATCTGACACATAAGCATATTCTTCACAGCCAAAGACTCTAATATGTCTAAGAGAGGGCTTCTTACCAGACCACACTTCCATAGGTGTCTTATCAACAAGAGCAGAGTTTGGAGACTGATTAACTAAGTAACATGCAGTAGCAGTAGCTTTAGCCCATAACTTCTCCAAACTAGCACTACTAAGCATACTTCATGCTTTCTCCATCACTATCCTATTGAACCTTTCTGCAACTCCATTCTTCTGTGGAGTATAAGGTGTAGTCTTGTGTCTTTTGATTCCATTGTCTTTACAGTATCTTTAAAATTCATCAAAATAGAATTCACCACCATTATTAGTCCTTAAGCATTTTATTTTTCTACTAGTCTGATTTTCAACAAGATTTTTAAACTCCTTAAATCGACTGAACACTTCTGATTTACTTTTCAAAAAATATATAAATGCTCTTCTTGAATAATCATCAATGAACGACACATAGTATCTTGATTTAGACAAAGAAGGAACATCTACTGGACCAAACACATCTGAATGAATATAGTCTAACAAACCAGAAGATTTATGAGGACTGTCATAAAATGAAACACGATGCTACTTTCCATATATACAGTGTTCATAGAATTCAAATTCCAAATTACAATCTTCAAGCCCATCAACTAGGTTTTTGTTTTTCAAGGTTTTCAAACATTTTTCTCCTATGTGGCCTAACCTATGATGCCAAAGCATATTCTTCTTTGCATGAAGTTTTACTTCTGTAGAGTTTACATAATTAGGGATATTTCCCTCTTTACCTCCATGAGCAGCTTTTAGTGACTTTGAAGAGACACTGTTACGTTGAACAACTTGTGGATCTAGCTTGTATAGGGTACCAATTCGAGCACCTCTAGCTAGCACCATTGAACCCCTAGTCATCTTGCAACCATTTCTAGAGAATGTAACTTGTACACCAATATCATTTAGCATACTTACAGATAATAGATTTCGAGCCAGACCTGGTATGTGCATAACATTATTGATTCCCTTCACTCTTCCATCAGGGAATTGTATCCTGACTCTTCCACGGCCAAATATCTCCAAATTTGAGTCACTCGCTAAGTACACCTTTCCACCATCATATTCTTCATACTTTGTGAACCATTCTTTGTGAGATGTCATGTGGAACGATGCTCTAGAATCAATCAGCTAGGCATCATCTGATGCCTATGTAGCCAAGGATGCAATGAAGGTGTCACCATCACTATGAGAAGAACCATTATCAGAGGAGACCTTCTTCTTCTTTTTCTCCTCTTTACAATCCTTTCAGACATGACCAGGTTGCCCACAATTCTAGCATTTCACTTTGGACTTCTTGCCAGGAGACTTTGATTTCCCTTCTAATTTAGATTTGGACTTCTTGTCCTTCTTCTTGCCTCTGTCTTTTGACCTTCCTCTGACAACAAGAGCTTCCTTAGCCATCTTAGAAGATTTTCTTCTCATCTCTTTTGACAGCAAAGAACCAACAACATCTTCCATCTTGAAACTAGATGTTGTACTCCCAATAGCCATCACTAGATGATCCCAAGAGTCTGGAAAAGAACATAACAGAAGCATACAATGATCTTCTTCTTCAATATTTACACCAACAGATATTAATTGTGTGAGAAACATGTTAAATGCATTCAAATGATCATCTATAGACCCTCCTTCCTGCATTCTCAAAGAGTAGAGATTCTTTCTCAGGAACAACTTATTCACCAAGGATTTCCCCTAATAAATGGATGCCAGTCTTTTCAACAAGAGAGAGGCAGTCTTCTCTTCATGCACATTGAGAAGAACTGAGTTTTCCAAATAGAGCCTTATCAACCCCTTAGCTTTTCTATCTGCAAGGTCCCATTCTTCTTGCTTCATGCCCGTAGGTTTAGTTCCAGACATAGCAAGCTAAAGATCTCGATCTACTAAGAGATCCTCCATCTTGAGTTTCCACAATTCAAAGTTACTTCCATTGAATTTCTCTATTTCAATCTTCCTAGATGAACTAAACATCTTAATCTGTAAATAGAAATAACAATCACTACAAGACTCCCACTGAACAGTATTGACACAAAAAACCCAATGTACCCCCAAGCATAACACAACTAGCCAGGCTCTGATACCACTTATAAGGAAAATTAGATGTGGAAAACAATTCTCCTAACGTGAATACCTTAGGAAAGAATGCAAATACACTTTAAAATTTACAGTTATAGTCAAGTTAAGATGCACTATGAAACAGATTACATAAATAGAGTATTTGAAAAACACACATGAACACCAGATATACGTGGGAAAACCCTTACAAGAGAAAAACCAACCACACCAAGAGAAATCACTTTGTATTACAGTAATGAAGATTACATACAACTTCCAGACTTATCTTTTTGGTGTCATTATACAGTAGCATGAACCATGAACATTCTTCGAATAGAAAACATCCAAGTTATAGCCTTTATAGATTTTAATTCCTTTACTTTTGAACTCTTCACACTTCACTGTTGATCAAACCACTATCCAACCCCCAAGTGTCCGAAACTTCTAATTATATCCATTTTGATCTCTATTTGTCAAGCTCCCTTATAGAACCATCGCAACGAACAGACTCCCAATGGTTCCAATTCGGCTCCTCTGATTCATCCATGAGATGCCACATCGGAAGGTCTTACTCGATCAACAAAATTCACAATGTGATAGCATCTCGGTGAGACACTAACAGTGTCTCACCGATGCCACATATACTTCATATCAATGTCGCCAAGATTCATCGTAGTCGCTAGGATATTCTATCGAGCTTCAAGAGATACGCTGAGTCATAATGCAGTCACCCTGACCGATGTCACAAGTCACTCCAAAGAAAGCATTCTATCAGCATAACATATCGATCTCACCAGGACCTCACGCTGACGATCTCCACATGTATCGCTATCATCCAAACTCATAGCTTTTAGTGTGACATTATACCAATGAGATTAAGTCATAACGAACTTTGAAGAATAGCTGGCAGGACAAGAGCATATCGCTGAGATGTCTCCTCGAGATCATTAAGTTACCCCAAAGATTCTTTAACGTCGGAAAGACTCATCAAACTCGCTAGGACTTCTTACCGAAAACACAGCGTTCCACCGATGACCACCATTTGGAAAGAGCTACACCAAAGACTATAACTTGAGTCTTTGTCATTGAGACATATCCACTTCGATGGGACATCTTACCAAAAGCACTTCCTTCAGCCAAGTCTCCCCGATTAAACAAACCAAACACAGTCAGCATAACATTTTCTTTCGCGGTGACTTCTCACCAAGCCACAATGAGTTACCCCGAGGACCTCAAAGTAAACATTGTTAGAAAGACATTAACACTTCACTGAGACATCTTAGTGAGAACCTTTAGCTTCACTGAAAACCATAGTCGCTAAGATTCTCCCCGATGCACAATTGAATGGCGTGTCAGCTAGAGATCTCCTGAGCGCTCTGAGGTCATAACGAATACATCATGTTATAGCGATAGACTCCACAGTGTAACCTTTCAGTAAGACAATAACAAGGTCACAATGACCTATTCAAAACTGAATAAAACTACTAGTTATCCAGATGATGAAGATGTCACACTGACTTGGCTCTAATGGAGGTTTCAGCCTGTATTGTTTGAGGCACATATTTCCAACAGATTCTTCTTGTATTTCTCAAGCTGAGGTAGACCATCTTGGTTTTCCTTTAGACTCAACAAAGTGAGGGACTCATTTATCAATAACCTCAGATGTATGTTGTAGCAATATCCTTGGTCCTTGGCAATCTTGCTTCAACCAAAAATATTTTCTTTCAGTTTTGTTCATATTTTGTTCTTGCTCAATTCATATTGGTGGATTCATCATATTTGTTCCCTAGACCCAATGGATCTATATTTACATCATGGGCATGTTCATTTTTTTTATTCCAATATTTGAGCATGATTGAATCTTTTTCTAGTAGGTTATCGGTTCCAGATTTAGTGGCAGTTTCTTGAACCAGCACTGGAATAATTTTCTAAGCTAATGACTAGTTTGATCGCTTGTGGAGCTTTCTCATAACTTACGGATCTTGACGGTGTGAATCAAATTGTTCCATTGGGTATCCCCGACCTTACTTATAGGTCCACAATTCATCCTATTCATTCACTGAGGAGTAATTCAAATTTGATTCCAACCTATTCATGCGCACATTACATTTTCTTTCATTAGAGATTGTAATAATCTTTGGCCAACACAAATTACACTAGATCTCAAGCTTTGATATAAATCATTGTAATAGATCATTAGGAAAGAAGAATTGAGAAAGATAGGTTTGATATGTTAGATTTCAGCTCACATTAAGGAGCATATATGAATATTTTATTTGAGCATGTTGTATCAAGCCCGTGAGCTGAATCTCTAAACCCGGATGTTGTCGGTCAATTGTAATTAAGATTTTTGTTTATCAGAATGTTTTAATCTATGTTTTCCTCCATATTATATGTTGATTTTGTTATGTGACTCTTGTTGCACTATATGGATTGTTATCTTTGAGGACCCTCCTATCGTGGCTACACCAAAGTTCGTTCACTTGGTTTCCAAGTGCTTTTGAGTATATTTGAATAAAAGAGAGTTTAGTGTGATAGAATGGTGTTTAGTATATTTCTCTGCATTTCTTAATGATTTAAGATATGCTCATCTGGTTTGGAAATGATGATTAGAGGTGTTCAAAGGTGTTATATCCAAAGGTTTATGTTTTGGATCATATTATAGTGCAAGATGTGTTTGATAGTATGTTTTTCTAGTGAAACAATTTGTCTAGAAGAAATAAGATTGCTCCATATTTCTCCATAGTGAAGGTTTTAGTGTTGTGGATCTAGGAAAGTGCTTATGTAATTTATATCTACCTTTCCTTGAAGTTTTATGAGTTGAGTTGTTCCAAAAAGTTATTTGGTGTGTTGGATGTGTGTGCCAGTGTGTTTGGCTACACAAAATGACGGTGTTATTGAGTCATAGGTGGTTGCAGTAATTGTGACAAATATTTTGATGACGTGGAATATTTTGAGATGTTGAATGGTTATTGTGGTGTGTTGTTGTGTGGTATGGGAGATTTTTTTCTGACCTTGAGTGGTGAGTTTGGAGTTGATTGTTAGTGTTAGTGTAGACTTGGGTGACCTAGTGTGCTAGCACTAATTGTGGATGATAATTGTTGTTTGAGGAAGTGTTGAGAATCATTTTTACGTATGTTTAGGTCCTTGCTAATTAAGTTGTGCCATGGTTTTTCTTCACATATTTATATTGCAAAAGTGTCTGGTGCTGACCTATTTCGTATTGCATGGTTGAGGTGTATACATTTCCTTAAGGTTGACCTAATTGAGTTTTTTAGGCCGCGAAGAATATAAATGCAAGAATTATTGTGTGGATTTAAAAAATAGTGTGAGATGTGGAAAATGTGAATGTGATCAAGCATGGTGATTTGAGTGTGATCCCTAATGCTTATGATTTCCTAATGCAGTGAGTAGAAGGTGTCTACATTTAAGTATATTTGATGAGTTGTTGGTGCTTTAGTGGAATTGTACCTTCAATATATGAGAGATGCATTGTTAGTGGTTCAAATTGGTAATAGCCACCCCTTATTCTATTGATCTTTCTCCTAGGAAGTGAGTCCTTTGGAAGTGAGCCACCAACAGTGAGCCTTATTGTATTTGATATTGTAATTCATATATTAGTGAGCTAATCCTCACCATGATTTTTCCCTTCTTGGGTTTTCAATGAAAATATGGTATTCTTATGTGTTCTTATGTGTTTTCATTTCTACTTTACATGTTTACATTTTGTTAATGCCTATTAAGGGTTTAATGTTGGATACGGATCTAAGGGTTAATGTAGATTTGAATGTTAATGAGGGTTTTTGATGCTTTAAATTATACAACTAATTCACCCCCCCTCTTAGTTGTCTTGTGCATCTAACAATTGGTATCTGAGCTATGGTTCCTTGGAAGAAGCTTAATCACTTGAGGTGGATTTGAATGGTGCATAGGAAAGGTGTCAAATCTCCCTTCTTCGATGAAATAAATTTTACCTACTAGAAAGTTAGGATGGAGTTATTTTTGGTCTCCCGTATTCAGTGTTTGGTAATCTTTTGAAAAAGGTCATACTATGCATGCAAATGGATTATAAAAAATAATGGAAAAGAAAGGAATGCAATCCTGAGTGGAATTTTTAATTTAGAACTTTTGAAGGTTATTGGTTACAAAATTTCTAAAGAATTGTGGAAGAAGATGTAAAGCATCTGTGAAGGAGATGATAAGATCAAACAAGTGAAGATTCAAAACTACAAAGCCAAATTTGAAATCCTGAGGATGTTTGAAGATGAAGATGTTACAACCTACATGCTCAGAGTTGATGAATTCAATACCATCAATGGTCTTGGTGGAAAGCTAGATGAAAGTGAAGTTGTGAAAAGGGTATTAAGAAATATTCCTAAAGCTTATAGTCCTAAAGTTTTTACTATTGGGGAAGCTCAAAATTTTAATAATTATTCAAGAGATCAAATTTTTGATGCTTTAACTTCTTTTGGAATGAGAGAGTTCGTTCAAGATGCTACAAACAAAGAAATTGCTTTTAAAGTCCACAAAGTGGAAAAGGAAGATGGATCAAATCCAATTGATCTTGATGATGTGGAAGAAAACTTTGTGAGGAGATTGTTAAGGGTGCTTTAAAATAGAGGTAAGCTACCTTTCAAATGTTTCAATTCTGGAAAGATAGGTAATTATGCATCTAAATGTCTAATCAAAGTTACTAATTATAGATGCTCAAATTAAAATATCATTTCTACTATTAATCAAAGAGATCAATTTATTAGATTAATTCACTTATGTTCATCAAATTTAATTAAATAAATCAGATTATTTAATTAAGTCCCTCAAAGTCCTCTCATTTGATTTAATAAATCAAATTATTCAAATCAAATATCACAAACCCCTAATCCCTTCAAATTGATTAATTTTGAATTAATTAACTTATAATCATCATTACCCATCCTCTAGCTTTTGACTCAACCTTGGTCAAACTAAACCCCTGATTAATTAATCAACTTGCAAATGAAAATATTTTATTTTAATTAACTAATTAACCTATTTTCCCTCACAAAGGTATATTCTTTGAGAATATTCCTTCAATAACTCCAGTTATTTGACTTTCTTACCCAAGTATTAATGCATTTTACAAAGGAATTAATCACTCTTACATCCACACCCACATTCTCTTACATCTCCAACCACATTCATTTAATCCTCGTGCACTCTCAATTATATGCATTAATCTCTCTTACATCCTCTTAACTATGCACATTCCCCAAAATGTGCTCCATCCTCACCCAATAGCCTTGTGACAAGTGCCACAATATCATTAGCTCTCCTTTAGTCCCACATTCCTCCAATATATTCATTCTTCAACCTTTCAACCCTATTTATAGAGGGCTTCTCTATGAAGAAAGGATCCAAAAACTTAAACAATCTCACTATAGGCACACTCATCACTCATTTCATTACATCTTGGAAGCTTGTTTATTATCATTTTGCACATCAAGGGAGTGGGAAAGTGCATTCTTTCCACATCAAATGAGCACCACTCCCACTATGGGATAGGGTTTGAGCATACTTTTATATGCTTTCATTTAGTTTCTTTGGTATTTTATTGTTTTATTTTCATTATCAGGTATCTTTAAATATCTCATAGGAATAATTTATTTTCTTTATTTAAATTGACTAATGTTAATGTTGGTCATTGTTTGAAGAAAAATCAGGTTAAGTGTTCACATTTTTGTTCCCACCATGGGGCTCATATATTTTCTTCACATTTGTTGTGCATTGGATTACTTCTAACTGTTTAGTAGCATAGCATTTGAATAGTTGTTTCTAGATTCGATTGTGTAAGCTTTTTTGAATCAACATTTCGAATCACACTCCCCGATCCATCATCAAGATAGAGAGCTCAAGGATTTGATTGTGTAAGCATAGCATTTGCCAAAGTTTCTAAAGCCTCTACAATAAATCTATTTTATGCATATCTAGATTACATTCCTTTAAAGTATTCTTTCAAATGAATAACATTCCTTTTCTATGCTTCCACATTTTGAATATGTTTCTATTTGATCCATTTTGAGTGTAGCTACTATAGAAACGACATATTCACTTGGCGGCTTGTAGACAAATATCTGATAAGTTAGCACAACATTTGTGAGAATTTATTGAAGCAAAAAAAAGATATAACTTCTTAATCAATCATTCAAGCTTGGCATAAAAGAATTAAAAGTATATGAAGATTTTCTTTGAAGTGCTTGATTTCTTATGTACATTTTGACAATCTGTGCTTCTCTGTTCTGCATAGAGAGAGTACTTGTTTTTGTTAGAGAGCTACTTTCTAGAGGAAAGAGAATTAACTTTAACATGTATGGCTGAAAGATATGCATTTGTAAATAAAATAAAATCATTTATTTATCCAAACTTCTACTTTGGTTTCTCTGCTCAGCTAAAAGAGTATTTACTTATTTTAGCTATAATGTTATCGCCATTTATTTTGGCTCTCTTATGGAATTTGAATGTGAATTTTTATTTGTTTGGTTAAAATACTAGTATGTCAATCTAGATGCATGAATTTTGATATCAATAAGAGTCTCACAACTAATAGAAGGGTGCTATCACAGGGTATGTGCAGGATCATGATGGGCCAAAAAGTGGCAATATGATGGGTATGTGGCTAATAACTATTTTTCAACCCAAAATTGATCAAACAAAAAGGGTTTTTAAAGGAGATTATTAGTTTTCCACTGATATAAATTATGCTTTACTTTGAATTTAATAAGTAATTATTATTTATTTTCCATTCAAATTACGACTAAAGTCCTGACTGACAGGTTGATTAAAAAATATCTATAGCTTTCAAATGGTATCACATTTTTTGAATCCAAAATATGTGTCACATTCTATGCTTCACATACTATAGGATTGAAAAAGAAAAATTGAATTTCATGAATTTTTTACCAAGTTAAGCTAGTTAGACATATGAGTTTTTATATTTAAAAAAAAAATTGTAATAAAAAAATCATATTTAATTTTTTTACTTGGAAAATAATTACAAAAAAATATGCATCACATCGGGGCATGAGTCCCCTACTTATATTTAAAATATTATAAAAAATTATTATCATTTTATTGTAGTTAGGGTGGTCAGACAGACACCTACTTCTTATTTTTTCCCTAAAATTTTAGTACAAAAACATTGAAATTCCAAATTTTCACCAAATAGATTTTTTTTTTTTAAACAAACCTAGTAGTTTAGAATCTACATTCAATTAATTACAGATTCTATTCTTACATATTTTTTAAATAATATAGATAACTTATTCAGATTTTTATGTCAAGTTGCCCAACTCTAATTTTTCTAAATTTGTTGCCACTTAAGGGCCTTTTTTTTCCATGATGATCCTCCACATACCCCACAATAGTGATTTACAATTATTGAGAGATCCTATTTTTTGTTGAAATCACATAATTTTAGAAAATATAATGATTTAATCATTGAAATGTTCCATTTAAAGGATTCCAATTGAAGAGGGTTTGATCAAGCCGCCTTAGACTGAGCCCCCTTAAACCATACCTATAATGAAGTCTCCTTCACGCCTATCAAAATACTAATAAAAAATCACTTTTGATTTACCTTTTTGGGGATCAAATGAATTCATTTAAATTTTTTATTTTTTTAAGTTTGTAGTCCTTATTATAAGCCTCCAAAAAAGTATAATTTTAATAAAATTTAATTTTATTATTATATTTATTTTTATTTTTTGTGAATGTAGGTTGTTCACTAAAAATCAAGCTCTTTATTTTGCACATGTGGAAAAATAGAAAATTATCAACAAAAAAATTGAAAAATATGAGTTCACTATATATTGAATTCCTTGATCCAACAAAAAAGAAAAATTGAATTTTGATACATACAAAAAGGGTTACATGTTATATAGTCACGCTATGTCTGAATTGTAATTGGTTTGACTTTGAAACTTGATTAAAGAAAAAAATTCAATTAAAAACTTTCTAACTAAGTGGAAGCACTAGATATCAGAGTTAAAAATATAAATTCAAAAGAATTATAACTTTATCCTTCATGGAAAAAAAGTTATGCGTTATACAATGAGTGTCACTTTTTTAAAATGTTGTTTTCTGAAGAAAAAAAAACTAGTTTTTGAGGGAGATGGAAAAAGAAGTGTAATCTAATTCAAAAGTTTTTGAAAAAAATATACTTATAATCAACAGACAAAATTTCATGAAACTCTAGTTTGCATCATCTCCAAATTACTCACAGTAATGCCGCTATAGGTGCCCGAAAGTGAAGATTTAGTTTAAAAAAATTATTTTAGTGTCCAGTTTGACCAAAAATTGTAAATCACTATTGTGGGATCACTCAAAAGTGGCTGATAATTTCTTAAATGCTTATTATTGTTGCATTAAACTCCTGGTCACTACATTAAATTACTGGTACTCTACATTAAATTGTTGGTCACTACATTAAATCATTGGTCGTTGGTTTATTTGGTTGTCATCGTTGTCACATCTAACATATTCATATTATTGATAACATTTCTACATATTCATTGTATACATTTGACTATGATAAATATTCATCGCTATCATGTCTGACATAGTGATATAATTGCTATTATTACTATCATTTCTACATAGGATATGTGCAGGATCATCATGGAAAAAACATGCCCTTAAGTGGCAAAAAATTCAAAAAAAATAGAGTTATGCAACTTGATGTAAAAATTTGAATAAGTTATCTATATTATTTAAAAAATATGTAAGAATAGAATCTGTAGAAAATTGAATTTAGTTTCTAAACTACTTGGTTTTCTTTTTAAAATTTATTTGGTGAAAATTTCAAATTTCAATGCAGTAGTACTTAAATTTCAGTGAAAAAATGAGAAGTAGTTGTTTGTCTGACCACCCTAACCACATTAAAATGATAATTTTTTTTATAAGATTTTAGGCATAAGTAGAGGACTCATGTCCAAATGAAATGCATATTTTTTTGTAATTTGTTTTAATTAAATATTTAATTATGATTTTTTATTACAACTTTTAAAAAATAGAAAAACGCATATGTCTGACCACCTTAACTTGTTCAAAACTTCATGAAATTCATTTTATTTTTTTAATCCTATAGTATGTGAAGCATAGAATGTGATGCATATTTTGGATTGAAAAAATGTGATACCATTTGAAATCTATAGATGTTTTTTAATCAACCTAATAATTAGGACTTTAGTTGTAATTCAAATAGAAAATGAATAATAATTATTTATTAAATTCAATGTAAAGCATAATTTATATTGCTGGAAAGCTAGGAATCCCCTTTAAAAACCCTTTTCATTTCATCAATTTTGGTTTAAAAAAGTTGTCAGCCATATACCCTACAAATACCCATCATATTGCCACTTTTTGGCCCATCATGATCCAACACATACCCCATATTTGGTTGTGATATCTTCTTTGCACAATAGATGTTTTTTCAAAGAGGAAGTAAGAATTGAAGCGACATATAACTGCACTTGAACGTTTGTTGAATATCAATTCTTCTCCATGAATTACCATTTAGCGACTTCGAGTTTCTTGCATTTATTAAGTGAATTCGATTTCTTTATGAGAAAATGATCTTCTTAGGGAAGATTGGACAAGTAAATCCAATACAATCATTGTGTCACACCTTTTGCTCATGCCTTTTACTTGATCCCATCATCACTTTCCATAGTAGCTTCTACATTGGCACAATGCTCGATAGCTTCACATAGGCAATCATTTATTGTTTGATGTGTTGAGTTCTCTGTGAGATCATTATATTCTATAATAATAAAATTTATGTCAGACAATGTATTCATGAAACCAATTGGTAGAGAGTGAGATCAATAGTAGGGAGATTGGTAGCTTTTGTTTGATTGTAGAATATATTTTATTATAATTGAATGGCCTCCTTGAAGTGATGTTCTTAGAATTTTTAGCTCAATATTCTTCTTTAAGAGTTGTGAAAAGTAAATGATATTTTCCTTTATGAGATCTTTAAGCTCAATATTTTTCTTTATGATATCTTTCAGCCATATAATAAATAAAGCTTCCTATATTTGAGCTAACTTGAAAAGTCTTTTTTGAGGTGATCTTGTATTTTCTTAAGAGGATATCATTAATAAATGTGACAATACAACAACTTTTTTTGGAACTCTAATATACTATCACATATCCTTTGGAGTGAAGAACTATGTTTTGATTTGTATTTTGTGACAAGCTAAAATTCATTCTTGTGTGGAAACCAATAGTGTGAATGCAGTGAAACAACTAATATTTGAGCTTCAAGGAGTCTATATGTTTCTAGTGAAGACAATGACTCTACCAAAAGCTATTGGTTTGGATAATAGATGCAGGATGGCATATGCCTGAAACTTCAAATTTCACATAAAGAATCAATGGTAGCCTCTCTCACATTGGGATCATTAAGATAACAGAGTACTAAAGTAGAGAAAATCCAAAAAATATCAAGCACATTTGAGTTGGATAATTGCTCATTGAACTTGAAAAATCATTTTTAAATGCTCATTGTAATAGCCTAGAGAATCCATTTGTTGCTTTTGTTTTCTTTTTTATCACCACTTGCTTTATTTTGGGTTTAAAATTAGCCATTGATTTGATCTTTTCAAGTTGGTTAAAATTGAACTTAGAAGTTTACTAGGCATTTCTTTGTGGGATTAAAATTGAACAAGAAAAATTCACACTTAACTTTTGGTGCTTAAAATGAACTCATCTTTACTTTCGGGATTAAAAAAAAAATGTACCTTCTTTGTTTTGTGATTTGCAATTCTTGTCATTTGAATGCATATGAACTTCTCTTAGGCCACTTGGTGATCTTGAGAATCAAACGCATTCCTTTGGATTTTTTTTTCTAATCACCCACATATTTCAATTTGGATCTAAAAATGAACCCCATGCTAGTGTGAGGAAAATATATTGTGTGTGTTCCCTCCTTGCACTTCATGCGATGTGGGGTGCCAAACTACAAATGTACTCCCTTGCTTTCATCTATCTTTAGAGGGCCTTCCTCCCCACTTCAAAAGGAGGGAATGACCCAAGCGGTAACAAGCTAAAGTTGAGATATTTCAATTGATATATAAAAGTGTGATGTGACAAAAGTGATTAACAATAGGTGCAGATGTGTTATACTAACAAGTGTCACCCTCAGTATTCATGTGATACATTAAAATATATTCTTAGGAAGAGATTGGGAGGCCTCTTGATTGACCATAATCTTGAGCCAATCTCTCTAGGTGTATGGCTACCTTGAACGAAAGCCCTTACTACAAACCAATTGTTTACTGACCAAGAACCTTTATGCTTGTTGGTGCAAGAATGGTCGTTCTGAAGCCACCCCACATTTGTACTATTCAAAGTTGAAATAGGAAAATACTTAGGATCTTTGAATCTTCAAGATTTTGAGATTTGGTTGTCTTGAGAAGTGAGTTGCATGGAGGGGAGCCAGTGTCACCAAATCTCTAGTTGTTTTCTTTGTCTTAGTGTTTGGAGAATCTGAGTGGGGACTCAGTAAGTAGTATCTTTGAAGCCTAGGATTATACATTTTGCAAGTCAAACACATTGATTGGATCTCAAACACTGAAACAAACATTAAAAAATCATCAAAATTTCAAACCCTTTAGAAAGAGTGAATATCTTTGAAGGTTCCAATTATTATTACTTTTCCCTATGGATTTTATCCATAGAGGCTTCTAAATATTTGGGCTCATATCTCAATTTTCTCTCTTCAAAGTCAACTTAGCAAAACTATGGTCTTGACTCTTTGATTTTCACATAATGGACCTTGTTGAATGAAAATAATCTAATACATAGACATTTAGTTTGGAATTTAAACAAGATGAGTTGATGTGGTAAAAAGAATCCATTTAATCAAAGATAAAAAACAATTGAACCCTACACATGTGTTTGTCTTCATGATTTCTCACAAAGTAAAAATTCCAAAAGAAAGTTCTACATGTAATCACTTCAAAATTAGGTTTCATACACAAAAATCTATAATAAGATACATTAGAAAGTGTAACCTACGAAAATACCTCAAGGTAAGCAAGAAGGTAACAAGGTTCTATCTAGAATTATTTCATTGAATAATCCAAACATGTATGATCAATATGAACCTTTTCTTGGTCATAGGATTTGAAAAAATTTGGAGGTTTAGAATATTCTTCAACACCTTGGTCTTGTAAACAAAGTCTTTCTAGGTTCATTTAGGATCAAAACCAACATTTCAATTTAAATTACAACATTTACCAAAAACCCATCTAGCATGCAACTTTTAGAATTTTGAAAAATTCATCTATGCTAGACTTTTGGTAAATCACTCAGACCAAATCAAAATCATATTGTTTAGTTAGGTGTGTAGGAATGAATCCTCTCTCACACACTTAGTTAAATTAGCACCTGCTTTTGGACAAGTTCATCCTAAGACCACATCTAACATCTTAGGGTTTACAAGTTCATCATCCCAATCAAAACAAATCAAAATCAAAACCTAGAGTCTAGTATTGACCAAAGTTCTTAAAAGTTCAAACACCATGGATATCACTCACCCTTTCATCTTTCATCTCATCATTGGTCCTAAATTTCTTAGAGGTCAACAAGGTCAAAACACAAGAAAAACATGGAATATAAACTTGATTCATACAACATGAATGATCTACATCAACCAAACTATTAAAGCCTTACAATACCACTTGATTATAAAAACTCACATTTATGCAATCCATACATGGGATCATTATCTCCTACAAACCTCAATGATATAAAAGATGTGAGTATTCCCAATCTAAATTTTGCAACACCTTTCCCTTTAGTATATTTAAATCAATGTCAAAACCTACAAATCTATCAACCAAATGATCAATACCTGAGTATTCAACAAAATAACATTATCCCATCAAATCAATATATGTCAAATATAACAAGTACAAGCATACTAGACATGAACATATCAAATAAACACTTGGTAAGCTATGGGATAGATATGTTTATGAATCATACCAATGTTGTTCAAAGTCCAAACAATATGTTAACAACTCAATGTACTGATCCAAGTCAAGGTAACACCATGAAAAATCAAGGTTACCTAAATCAAAGCAATGTGATTCCCAACCACAACAATGTTCAATGTCAACCTATAATGAAAAATCTAAACATCATCCCAAATCATAACATTGTCCAAAATTAATTTGTGCATGATCCCATACAAATACCACAAATGTATATTCTAAATATGCTTGACCAAAAACCAAATCAACTATGTCGAGTGTGTCAAAATCAAAATCAAGATCAAATTTTGTGGCATAAAATTTCTTCACTTACCAAAATAGTTCGATTCATTGCATCAAGAGACATCTCCACCCCAAAATCAAAACACCCCCCATTAGTTAAAACCATGTCATCAAAACATTGAGTTGTCTCCATAACCTCATCAAGAAAAATATCCCCAATGTCAAGAGGTTCGATATCAAGATCAACAACATCAACAATGAGCCCAATCACCACATCTCCAACATCAGTCACCATAAGGTCAATATCAACTAGTACAAATATTACAAGGTAATAAATCTGAATACACTCCTTTGGGAGAGCCAATTGAATCAGCATTAAAAAGGCTAATTAATACAAAACTCATCACCCATCCAAAATTAAGTGCTTTCAACTCTATCATAAACTTCTGCTATAATAAAGGTAGATATTATTTTGAGTAACATACATAAATTCTTCATAAAATGTCAAATTCTATTTGACTCAAAAATATCATCTAGGACCTTCTTGATCAAAGAAAAATAACTGTTGAGGACAACGATCAAGTTTCAACCACTAGTGATAGAAATGAAAGTCTCTCCACCACAATTGTTGAAAAAATTAATCAAGATCTATCCATTGATGAGCACCTTGAATATGTTTCTACCTCATCCAACGATCAAATCAACATACATCAAGAGTCACTTTTTTAATCACAATCAAAACCCGTCAACAATTTTTGAGGAAAATGATCAAGATTCATCCACCAATGATCATGTTAACAATGCCTCTACATCATCCAATGAGTTAGAGGACATATCTCAAGAATTTATTCCAAAGAATGGTCATCATCTTTCACCAAAGTCTTTCAGTGGTCCTTTACAAGACATATTGATATCCTTTGACCTCATGGTTGCAAACATTGAAGGAATCCTCAACTCAACACTTGATCCAAATCCACTCAAAGATCAAGAGGATATTGAGCCACTTCCCATGTCTAATTAATATATCCTAGAACCATTTGTAAACAATCCATCCCTTAAAATTGACCCATGTCAAGAACTTGATCCAAAGTGTAATACCCCTCCTCTTACTGTTTGGATTTATTAATTTCTATGCTTTAACTTGATACGTTGATACTATGATGATACTATTATGGTTTGATTTGGTTGGTTTGAAGTTTGATGATGTTATTCCTTTAGTGAACATGATCATTTGATATGACATTATTAGTATGATTTATGATACTCTGTGTGTTGATTGGATTATTGTTTATTCAAATAGTTGTTCATTAATGTTTTATATGTCTATATGATGATTCTATGGTGATCATGTTATTTGAATTCAATATTATTTTATAATGCAATGTTTTAATAATTAGTTATGATGCAGTAGTTAAGTAATCATGTTATCTTATGATCAATTTGGTTAGAAATGTTAGTTTGTCATTAATATTGTAATTGTTAGAATAGATTAAGTGAGAGGACAGTGTAGCATCACTCATTCACGAGTGCCCTGCTACACTGCAATTCCTTCTCATGATAGGATGTTTGATTATATATACATGTGCTACTTGACGTTTATTTAGATGCAGGATTGCAGGAATAAGTCTCGTTTCCACCTACTTCGGCAGGACAAGGCGAGAAACAAGTTAACCCAATGGGTAAAATGTTGAAAAAGGGAGTAGGTTTGGAAGTGTCCTCGTCCCAAGTCTGTTGTCCTATTGTAAGTTGTTGTGTCATGACTGAAGTGTTGTCCTTGTGGTTATGCATTTTGATTGTTGAGTATTTATTTATGGTTAGAGTTCGAGTAATTAATCTTATTTGATAAGATAATTAATTAAATTTGTCTTGTTGTTTTGATTTAATTGCGAGTTAGAAAAAAATTAAATTTAAATATATTGTAAATTAAAAAAAAGTATTTAATTAATTAAAGTTCAAGAAATTAAATTAAATTAATATTGTTGAGAATAATTAGATATTATTTTTTATTAATATTAAATTAGAAAATCATGTGAGGATAATATTTAAATTAAATAAATTATTTTAATTAAAATTGTAGATAAGTTGTGCTTTTAAAAGCTGGAAAAAAGACCAATAAGAAAAGAGGCTTTTTGAGAAAAGAAAGCGGAAGAGTTTTATTGATTCTTTGTTTTTAATTATTATTTTTATGAGGAGATTATTCACCCACCGGAGATCTCTCTGTTGTTTTTGGTCTAAAGAGGAAAAGGAAAGAAAATAGCTTTGTTTTTGGTGCTTCTGAAAAAAAAAAAAAATGGATTTGGAAGAAAGATAGATTCGAAGAGTGAGCTGCAGGAGGAAATTGAGACGGGAGGAGGCTACATAAGGGATTCTTCAACAAACATGGAACTCCAGGTTTTCTTCTGTTATTATTATTATTATTTATTTATTTTTATAAAAAAAAAATTGGCTTACTGTGCTTTAAGAAATTTCATTGAAAGAAATTTTGTGATTTGGAAACTTGTCTGTATTAAAACCCTTGTGTCTTCTGTTGAAAACATTAGTAATTTTTTTTGAAAATCTTTAACTTAGTAGTGAAAATTATTGTTTTTGAAATAAAAATAGCTTTACATTGAAGGTTGAACTTGCATGTTAGATCTATATTGGTTTATTGAAAATCTATTATATTATTGTTGTTCTGAATTTCTTGTTATATATACAAATGTATATTTATATATATATATACTTATACAGAATTAAATATACATACATAGTATTATTTTGTCTGAACCATTAGAATGAATATACCTTTATATTACAGTGTTGATATTTGAGAATATTGAATAAACTATACTTAATTAATTTTATATTCTTGCATGTCTTGTAATTTCCTTGTAAGCGAATTAAATTTTTTTTTTAAAAAAAAATGTTCTTTTAAAAATATTTGGGCGAATTTTATTTTTGGAGTTCGTGTTTTGGTTAAGTACGAATTTTATATTATACCAAAACGAAATTATTATTATTATTATTCTAAAACAACACATTTATTTATTCGTTTAATTTTTTGTGCCTGTGTGTTTGGACGGAAGTATGGATTTTAAAATGAATATAAATTAATATAAATTAATATTATATTTTATTGTGTTTTATTGGGGGGTGGGAGGTCGGCCAAGCTATACCCCAGGGACCTTGGGGCTCGTTGTACACAGCCTTCACTGGCTACGCACAGCAGTCAAGACTGCTGGGTGCAGTCCGCTGGGGACTGCGTACAGCAATTCCGTCACTGCCGTAACAGAGATGTCGTGCCTTCTTCAAAGCATGTTTTGTTTTTTTTTTAATTCTCAATTTTTTTGGTATGATTTTTTTATATTTGTTAATGTTTATATTAATTTTAATTTTTTTTTTTAAATTAAGTGTGATTCGATTTATTTATATATATATATATATATATCTTATATATTATTTAATATATATATATATATATATATTTATTGAATTTTAATTTGATTTTTATTTTTATATTATTCGAATATGATTTAGTTTGAATTTGTATTTTTTTTTTAAAAGGTTTATAATTTAATTTTATATTTGGTAAAATGATTTTTATTAAAATGCTTTATTCTTAATATATTTTTAATAATTTAAAATATATGCCTGTGTGTGTGGAATTCAGCTTATTTTCATAATGGATTTTATAAGTATAAATTTTTATAGTTGATTTTAATTGATTAATTATTCTATGATTGAAATATGGATTAAGTAATTTAATTTAAATGTTTAATTATTAAAATATCTTGATTTTGAATATAATTGTGAAATGTAGAGATAACGAATGATTTATTCCAATTAGATGACTTTATTTATTAAAAGTTTGAATTATTTATAATTTGATTTGATTATTACGAATAATTGAGACAAATAAAATTTAAGGGATAGATTTAAATATAGACTATCTTAAGATGATTTTGTTATGTAGTAGAAGCAAAAGTGGATTTTATATTCATAGGATTTATTTAGAACGTTGAATTTCTATAGTTCAAATGAATTACTATAAAATGGTAGATTTTAAATGATCAAGTGTTTTCATTTTCTAAGGTTGATTTTTATTAATATATGTAATTGGAAAAATGAAATATATTATTGTTTTAAACTCCTTAAAGTTGTCAACATGCCTTGATTCACTTTTGAGTTTGTGCAATTTAATGTTAATTATTTACTTAATTTCTTGTGTGATGTAATTGTTTGACTGGGCTTAGGAAACCCTAACGTTAGATAATGAGTTGCCTAGAATGCTTTTCTATGATGTTTATTTTATTCTCCATGTCGGGAAAATGGGGTTAAGGTTCTATGTAAGTCTTCTAGAGAAGTTCTCTACAGTGGGATGTTTTGTGTAGGGGTTTAATTTGTGAATCGCCTTGGGAGTGGTGTAGAGTTGTACTATTATGTTGTACCCGGTTTACACGAAAGGGGATTTGTGCCTCCTAGGAAGTAGGAGAGTGTAATGAGATTTGTACCTCCTTTGGAAGGAGTGTGTTTTTGTATTGGGTTTCCTCCAGTGTTCGGAGTGAGTTTCCTTGTTTTGTTTCCTCCTTGGTTGGAGAGGTTATGTGGTCTAGTTACCTATTGTAGTATTGTTCCTTGTGTGTTGTCGACAGGAGAGTGGCTCTTTGTGGGGGTCCGACACACAAAGGGGTGCCAGGGTAAATCACCTAGAGTTTAACTAAGTGATAATCTAAAAGAATTAATGGGGATCTTTCACACTAATAAAGATAAAGAATATCTCTCGTGAAGCAAGTGAATGATAAGGCTCGAGATGAGATGGGATGCATAGTTTTGCGTGAGGGTCCGATGGCCGGTAGAGGCAAGCCAAGGTAACCCAGGATGGGGGTCCGGTAGCCTAGGAAGGTTGAACCAGGGTAACAAATGGCAATTTATGCATGACACTCTTCCTATGTGAACAGTCAGTCAATTATTGTGCGATGTATATGATCACTGTTCTCTAGAAGCATTGTAACTTCGTGTTAAGTGATATTGTGATTGTAGTTGTTAAGTGACTTTGTGCTTGTAGTTGTTAAGTGATATTGTGTCTGTAGTGGTTAAGTAATTTATTGATTTCTCTTTGGTTATTGTTGGAAGTAGTCTTTGATATTATGTCTTGAGTTTCATTGATATTGTGTTTGTGACTTGTTGTTATGTTCTGAAGTGGTTTGTTGTTGTACCCTTTGGTTTTGTCATTGTTGAGTTTCTAAGTGATCTTTGATGTTAAGTTATCTATTTGGAGTTAGTCTTTGTTATTGTTAGGCGTGCTTGGTCGGAGGTCCTTCCTTGTCTACTCCCAGCACGGGGGTCATTGGGTGGAGCGTGCTTTGCACCCCGTTGGGTTCCCCTTTATGTTGCAGATGTATCTTTTATTGTAGGGTTTTGGCAGATGTTGATGATCTAGTAATTCTTTGTACCAGATGTTTGTTATACTTCAGATGTAATGTGTTTATGGATGTATTGTCTCCCACGCGTGTTAGGATGACCTTGTTGTAAATTGTATATGTGGTTATCGAGATGTATGTTTAGACAGTTGTGTTTTACTATCATTTAGATGTAATGTTTATTCAGGAAATGTAATTATTTAGGAACGATCATTTGTAATAGTTGTGTTAAGTTGTGTTATATATGTGGTAATATAAATGCTTCATATCTTTATAGTATCTTTTGTTGTCATATGTACATATGTTATGAATATGGTTATTTTTTAATAGGTATTTTAAATGATGAAATGTGAATGAATAGATTTACGTAATCGTTTAATTATGGTTTATTCTATTGTCTTGGTTATGGGTTAGTATAGTAATGTCACCCTGTGTACCCCAATGGAATTAGTCATACAACTTAATACTTTGTTATATTGGAATATTTAAATACAATCTTATGTTCTTTTAAAAAAAAAAATTGTTCCGTTGTTATTAGTTCCTTTGGGGTTCGCACGGCGAGGCGTTAGAGCTTGGTATCAAAGTCCAAGTTTAAACACTAGGCGCTCTGGGATAATGTGGACCCATTAAGTTGATAGTTGCGTAGGTAATACTCCAGGAATTATGAGCCATGGCGTTGACTGAGGTGCCTTGTTTGTTAGTTTATGTTTTTTTTTGGGTTGATTTGATTTGGTGACCTAGAAGTTGTTGTTATGTGGTGTGGGTCCAATGTCGCAGGAAACTAGTGGAAGGGATAAGACCCTTGGTGTAGTGTGCAATGCACCGATATCCTTCCTACTGGAAGAATGCATTATGGACAATTGTGTTGTGTGTGAATTTTGTGTGTTTTGTGTGGTGGATGACAACCAGCTTTGTTGTTATGTCCACCCTTGTATGTCTTCTTGTGCTTTACCTCATTGTGCAAGCGATTTCTTGATTGACCCTATGTGGGTTTGGAGTTGCTTTTGCGTGTTACATGGTATGGATTTATGGAATATGGTAATAGGAAATGAATGAATATGTGGTTAGTTATTGAGATTTGTGGCATGTTCTCTGCGTGGTTGTTGTGTGCTTACTCTTATCTATTTAATGGCTTCCTCGAGTAAGCCATATCCTTGGGGGGGAGGATGTAATACCCCCATGCTATTGACACTTTTTGCTACTATTTGTTACTCTTGTGTGTGAGCTTGATACTAGTTGTAATGGTGATTAGTTCACCGTCTTGGTGTGTGAGGATGCCCCCTGTATTAGGGAATCTTATTTTCTTTTGTTTACCGGCTTCCAGGAGTAAGCCAATTTTATGGGAGGGAGGATGTAATACCCCTCCTCTTACTATTTGGATTTATTAATTTATATGCTTTAACTTGATACATTGATACTATGATGATACTATTATGGTTTTATTTGGTTGGTTTGAAGTTTGATGATGTTATTCCTTTAGTGGACATGATCATTTGATATGACATTATTAGTATGATTTATGATACTCTGTGTGTTGATTGGATTATTGTTTATTCAAATAGTTGTTCATTAATGTTTTATATGTCGATATGATGATTCTATGGTGATCATGTTATTTGAATTTAGTATTATTTTATAATGCAATGGTTTAATAATTAGGTATGATGCAGTAGTTAAGTAATCATGTTATCTTATGATCAATTTGGTTAGAAATGTTAGTTCATCATTGATATTGTAATTGTTAGAATAGATTAGGTGAGAGGACAGTGTAGCATCACTCATTCACGAGTGCCCTGCTACACTGCAATTCCTTCTCACAATAGGATGTTTGATTATATATATACATGTGCTACTTAACATTTATTTAGATGTAGGATTGCAGGAATAAGTCTCATTTCCACCTGCTTCGGTAGGACAGGGCGAGCAATAAATTAACCCAATGGGTAAAATGTTGAAAAAGGGAGTAGGTTTGGAAGTGTCCCCGTCCCAAGTCCGTCGTCCTGTTGTAAGTTGTTGTGTCATGACTGAAGTGTTGTCCTTGTGGTTATGCATTTTGATTGTTGAGTATTTATTTATGGTTAGAGTTCGAGTAATTAATCTTATTTGATAAGATAATTAATTAAAGTTGTCTTGTTGTTTTGATTTAATTGCGAGTTAGAAAAAAAATAAATTTAAATATATTGTAAATTAAAAAAAGGTATTTAATTAATTAAAGTGCAAGAAATTAAATTAAAATAATATTGTTGAAAATAATTAGATATTATTTTTTTATTAATATTAAATTAGAAAATCATGTGAGGATAATAATTAAATTAAATAAGGGGCACCAGTCCTAGCCCAGTTGGTTAAGGTGTTCCCTGTCGCAGGGCGCCCACCATGGGTTCGACTCACCATGGGTTCGACTCTCCAGCGCTCCAGTGGTACCAGTTGGTGTGTCCCGCCAACACTGCCGGTCACGGTAAAAAGTTTACTGGTGGTGGGGGGTTATATGGGGGGTCGTGCTGCACCCGATTCCCCTCGTTAAAAAAATAAAAAAATAATTTAAATTATTTAAATTACTTTAATTAAAATTGTAGATAAGTTGTGCTTTTAAAAGTTGGAAAAATGACCAATAAGAAAAGAGGCTTTTTGAGAAAAGAAAGCGAAAGAGATTTATTGATTCTTTGTTTTGATTTATTATTTTTGTGAGGAGATTATTCACCCACAGGAGATCTCTCTGTTGTTTTTGGTCTAAAGAGGAAAAGGAAAGAAAATAGCTTTTTTTTTTGTGCTTCTGAAAAAAATAAATAATGGTTTTGGAAGAAAGATAGATTCAAAGAGTGAGCTGCAGGAGGAAATCGAGACGGGAGGAGGCTACATAAGGGATTCTTCAACAAATGTGGAACTATAGGTTTTCTTCTGTTATTATTATTATTTTATTTTTTTGTTTTATAAACAAAAATTTGGCTTACTGTGCTTTAAGAAATTTCATTGAAAGAAATTCTGTGATTTGGAAACTTGTCTGTATTAAAACACTTGTGTCTTCTGTTGAAAACATTAGTAATTTTTTTTGAAAATCTTTAACTTAGTAGTGAAAATTATTGTTTTTGAAATAAAAATAGCTTTACATTGAAGGTTGAACTTGCATGTTAGATATGTATTGGTTTATTGAAAATCTATTATATTATTGTTGATCTGAATTTCTCGTTATATATACAAATGTATATTTATATATATATATATATATATATATATATATATATATATATATATATATATATATATATATATATATATATATATATATATATATATATATATATATATATATATATATATATATTATATACAAAATTAAATATACATACATAGTATTATTTTTTCTGAACCATTAGAATGAATATACCTTTATATTACAGTGTTGATATTTGACAATATTGAATAAACTATACTTAATTAATTTTATATTCTTGCATGTTCTTCTGTAATTTCCTTGTAAGCGAATTAAAATTTAAAAAAAATAAAAATAAATGTTCTTTTAAAAATATTTGGGCGAATTTTATTTTTGGAGTTCATGTTTTGGTTAAGTACAAATTTTATATTATACCAAAACGAAATTATTATTATTATTATTCTAAAAAAACACGTTTATTTATTCATTTAAATTTTTGTGCCTATGTGCTTGGACGGAAGTATGGATTTTAAAATGAATATAAATTAATATAAAACAAAATATAAATTAATATTATATTTTATTGTGTTTTATTGGGGGGTGGGAGGTTAGCCAGGCCATACCCTAGGGACCCCAGGGCTTGCTGTACGTAGCCTTCACCGGCTGCGCACAGCAGTCGAGACTGCTAGGCGCAATCCGGTGGGGACTGTGTACAGCAGTTTCGTCACTGCTGTAATAGGGATGTCGTGCCTTCTTCAAAGCATGTTTTGTTTTTTTTTTATTCTAAATTTTGTTTGGTATGATTTGTTTATATTTGTTAATGTTTATATTAATTTTAAATTTGTTTTTTAAAATTAAGTGTGATTCAATTTTTTTTTTATATTTATATATATATATCTTATATATTATTTAATATATATATATATTTATTGAATTTTAATTTTATTTTAATTTTTATATTATTTGAATATAATTTAGTTTGAATTTATTTTTTAAAAACAAAAAAGGGTTTATAATTTTATTTTATTTTTGGTAAAATGATTTTTTATTAAAATGCTTTATTCTTAATATATTTTTAATAATTTAAAATATATGCCTGTGTGTGTGGAATTAAGCTTATTTTCATAATGGATTTTATAAGTATAAAATTTTATAGTTGATTTTAATTGATTAATTATTCTATGATTGAAATATGGATTAAGTAATTTAATTTAAATGTTTAATTATTAAAATATCTTGATTTTGAATATAATTGTGAAATGTAGAGATAACGAATGATTTATTCCAATTAGATAACTTTATTTATTAAAAGTTCAATTTATTTATAATTTGATTTGATTATTACGGATAATTGAGACAAATGAAATTTAAGGGATAGATTTAAATATAGACTATCTTAAAATGATTTTGTTATGTAGTAGAAGCAAAAGTGGATTTTATATTCATAGGATTTATTTAGAACGTTGAATTTCTATAGTTCAAATGAATTACTATAAAATGGTAGATTTTAAATGATCAAGTGTTTTCATTTTCTAAGGTTGATTTTTATTAATATATGTAATTGGAAAAATGAAATATATTATTATTTTAAACTCCTTAAAGTTGTCAACATGCCTTGATTCACTTTTGAGTTTGTGCAATTTAATGTTAATTATTTACTTAATTTCTTGTGTGATGTAATTGTTTGACTGGGTTTAGGAAACCCTAACATTAGATAATGAGTTGCCTGGAATGCTTTTCTATCATGTTTCTTTTATTCTCCATGTTGGGCAAATGGGGTTAAGGGTCTATGTAAGTCTTCTAGAGAAGTTCTTTAGAGTGGGATGTTTTGTGTAGGGGTTTAATTTGTGAATCACCTTGGGAGTGGTGTAGAGTTGTACTATTATGTTGTACCCGGTTTACACAAATGGGGATTTGTGCCTCCTAGGAAGTAGGAGAGGGTAATGAGATTTGTACCTCCTTTGGAAGGAGTGTGTTTTCGTATTTGGTTTCCTCCAGTGTTTGGAGTGAGTTTCCTTGTTTTGTTTCCTCCTTGGTTGGAGAGGTTATGTTGTCTAGTTACCTATTGTGGTATTGTTCATTATGTGTTGTCAATACGAGAGTGGCTCTTTGTGGGGGTCCGGCACACAAAGGGGCGCCAGGGTAACTCACCTAGAGTTTAACTAAGTGATAATCTAAAAGAATTAATGGGGATCTTTCACACTAATAAAGATAAAGAATTCCTCTCTCGTGAAGCAAGTGAATGATAAGGCTCGAGATGAGATGGGACACATAGTTTTTCGTGAGGGTCCGGTGGCCAGTAGAGGCAAGCCAGGGTAACCCAGGATGGGGGTCGGGTAGCCTAGGAAGGTTGAGCCAGGGTAACTCATGGCAATTTATGCATGACACTCTTCCTATGTGAACAGTCAGTCAGTTATTGTGCGATGTATATAATCATTGTTCTCTGGAAGCATTGTAACCTCGTGTTAAGTGATATTGTGATTGTAGTTGTTAAGTGACTTTGTGCTTGTAGTTGTTAAGTGATATTGTGTCTATAGTGGTTAAGTAATTTATTGATTTCTCTTTGGTTATTGTTGGAAGTAGTCTTTGATATTATGTCTTTAGTTTCATTGATATTGTGTTTGTGACTTGTTGTTATGTTCTGAAGTGGTTTGTTGTTGTGCCCTTTGGTTTTGTCATTGTTGAGTTTCTAAGTGATCTTTGATGTTAAGTTGTCTATTTGGAGTTAGTCTTTGTTATTGTTAGGTGTGCTTGGTCGGGGGTCCTTCCTTGTCTACTCCCAGCACGGGGGTGGTTGGGTGGAATGTGCTTTGCACCCCATTGGGTTCCCCTTTCTGTTGTAGATGTATCTTTTATCGTAGGGTTTTGGTGGATGTTGATGATCCAGTAATTCTTTGTACCAGATGTTTGTTATACTTCAGATGTAATGTGTTTATGGATGTATTATCTCCCACGCGTGTTGGGATGACCTTGTTGTAAATTGTATATGTGGTTATTGAGATGTATGTTCAGACAGTTTTATTTTACTATCATTTGGATGTAATGTTTATTCAGGCAATGTAATTATTTAGGAACGATCATTTGTAATAGTTGTGTTAAGTTGTGTTATATATGTGGTAATATAAATGCTTCATATCTTTATAGTATCTTTTGTTGTCATATGTACATATGTTATGAATATGGTTATTGTTTAATAGGTATTTTAAATGATGAAATGTGAATGAATAGATTTACGTAATCGTTTAATTATGGTTTATTCTATTGTCTTGGTTATGGGTTAGTATAGTAATGTCACCCCATGAACCCGAATGGAATTAGTCATACAACTTAATACTTTGTTATATTGGAATATTTAAATACAATCTTATGTTCTTTTTAAAAAAAAAATTGTTTCATTGTTATTAGTTCCTTTTGGGTTCGCACGGCGGGGCGTTACACAAAGCATGTCGAAAGCAATTCCCAAATTACTCAAGATCAAGAATTTGTATCTCTAAGATGCTAAAATGATCTAATGGGAATTCTCCAATCTACACAAGATGTCACAAATGATGATCATATGATCCATATAGCACATAATCCATCTACCCATTAGATGCTTTCTTTGGATGGACACATGTATGATCTTCATTCAGATCAAGATTCCTTTACTCTTCACATTATTACATGAGAACATGAGGTTATTGTTTTTTACAATCAAGATGAGTTGTCAACATTAGGATTAGATATATCCAAAATTCAAATTGAGGACATTATGTATGAAGATATCCAACATTATCCACTCAAGGAAATAGGATGTACCAAATAAGATATAACAAAGTCAGCAGAGCAACAAAATAAACAAATTGAAATAACAACATCTATAGTGGTCATTTATCAGAGAATGCTTGCTAAAAAATACATCTCAAAACATTTAGAATCAAAGCATGAAGGTACTACATCCACAATACTAGGGGAAACTATGTCTCAAGAAAATGCCAACATAGGGAGAATGAAGAATTATTATGATGAAACCAATGCCAATACTACAAAATTTTCATCCACCCATCACCCCATCCACGAATTGGGACCAACATCAAAAGAAAGATTTGAATCAAAGAAAAAGGAATGTTATGAAAGAAAAATAAGTTGAGAAGCATAATGGATAAATCAAATACACATGGGTACCGAAAAATATAAAGATAGAGTGCATCCCTATCAAACTCCATTAGTCAAAGAAACTATTGGGAAAAATAAAAAAGGGAAAGGTATCCATCAAAGAAATCTACACATGCAAAATCAGGCTTCTCAAGCAATGCACAAAGTATATCAAGTAGATGGTCCTAAATCTATGTATACATTTGTATCCACCCATCATTGCTCATCTTTCCAAGTTTGGAGAGTCAAAAGTTCCAAGCTATCAACCAATCCATCTTTTATTCCTAAACATACTCCACCATCCCCTCCTCCATGCATGATATCCAATTCTCACATTGAATATGTGTATTGGCAACCACCCTTCATCATAAGGATTTAGAAAGCATTCTATTGTGATGTGTGCACAAAGAAAAAGTTAACTCCGGTATCAAAAAAGTAGATCAGGAATCTCAAAGGTTGTATTCAAGCGTACATATCTTGGCAATGTAGCTTCTTAAAGTAGGATATCAATGGCACATTATGATAAAATCATCTACATTGACATCACTAGGTGGTTTGACATGAACTTAAAATATTTTACAAAAAAAAATTTAAAAAAATTATGAAAATAATAAAGATAAAAAACATCGTCCTCTTGTGAAAACCACTATGGTGGTGGTTTTGATAGGTAACATGATGAAAACCTAGAAAATAGGCATCATGTGTAGAATAAAGCATCTATGTGTGCTAGTTCAGGTGAAATAACCTTATCTCATACACATAATAAATCCAACATTCCATCCATCTTATCCATAATCAAACCATTCATCCATGAACTGTTTATCAAATCTATTTTCATCCATCTACATCCATCTTGCAAATTATCTTTATCTTGAAAAATTTTAGTGCACACTTTACACTTGCTTATGGTAAATATCTTGACATGGTTCACTTCCATTGATCCTATCCTATCCAACATTATTTATCCCATGAAGCACTATCCAAATGAGAATCCTCTATTCAAACACCTTATCTTATCACAAGATAATCCTTGGCATCATTTGCATGCCTACCATATCCATGCATCCATACAACTATCCAAGAATCAACCCATGGCATTCCATACATTTCTAGACACTAGGGGCAGATATTTACATCTTGCTTTGGGAATAAATCTTGATCTATATCTTCCAACATATGTGGTGATCCAAACATTGGAAAAACATAAAATGAAATTGATCAAAGCATTTGTGAGCCAAAATCCAAATAAAAAACCCATGACATATTTTGACAAGAAGATGATCCTTATCAAGCTTTATCTGTCATCGAACATCAATCCAAACAATCAATATTAGTCACATCTAATTTTCACTTCAACATCACATCAAAACATTCCCACAAATTTTGTTCCAAACTGAGCTTCAAAATCTTGATCAATTAAATTCAATCTATCCATCATCATTTTGGGATATCCTTCCCAGTCCTCATGTTTCTTAACACTATCCTTGTATTGTTGTGTATCCTCAACAATGTTATCATCATCAATCCATCAACCAAAAAAATCAACCCTGGCTTGGTTTTCAACAAGATCCCAAACAGATCACTGATATCATCACACATATCATATCCAAATTGTCGAAATCATGAAAGTCCAAAAAAATCCAAACCATATTAAAATCCCAAAATAGGCTAAAAAGTTAGAAAATATCAAAAACATGATTACCAAACTATGTTGTCTCTAAGCTTAAATGTAGATAAAGCTAATCTCTGATCAACCCCCAAGACACAAAAACATAAAAACATTCATGTATCTCAAAAAAAACCAAAACATTGGAAAATTGGAAAATCAAAATATTTGTAAAACATCTAAAAAAATACAAAAATAGCCTCAAACATTTGAAAATACCAATTTTTTAAAAAAAATCAAAATCATCCATCCCATTTAAAAATTCACACACAATAAGAAATTCACTCACAATAAATCAATTGTCATCTTCAACCTTTGGCAAAACAAGTGGAAACAAGTATAGCAAATTGAAAGTGTAAACTCAAATGTCAGAGGACTCTTAAGTCTAGGTCAATAAGCAAACAAGTCAGTTAACTATTGGTATCAATAGCCTATAATCTTGTTAGTCTCACCATCATCTGATAACATCATGTCCTAGGCTACATCTTTCCTACAATGGACATCAACATCAGACATCACTGTAGTTTAGTCTTGGCTAGAGGTATGAAGAACATTGGCTTGTTTGTTTTCTTGATCTTTTCTTTTGATGTATCTTATTGCACTCATTTCAATGACCTCTAGATGATGTCTAATAAAAAAATTAGAGATAAAGGAATGGGGCATTGATCATTATCTTTTGTTTGTTGTGTTTGCTGGATGTTCTTGTAATATAATTTAGCGATAATTGCTTTGGTAGATGTGCATGGAAGAGGTTGTGAACAACTTGTTGACTATTACATTGTTAGGTTAGACTTATTTTTCAAGTCCTACAAAAAGTTCAAGGAAAAATGCATAGAAAAAATATCCCTTAAAAACATGCCTTTGGCGATGACTGAACCTAAAATCCTTGAAGAAACCATGATTGAGCCTAAAGAAATTCCAAAAAACCAAGACCAACCCAAGATATATCATTTTCCTATCTCCTCTAAAAGATGAGGTAACAAAAACAATCCCATCACGCCTCTTAAGATAAAACAAGTTTACAAAGATAAAGATAAAGTGGTTAAACAACCTTCCATGGTTCCTTCCATTCCTCCCCTTAGGGAAGAAAAGAAACCTATGTTTGACCAACGTGCTCTTACACAAATGCAACTTAAAAGTTGTACTAAAATAAATAGACATGCTTGAGAGTGTAGGTGTAGGTGTCATGCTCTTGTTCAAAAGATTGTCAAGGAAACAAATAAAGAAAATAAAAATCCAATCTTAACTAAAGAAATGCACAATGAATTTCCCCCTTTCCAAAACAAAATGATCCTATACCGCAATTGCAATAGGAGATAAGACCTTCTTTAGACATTATCATTTGACCTCCTATTGTGATTAAGTTAGATGACAATGAGGAGATTTCTAAAATAGAGGAAGAGGTGCATAATGAATTGAATGCATTTTTTCCTCTTCCATGAGCTTAAATGATAATTCTCCTAAGAAGAGTGTTGAACTTAGTGATGACCCTAGTTCAATGCTTGTTATTGTCTGTTTGGTTAGTTGTCTACCTTCTATATACAATGAACATGGGGTGATCCCACAATAGTGGTTTACAATTTTTGGCCAAACTGGACACTAATTTTATTTTTTTTAACTAAATCTTCACATTCGGGAACCTATAGCTATTAAACCATGAGGAGTTTGAAGATGATGAAAACTAGAGTCTTGTCACATTTTGTCTGAAGATTCTAATTTTATTTTTTTTCATTTTTTTTGGAATCAGATTGCACATTTTTTTCCATCTCCCACAAAAATTGTTTTTTTTCAAAAAACAACATTTTTAAAAAGTGATGCACACCGTATAACGCATAACTTTCATTGTATGTATCAATTTTTTTTACTCTTTTTTGTTGGATCAAGGACTCCAATATTTGGTGCACTCATTTTTTTTTCATTTTTTTTGATAATCTTCTATTTTTCCACTTGTGTAGAATAAAGAGTTTTGTTTTCTGTGAAAAACCTATATTTAATAAAACTTAAAAAACAGATAGATAATATAATCAAAACATATTAAAATTATATTCGTTGGATAGCTCGTTTTGAGGGGAACCTAATACTAGTTGGGTTTATGAGATCTCCTCCATTTTCATTCTCAAATCAAGCTTCGAAGTGCAAAATTCTTAGCAATTTTGGTGCCTCAGGGGGGAGGGTAAAAAAATGAGGGTTCGGTCGAACAAAAAAATAAGGTTCAGTCGAACAGGGGTTCGACCGAACCCATGTTCGACTAAACCCACACTACATACAATAAAAAAATTATTTTAAAAGGGTTCAACTAAACATTCTAAAGATGTTCGGTCAAACACCTTTTAAAAATTAATTTTTAATATTAATATAAATATTAATTATATTCTTTTTAAATTTGAAGGCCATATGACCGTATTTAGAGATTATTGTTGTAGAATACAATCAAAATTTTAAGAAGATTGTATTAGATAAAAGGAGATATTTTGGATAGACTGTCAAATTTTATATAGAATTAAAATGATATATATGTTTGATTTATATATAATTTTACATATAGTAAGGTATATCATAATGTTTTAAGGGAACCCTTGAATAGATAACCGTCATTAAAAAATTTCTTGATAGGCAAAGTCGACCATCAAATTTAATCTTTGGTAGGAGGGAGATACTTCAAAGAGAGAGGGGGGGAGTGGGAGAGAGATAAAGGGTAGGGGGTCCTAGGGTTTAAGGGTTAAGGGTAGAGCAGCTCGAGAGGGAGAGTGGGTAGGAGGGAGAGACTTGAGAAAGAGA
>VDFB02281492.1:246167518-246208913 GCA_007258455.2 Sequoia sempervirens
AATCAGGACTTTAGTCATAATTCAAATAGAAATGAATAATAATTATTTATTAAATTAAAAGTAAATCATAATTTATATTGGTGGAAAGCTGAGAATCTCCTTTTAAAACCCTTTTCGCTTCATCAATTTTGGGTAAAAAGAAGTCATCAGCAACATACCCTACATATACCCATCATATCGCCACCTTTTGGCTCCATCATGATCCTACACATACTCCTATATAATAATTTTAATTTTAAAATTGACATAGTTTCCCATGGAACAATTTGATGGAACAAATTATATAAGTTGTATATAAGTGTATATAATTCTTGAGCTTAAGAATTCCATGAAACAAATATAAGTTGTATATAATTGTAATTTAGGAAAAATGATTTAAAAAAAAATCACTACATTTCAAATAAGGATTGAAAGCATATAATATGGGTTTACATGCAACCAAAAAAAGTGAGAGATGATGCTATCAAACATTCTTGAACTTAAGAATTTTCCATGGAACAAATATGTACATATAATTGTAATTTACACAAAATGATTTACAACTATGTACAAGTTACTATAAGTTCTCATTTGAACATGTATAGGGTTACAAGTGAACTTGAAAACCATGGATATAATCTAAGTCAAAGATTATGGTTCAGCCCGCTCTTCAATAACATGTAGAATTTTTTGATGATCATCACTATCTAGTCTCCATTTTCTTTGGCCACGTGCATGTGGAACTGCATGAAGATGTAGAGTGGCAACAATTATTAAGTGACTATATTGATATACGTTGTTATCAGGTTGATAGTAAAAAAAATGAATCCCATGTTGAACAACTTTGACTTGTTTTAGATATGTCCTTTGTACTACAACAAAACCTGCATGGTAAACATGAACATAAGGTAAGACATATGAACATGTGCAATATTTTCATGCATAAGGTTTGTACAATATATATTTAATGTATATAATGTAATGTGCACATGTGAATACAATGTATATAAAATTTTAAATTCAAACTCACCTGTGGGAAATAACATTTCATCACTTGTTTTAGGTTCTGTTAGCTCATTTATCTCTTCTGTGCAACGCAATAAATAATAGCTAACACCTTCGATGTTTTTAGGCTCTGCTATGACTGCAAAAACATCTCCTATACACCAAATTTACACAAAAAAAAACTAAAAAAATTAGAAATGTCTCTAAAGATCATTAACTAGATATATATAATAATTAAATTATTCAAAACTTACACGTGTACCTTTTCTAACCAATCCTAAAATATGGTCATAATCAATTGAAATCAAAGGAATTTCTTCAAATCTTTCTTCCTCATCTTCATCATATGTTTCTGAAACAGCTAGTGGTACTATATCCCATTTACCAACATATCCAAGTTCTTGATTGTTGCATGCATAATCAGAGTTTCCCTCAATGCACTTAGTGCAAAAACAAGAGTAATCCCTTGTGTCTAATATCCATCCATGACGACTATCTGAACTCCTAACACAATGCAAAGATCTTGTTTTTTCTACCCTCTTGCATCCATGCATCGATCTTCTATCCACACCTAGATACATATGTACAACAAAAAACTTATGTGAACAAATAAGTATATATATATATATTTTAAATTTAAATAAATTCAATTTTTTGATTTAATGTAATTTATACATACCTGATATCTCCCAAAACACTCTATGTGGAATGTGCCAGTTTGTTCTTGAAGATGTGTCAACCACATTTGATGCAAAGTGTTTCTTGCACCATTCAACAACATCATGTGCATTGTCTAGATGATCTTCTGTATAACTCATTTGATGCTTTCTTAAAGCTCATTTGATGCAAGATCCTGCTCCATCATGCTCACCCTTTCCATGCCCACTCTAAAAAAAATCCAAACATGTGGTATTTTGTAGATTTTATGATATCTACAAAGTGCATAGAATGGCCGTGAAGATTTGAAATGTGTTGCACATCCATCTGACCATACAAAATGATTTTCAAAATTTACACCCCTACTTCTCAAATTCTCAAAAAATATTGTAAAGCAATGTTGGATAAAAAGTGTGTCATGCTCTTTATCATCACTAATATAAAAGTGATATTCTTTTTAATGAGTCGTTCTTCATCTATACTCTCAAAACCATCCAATTCTGATTGTGCATGTCGATAACACACATGAACCATAGTAGTGATCTACTTTGAAAAGTAATACTCTGATTGAATCTTCTTTTGATGTACAAAGGAGTGATTTTCTGCAAATTCAACTATTGATAGAACTATTTCATGTGGGAAAGTATCTCTCAATGTTTGGAATCGTTGTGCTTGCCACTTAGCAAAAAATGAATGATGTATGTATGGTTGTATCGATTTTCAAAAATCTTCCATAAATTTTCCAATGGGAATCTCCTCTTCTACATAGTTCAACCTTGTGGTTTCTTTCCCAAAATTTGTTTGCAACTTTACATACTTGTACCTGTGTCAGTAAAATATGTGAATAACTAATAAACCACACTTGATCAATGAAACATTACATCAAAGAGAATCCAAATAATTTGATCTATGAGAAATTGAAACAAATAAAATCTCTAAAAATAGTACTTACCTCTTGCAATTTATTGTCTTTGTTAGGTCAATATCCTCAATTCTTGAAGGAAATTTAGCCAAATTTCCACATGTCTCACAAATTCCTTTTATGCAATTTATTTGAGGTCCATTTTCATGATAACATAGTATAGACTTTATGAACAATCTTGCCTATTTAGGAGGTGCATTTTGAAACCCACATCTTTCTTCTCTCATATTTTGAAACACCTGATAGTAGAGATCAAATTCAATATGATAATGACAACAAGAAGTTTCAAAAAACTTGTTTATCTTCACATAATATGGCTTTAACCTTTGAAACATTATTTTCCCAATCTTTATATGAGGATATGCATTACAAAAGTTCATATACATCTCAAATTGTGTTATGTCTAGCCAATGTTTGATATGATTTTCATAAATACTAGGCCCCATCTTGTATCTCATAACATCTCTAGTATTTGATGATGGACGAGTCTGATCATGCCAAAAACCTGAGACCAAGTTCCTAACAACATCTTCAATCTTGTCAGAACGGAGAGCTCTACACATAATTACCCAATTTCCTTCTAAAATCTCATCCAAAAACTTTCTCTTTTTCTCATATTTTATCAATTTGGTTCTACTATAACCAATTTCAATTGAAAGTGCTAACATTTTTCTTTTTCTTGCTATATATCGATGTACAATAGATGTCAACATCACCCTTCTTGTACTAGCCTTATCCATAGTTTGAGATCCTTTCCCAATGGAATCTAAACCCTTTTTAACATTTTGAACAATATCTTTTTGTAATCCCATGTGTTTCTTCTTATTTGATGTTGAATGGACACCCAACAATTGTAATGACTCTTTGAGCCTATCACAAAGAAGTACATGTGATAAAAATTGGGTTTTTTCAAGTGTATCAAGATGATTGAAATGATGATTGATCATTCCATTTATAGATTTAGTCATTCACCTCTTTCTCTTATTATAAGGCTGGTTGGCATAATATTTGAGTTTCTTCATATCCATTTCAAGTAAATGATCTAAATTTCTATGAGAAATTTGTTTCCCCACCTTCTCAGCTAGTTTTATATGCTCATCCATACCAGTAGGAGGAAGTGATCCCGACCCCTCTCCAACATGCATTTTTTAAACTTGTGCCTCCTCCATATCTTCAAGGACCATGCAAATTCTTGAGTGGATTCATTTGATCCAATGTCTAGATTTGGCTTGACATGAAAATGAAAACTTCATGCTTGTTGAGCCCTTCCTACACATGTGTCACAAAATATTTTGCAAACAAAAGTGAGAGATGATGTTAAATATATAAGTGAAGTTTATGTATGCAAGCAAACAAACTGATAAAACATGATGAGCTATAAGTGAGAGAAGTTTGTGCTAGTTTTATATGCTCATCCATACCAGTAGAAGGAAGTGATCTTGACCCCTCTCCAACAAGCATTGTTTGAACTTGGGTCTCCTCCCTAACTTCAAGGTCCATGTGTTCTTCAACTGATTCGTTTGATCCAATTTCTAGATTTGGCTCGACTCCAGCTTGAGGAATCCCTAAAGCATAAAACATAAAAATAATTTGAGAACATTAAAGTGATGAAAATAAAAGATCAAAGGCAAAAAACAAAAATATTGAAATAAAAAGAATTGGCTTAAGGAATTAGAGTGAAGGATCATATAAACATTGCAACTTGCATGACCAAGATGACTTGAGGACATTTAAAAGTATTTATAGTCATTCAAGTTCAATGATGGTTAGAAACCTTCAAAGTAAAAGTACTAAACACACACTTGAGAGTGAGAGAGAGAAGAAACAAGCATGTACCTTGTTTCTTTCTATGATAATTTTCCAAGTTTTGATCACGCCTCTTTTGTTCTTCTTTTGAAAATTTTCATTGAGATGCATTTTTTCTTTTTCTTTGTTGTCCTATTTTCTTCTTAAACTTAAAGATGACTCTAAAAAAGTCATCTACCAACTTAGTTAAATTATCCTCCAAATTTTTCCTTGATTGATAAAAATGAAAAGTTGTCGAGCTCCAATATTTGCCTCCTTGATAACTATGCAAAAACTTCTTCTCCAAAATTTGTGCTCCAAGTGAATCAAAATTATTCAAGTGTACATGTAATAACTAGATCCTAGTTTAAATGAATCAAGTAGTAAACAAACAAGTTATTTCATTATGGAATTTGTTATTTAATTCATAGGTATGCATGCAACATATCTAGTAATTTTAGAATTTTGTTAAAGTGTCATAAATGTATATTAGAGGTATAATTTGAATTGAATTTTATTAATTGTATTTGAATTGAATTTCAAACTTTAGTTGTAAAAAATGTACAATAGAGGTATAATTTGAATTAAATTTTCTTAATTATATTTGAATTGAATTTCAAGTTACTTTTAAAAAATGTATAATAACTCGATATAATTTGAATTGAATTTCAAGTTACTTGTCAAAAATATTATATCTTGTTCTAAACTCAATGGTTCATGTTGCTTAAGTCATTTTTAAAAAAAAAATTTATTGTGATCAACATGAATGAACTTACTTATAAAGTGGCATTGATTTCCCTAAAATTCTACTAGAGATTAAATGTATATTGAATATAAGGAAATGTAAGTTGTAAGATATCATAAAATAAGAAAATATATATGTATATTGAATATTTAAAGAAAATGCATGCATATATTATGTGTAAACATGTTTAAACCATAAGCAAACACATGTACATATATGTAAAGGGATTCAATACATATAAACATAAAACATATTATAAGTAAAGAGGAAAATGTATGTATATATCATATAAGAAAATATATGTACATATCATAAAAGAAAAATGTAAATTAAAGATCATCAAATGTCGAATATTAAAGATTGACAAATAAGAAAATGTATGTATATCATATAAGAAAATGTAAGTTAGAGATCATCAACTATACTATTAAAGATCATCATATAATCAAATACATTTGGTAAAGATCATAAATCTAGAATGCATGGCCTAATATGAATGTCTACTCCTACATGAATGGCCATCTGAATGAGAACAACCCTACTCTGATGGATGTGCTGAGCCCTGCAAATAAAATTGTGTACAAGATGTGTTAAATACATATAATTTATATTAAATAAATTTTCTAAAAGTTATTTTTAAGTGAACTTGTATTTTTAAATATCAATCTAGATCTATGCATACATAAATATATTGCATGTACATATACACGTGTGATTATATACAAATGTAAAACTCACATGTCCACTGATAGCAGATTCATCCATAGAGTCAATTGATCATGCACATGATCTAGACCAAGGCTAGGAGTGATATGAGGTATGTCCACCTATAACAATATATATACACATATATATCAACTTACGTGAATATCTCTAGTTAAAAGAAAAAATTTAAAATAATGAAAAAAGAATTGAAACATGCACATGCAAACATACATGCACATCATCTGATATCAGATGACCTAAGTCCTATGAAATAGTCGCCTCCACCATATGCACCAAACGATCAAGTGATGAATCAACATCTGCATCCATCTGATCTATCCCATCTCGTGCCATAAATGATGAATGTAGAGGACTATTAAGGTGAGATGGCATCGGTGATGATGAACCAGAACCAATCAACATATCAGTATAACCCATAGTCTATGTAGTTGGCATATGAACTGTAGGTGGATCCTAATGTGCACTAGTGCTTAGCTGAGAGTGATGGGATCCCGAAACTGAACAACCCCTACATCTCAAATCGTCTCTAACATGCTCTATACTGATCCCATTGTCCGATGCAATGTGGGCATATGTCTCCAATAGGTCCTCAGCCAAACAATGCAGAGTCATGTGTGACATATCTCCTATAAGTGCATCAAGCTGTGTAGGAGTAGGGATGCCAGCCATTGTAAAAGGATCCATGGTGTTCCACTGTGCTAAAAATGATGTGGATCAGGAATTTCTAGATATCAAATACTGACCTACACAATCATCATATATCCTAGTGGTGGCAGCTGCAATGTCACCTATAGTGTCAATTGCTTCCTTTTGGGAAGCAACGACAACCTCATCTGCTATGGGGGCTAGAGCTAGGGTGAGAGCAAGAGACTTGTCACCAAACAATACCTTAAACACTAGGGGTGGTCTATCTGCTCCAAGATAGGTGAGCCTATTAGCAATCCTACCATGCCCCTGACCAGCATATGGTGGAATGTCTAGGTAGTTAACTTTGAGGCCCAAATGGACCTCATCATATAACTACTGAACAAAATACAATGGAATCTAGTCATTGTTTGGGTATAGACCATGTGCTACAAGAAATCGTGGGTAGATCAATGAGGCCATAGCATGGTCGACACATCTAGTGACCCGGTATCCCATAACCTTACGCACATTTTGATAAAATGGAAAAAAGGTGGCTTTTATCATTTCTTTGGTGACACTATCTTATATTTGTTTAAGGGAAACGTCACCATGTACTTCTTCGAGCATGTGGGAAAGAATAACAGTCACTCTATCTGGGGAATATGCACTAGTCCTCTCAAGTTCATCTTTTAGTTTTTCTAGACTATGCAATATTAACATGCATGGTTCACTATATATCCCCAGGTTTGCACCCTGTGCTAATGAATCTCTCAATTTTTTTATCTCATTACTAGTATTTGCAAACAAAGAATTTGGCATAGGTGGAACATGATCTACATTTTCCATGTTATATATATATATATACAGTACACCTAAAAAAGCAATGATACTTTGGTAAATAATATATCTAGATAAAGAGAATACAAATCTAAAATAGAACTTGTAATAACTCATCTACTCATCAATAATATTTTCATACTATTAACAATTTAAAAAGAATTGGAAGACAACTATAATCTATAACATAGCATCCTTAAATGGTTCAAATTTTAAATGAAACAATGAAAGAGAGAATAAGAATACAAAGATTAAAGTATAAAATTATTTGAAAATAATTGGGGATAAAAATATTTAATCTAATAGTTGTTAACATAAATGAATTTCAATTATATAGCCAAGAACATCAAAAAATTATAGATTGGAAAGAAAAATAAATATCTCATATTAAGAATCAAATCTAATAAAGTTTGACTTCATTGCATACTTGTTATAAATATCTCACTAATCCAACCATACATATTGTATATGTTAAAAATAAATATAGTTGTTATGCCCATAATTTTTCACTATATCTTGACGTGGATCTCCTTCAACTAGATCAATTAATTTTTTTTTGTAATGTTGGAGGAAAATAGATTAGAGTTTAGTTAGTTTTAATCAATGTTGTATGATTTATTAAACATTTTTTTAATATTTAAATGTAGGTGTTTTGGGGAGTAGCAGTGATTGATCTAGCTCATTGAGAAAGGATATAGGTAGAGAGGAGGAGTGACCTTGACAAGGATTGAGACATGGTTCACCTTAGGGTGGTAGATATGAGTGGAACATATCCATAGAGAAGGATAGGAGAAGAGGATAGATATAGGAGACAAATACCTTAGGGGCACCTTTTTAGTTGTGTGTATGCTCTACAAAGTGGATTTACTCATGAGTGCTTTGATGTATTTGAAGACACATTTGTATGAGAACATAGATAATATGATATGGGAACTATTAGTTGTGTTGATGATGGGTGTGATATTTTGTGTGTATGTTGATGATGTGCATGATATATAGTTATATTTCTTATATTTGGATGCAATTAGGTATGGATCATTTCTTGTAGTTGTGTTGATGATGGGTGTGATATTTTATGTGTATGTTGATGATGTGCATGATATATAGTTATATTTCTTGTATTTCTTGTATTGGGAACTAAGTCACAGAGAAATAGACCAACCACTCAACTCCTTAGAAAATAAGTTTATGAATCTCAAACATTATTCCAATAAAAAACATTAAAAATAATGAAATTCTCTTTTCTTAACGCAAGAATCAAATGAGCATTTGTGGGTTTGCATCCCACCAAGCATGTCAATTTGTAAGCATTGAATTTAAATAAATGAGACATTGAGGAAAATAAATGTAGACTTCAAATTGAATTAAAAAATCACCTCTAATAGAGTGAAAAGATGAATTACACAAAAAATGAACTAAAATTATAATGAAATACATATTGACAAATGGATATATCTTGCAAATGATAAAAAATTTATTTCCCAACTAGATAAAATATACTTGCTCAAAATTGAGACGATAAAATGATGGATTTGATCTCAATTTATAGATTTTTTATATGATGGATAAATTGCTAGGATTTGATCATGTATCATGAGTTTAAAACCCAATTAAAATATGGCTACTATTATTACCTAATTAACTAATTTATTTATTTAATGAAATTTCTTAATTATTTTGATCAATGAATTGATTGAATTATTTTCAATTTTTATCTAATTTGATTAAATATGTTAAATAATTTGATTGATATATAAACTAACTTATCATAATTTTCATTCAATTATCTAGGAATAATAGATTTACTTGGATTTATTTTAATTTATTTCAATATTTGTGAGAGAATGATTCATTTAAACATTTGGTTAATTTATTCTACTCGAGTAACAATGGAGGCCGATTTGATCAATAGGAGAGCATTCATCCCATCCCAAAAAGGGAGTACATTTAGAGTTTGAGACTTTTTTTTCAAATTGCTGAAGAAAATTTTCAAGATTGATTGTTGGCGTGTGGAGTTGGTAATTTGGGTGACCGTAGGTGACCAAATTCTATATGAAACTCTCTAGTTAATGTCTCTCTCTTAGGTAGTGTCTTTATTTTTGTTTAATGCTATGGAAATCTTCTTCAAAATTATGGTTTAGTTGCTTAGTTCGTAGTGGATTATGTTTTATAAGTTCTTTTTGGACCATTCCCTAAACAATGCCATTCAGGATGATAACTTACATAATGAAAAATATTTTGTTGGGTGTTTGTTTAGACACAAAATTTTAAAGGAAAACTCTAGTTTCCTTTGTGTTTGAATTTCTTTGAAATGAACCTTGCAAGAATGGGATGAATCTTTAGTGGATAATACAATCAATGGACATAAAATAGAATTGAGTGCTCTATTGTATAGAGAAACAATGGAGGCACATAAGGAAATGTTGTTTCTCCTCACTCATGTCCCTCACCCTCTACTAGTCTTTGCTATATATATGTGATATATGGGAACTCAAAAAATATGTAATATATGTCTTTTTTTTAGGTTTTTTTTCATTTATGATAGGTTTTCGTAATCAATTTTTTCTATATATGATTGCTACAATCCTATTTGATGGGTCTCTTGGTTTTGTCCCTACACCTTCATGACTTGTGGGTTGACATGCCCTTCTCTTGATAAGTAGGAGGTATTTTTCCACAGCGTGTCAAATTATGATATTGCTATCAGGATTCAACCGTGTAGTTTCGAGTCAAACTCATTGACCCATGTTTCATGAGTAGTGGTTCACCGGAACCCATCTCTCATGATATCGAATGGTCCACTCAACACTCATTGCATCTAGGTGATGCTCACAGAGGTGAAGCACTGGTCCGTCCCGGGAGGTCACCCATCCCAGTATTGCTCCAGCTCAAGCGCGCTTAACCAGGGAGTTTTTCTCTATTTTGTACTTTATTATGGAAATTTTTACAATAAATATTTTAATTAGTTTAGACCTTGATCATTTTGGGTTTGAAAAGAAAAATTAATTTGATTTGATAAAGTGTAGGAATTAAGGTATCATGAATTTTGTTAATAAGTGGATGTTAGGTGTTCGAGTGGGGACCATGGTATGGATATGAGTGTACATGTGAGATTTAGTGTCTACAAATGTTACATCCCTAACTTTAACTATGAATTACTTTGTACTTTTTAGGTAATTATCAAATGAGTATGCATGATTCAATGGTTTGATGCTTAGGAAAAACGAACCTAGAAAAATCAATGTTTTTATGGGTTACGTTTTTTTGACTCAAAATTGACATGTGTTTAAAAGTTGTCAAGATGTTATGATTTCATAAGGACTATGAAATGATGTTAATGATACATTAACCTCAAGATAGTGTTTGCAATATTCAATTTCAGAAATAGGTTTCCACCCTCTAAGAGAGGGAGGGAGAGCATCATCAGAGAGAAGGGAATAGATACATGGAATAGAATAGGTTGTCCCATCTTAAGTCTATTTCTAGTTACTTAACATCTACCTAGTTGTTTTGGGGATAGTGACGTCGTCAAGGTCGAACTTTAGGTCTTTTGCGATTGAGACAAATTTATGATGAATATGTCGCTTCTCATGTCATAATGATTTTGTGTTGTGACCTCGTTTGCGTAATAGGGTGTTCATTATTATCTATATTCTTGATAATAGTTTAAATTGGCTTAATAAGTTGGGGGAACTAATATGATAGCCTGATTCCTTGCAAAAGGAAGTCATTATGATCATCTTTGAGTTTGTTTTATGGGGTGAATATGACCAAGAGACAACAAAAAGATCAATGTCGTCGATCATGTAGGATTTTGTTACCGACTCTTAAATCTTGAATGATTGTCATTTATGTGCGTTCAATATTTAAGCATTTTTACTTAATGACTCATTATGATATTACATGTGGACGTCGATCATTTATGATCATCGTTGAATTCGTTTGTTTCAATGAAGTGCCAATTAGACGATGTAATGACCTATGTCATCAACTTTTCCCATGATTTTAATATTTCTTAGAGTATTATTATGCTAAGATATATGTTGAAAATTGGAAATGGCTACATATGCCAAGAGTTAAACAATAGGATTCAACTTTTATTTAAGAAGGGAAAATTGTTTTGATGAAAATTGTTCAACTCTTAGAATTTTTGGCGATGGCTTTAACTTTTATGTTTATATGAATTGCATAGTTTATATGCCTTGCGCAAATCCCTTAGGTCGCGACATAGAATTAGGAGGTGACAATTCTCTCTCTATGTATATATATATCATTATGCTAATATCAGTGAAATCTCAATGCTTATCAGCTTGTAACCATGATGGCATGATCATCAATTTCTCCTTGTCACTCGCTGAGTCACCCATGCATGCCTGAGTATTGTTGCAACTGCCAGTAGTGGCCCTTAGCTATCAATCAAGAAAATGTTACACAGAAGTGGAGGCATCAGGAGAATAGATAGTTTTTAACTATCATGGAATGGTGTGGACATCAGGAAATTAGATAGTTTTTAACTATCATGGAATGGTGTGGACATGATATACATCGTTTCTAATATGTGAATAAACAGGCTTATGAAGGGGAATTTAGTTAATTATTTATTGTAACCGTTTTGTGTTGGGAGAGATAGCGAGTATTCAAAGGATTCTAGGACATCACTCTCTCTCTTGGCGGTTACTGGGGGGGCTCTCTGTTGGTGGAACGGGGGAAAGGGTGGTCATTTGGGTGGTAAATTTTGGCATTGATATACTATTCCATCTTTTGTTTTAATCAATTTGCAAAACTAATCTAGGAGAATAGGCAAGCCAAGGATGTGGACATTTAAGTAGCCTTTCAATTAACGACTATCACTTATGTTATCTCAGGAGAGGGAGTAAACTAGGCAATGCAAGGATGAAAATCTCATAGTTCTTGTTCATAGAACTTATGTTAGTGCTAAGTGCGCAAAAGACAATGATAGCCCAAGATTGGGTATCATTGGAATGCTTTACCTCAAGGTGAGACAGAAGGAGAGATTCGTAACTTAATTCAATATGATGGTGTTAAACTATAGTGATTGATAACTTTTTAAGTAATAAAGGAAGTTATATATGAGTTCATAACTTCACCTATGTAGAAATTCAGTAGACTAGAATAGACAAAGGGGTCGAAAATAGATCATTATCTTTTATAATTCAAACCTTTTTAAGACTTGAAAGATTAACTTGGATCAAGATCATTTATATGAAATGTTAGTATTCTCTTGATATTATATTGGTGAGGGAATACCTTGAAAACTATGTTTGTTCATGTATATATAGTGTCAACTCAAACACTTGAACTCCATTTTTTCCTTACACACATCTTATCAAAGCATTTTTTTGACACATATCCACATATCCACACATCCACTTTTCCTAATGAATCTTATGTGTATGTCTAATGGTGGCATGTGGAAGGATAAATATGGATATTGAAAACTTTACCATTATCTTGACAACTAATTATGGCTATATGATTATCTTATTGTAATGAACCTAAGTTCATTCGATAGATATTAGTGAAGTTGAATTATGAAGCATGGATTGTACTTTATTATACACATTTTACATTTAAAAATATGGGTCTAATTTTTGCGATATTGAAAGTTAAATTTCTTCAATAGTATATCCAAGGTATAGGGATATTTGTGGTAAGAGTAGTGTAGGATAAAAAGGAGAATATATAAAGAGGGGAAGGTCTAGAAAGGTAATGACATGGTAATGGAAGGAGAAGTTACACTATAAGGTTAGATGGAGAAAGCATAATGATTTTATAGGTATCATCATGCTACTAGAAATTACTACATATGAATCACATGTTTCAATGATACTACTATAAGGGTATGCACATGAATATTTTATTGTAAATGATATTATTATCAAATAATATAATTGGTCCATGTTTTTGGTTGTGGTATTTTTCTTCAAAGAGGATTTTCCCATGTACATAATTATGTTATAAATTTATAATTTATACATTTTTCTTGTAACTAAAATTAAATCTATTTTGCATATTTATCTCTTGATAGGTTAATATGGACATTTTTAATGTTACAAATTATACAATTTGTGGTTCTATTAGAACTTCATAACTTTATATTGTTTGTTTCCATATGCTATTAAGTTCTTATATATGTTTCACTTGGTCTTTCCATTTAGGAGCAAACTATCCATAGCTTTGATTGTTGAAATGGGGAGGCATATTTCATTTACACATAGAACATAAAAATGTATGCAAAATGGGGAAGCAAATCCAATTTGAATTCAACAAATTTGAAAACATTTTAAAAACTTCCAAACAAATCCAATTTGAATTCAACAAATTTGAAAACATTTTAAAAACTTCCAAACAAATCCAATTTGAATTCAACAAATTTGAAAAAAATTGCATCTAGGGTTTCGAAATTTAACATATCAATACATTTTAAACTCTAAAAAATTTGAATTTCAAATACCTAGTGCTCGTTATGGAAGTCAGGTTGATGAAGTTTGGAGAGACCAAGTTGAAGTTGTGTTCACCAGAAAGGAGAAATCAGTTTGCTCGCCATCACGGTCTCGGTTCACCGCATGTAGGGGAAGAAATGGTAATTTTAGAAAGTGATAGTCAAAATGAGAGCTTTTGGCTTTTTGTCATATGTAAAGGGGTTTGGTCGAACCCAGGTTCAACCAAACCACTTTGAATATGATTTTTTTTAATTTAGGTTTTGGGGTTCGACCAAACCAGGGGTTTGGTCAAACCATATGGTTCGACTGAACCCCTTGAGTTTGAGGAAAAGAAAAAAAAATGAATTCTCCTTCCTCATATAAATTGTAAACCACTATTCTGAAGTAACCGCATGATTAGGATGTGGATGACTTGCTAATAGGTTGACTCGCATGTGCCTTATTAGTATTTTACATTATTTATTTTCTTTTGTGTAATTTCATGTGTATAATGTGATCGCTTGTCCTGTTTTGTTTGATATCTCTCTCTTTGTGGAATTCCTCTATTTGTACCTACATTCTTGTCTATGTCATAAATATTTAGTCTTTTTCCTTATCTTTTCATTTGTCTTGTTTTTTCCTTTTGAGGATGACATAAGGCATCGAGGCATTCATGTCCCTTGTATGTTGACCCAAAATATTTTTCTTTATCTTTTCCTTGTCTTATGTTTTCCTTTTGGGGATGATGCAAGGTTTTGAGACATTCATGTCTCTTCCATGTTGACCCAAAAGATTTTTGGGTATGTGTAGGATCATGATGGGCCAAAAAGTGGCAATATGATGGGTATTTGTAGGGTATGTGGCCGATGACCTTTTTTTTACCCAAAATTAATGAAATGAAAAGGGTTTTTAAAGGAAATTATCAGCTTTCCACCAATATAAATTATGTTTTACTTCAAATTTAATAAATTATTATTATTCATTTTCTATTTGAATTATGATTAAAGTCATGATTGATAGGTTGATTGAAAAACATATATTGCTTTCAAACGGTATCACATTTTTGGAATATAAAATATGCATCGCATTCTATGCTTCGCATACTATAGGATTAAAAAAAGAAAAATTAAATTTCACAAAGTTTTGACCAAGTCAAGGTCGTTAGATAGGAGTTTTTATAATTTTTTAAGTTTGTAATAAAAAAATCATAATTAATTATTTACTTGGAAAAAAATTACAAAAAAATATGCATCACATCTAGACATGAGTCCTCTACTTATTTCTAAAATATTTTCATTTTATTGTGGTTAGGGTGGTTAGACAGACACCTACTTATTTTTTACCTAAAATTTAAGTACTACTGCATTGAAATTTCAAATTTTCACCAAATAGATTTAAAAATAAATAAATAAACCTAGTAGTTTAGAAAGTAGATTCAATTTGCTACAAATTTTATTCTTACATATTTTTGAAATAATATAGATAACTTATTCAAATTTTTACCTCAAGTTTTCTAACTCTGATTTTTCTGAATTCTTTGCCACTTAAGGGCCTATTTTTTCCATGATGATCCTGCACATACCCTTTTCTTTATCTTTTCTTTGTCATGTGTTTTCCTTCTAGGGATGACACAAGGTGTTGAGACATTTATGTCCCTTCCATGTTGACCTAAAAGGATTTTTCTTTATTTTTGATTTCTTTGTGTCATTCTTCTTTGTTCTATGTGTATTTAGGGAATGATGATAGTTCTGAGCTCTCTAAAAACATTGTAGCAAGAACATATTGACCCCAAATCTATAGATCCCTCATGTGTTTGGAGTTTTAGTTTTGGGGGAAACCCCTTGTCCCTTTCATGATGTAGCTTTATTTGGAAACATATGACTTGGCATAGGACTTTCAAAGTAAGCTCTCATATTTTCTTTCTTGTTAGCATTTATCATTTGCTACTTTAAAGTAATTGATCACAGTATGGTATTTAGTAATTTCTTTAAATTGGGAGCATACATTGACATTATTCTTTTTCATTTCATGTTTTATTGTGTATTATTCTTACTTCATGTGATGTATCTTTCACTTTTGTGACCTAACATTGGGTGTGATGTCCTTCAAGAGCGTGATCTCTCTTAAAATATTATATTCATCTTAGTGGCTTGATGCCACATACTACATCCCCTAAGTTGTGAATCTTTTATTCTTTGATTGGTCCTCTCTTGGAGACATTAAGAACAATGTTCCCTAAGTTAAGACCTTACATGAACTAAGAAAAACTCATTTGAACATTCCCTACATTGCATTTACATATTTTGGTTATATGGCCACCTTGCATAACACACTTTGTATGCCTACGGAGCCATATTGTTTTTTCATGATTTTCAAGCATACAATGCTTTGCTTGCCTGATCAAGCTCAAATTTCATTGCTATGTGCCACCTTATCAAATTTATCAAGAGGTATAGCTTTGGTTTGGTTGAACGAGAAGCTGAACTTAGGCATGATTTTCCCATAGCCACTTGCTTGTGCATGTGAGCACATAAGGACTACGTGTGGATTTTTTTCACCTCTTTGAATACTCACCTAGTGGATAGCCTAGAGTTCCATTGCCTCAGAGTGATCATGCATTTTTGGACAAACAATCTAGATTTGATCCACATCGTGATGGACAAACGGTCGAGGCTTGATCCCCCCTCTTTTGCTTTTTGTTTTTATTTTCTCTTTGTCTTTGGCAATGTATGCTTGTTCCTTGTGTACCATAGAAAAATGGATCATTGACATTTTCATGTTCTTTTAGGTCTTTCTCTCATGATGTTTGACCTATCTTTATCTGATTTAATGTTGCGATGTAACTTTTGCATTCACATTAGGTCCTAAAAATTGAAATTATGATGACTTGTTAAGGTGTTGCGAAGTGTTGTAACACATTTCTACACTTTTCTAAGACTCTTCTCATTATAATTCATTTAAATATTTCCTTTTCATCACTTATCAAGTCCTATTCTAAAGTTTTGTAAAGTCTTGTAACAAGATTTCATGCTTTTATAGGCTTTTTTTCACCATTTACACCTTTCTTATGCTTTATTTGACCCCTTTACACACTCATAAGACTTAATTAAGTGTATTTTTGAATGTAAACTTGAAAAACAACATTAAATGTGAAATAATTCCAAACACCCACTTACAAGCCCAAGGTGGGACCCATTCGCCATGGGTGGTGAATGAGTCCCTCTTGGCTCCAAATTCAAAATAATTCAAATTTCCCTCCAAGTTTTTATTTAAAAATACCTTATGTCATCCTATGATGACTTATTATCAAGAAATTAGGGTAGAAATGTGTATAAATAAGTGTTTTTCTTCTCATTTTAACCCCCATTCATTCAAGTATTCATTCACTAATTCATTCAAGCATTCAAACCATCAAAGCATCATTCAATCAAGCAAAAATAAAGTATCTTGGAGCAGCCATTGACATATCTTCATATCTCTTCAACAAGTTGTGGTGAGTTTAGTAAATTTGCATGTTATTTATTCATCATTCCTTGTCCATTTCATTTGAGTTGTTTATTAAGGGTTTGATTACTAATGTATACCCTAACCCTTAACCATTTTTTTCCCTTTTGTATGTGTGTTTGTAGAATTTTGTATGCATATTTGTCAAGTAATTAGGTTTTGAGAAGTGGATAAGAAGTCAACAAAGTGTTTCAAGTCAACTAAACCCTATTTCAAGCTTGGAGACAACCTACAGTCTATTTTCTACAAATTTGACTTTGTCAACCCGACAAGAAGATAGGTGTAGATTTGGAGCTACAAAATTGACCTTTGATTTCACAAAATTTTGGAGGAGGATTGATTCACCATCAGTGGTGAATGAGTCCCACCTTAAGGGTGAAAAAGGTGATTTTTTTAGATTCTAGTTCCCGACAATCAGAAAGTAATTTTTCAAGTGTTTTTGTCAGTAGCAGGACTATTTTTCCATCAGTGGCAAATGAGTCCCACTCGTGATTTGCATTGATTTCTACTAGTATTTAGAGCCTTCCAGATTCATCATCTGATTCCCAAGTGCACCCTGTTTATCCTCTTTCAATTATTTTTGCATTAGTTTTCATCTCTATTTCATTTTCTGTATATCACATTATGTTTTCAAACATTGCATATTTCATAGGTTTTGCATCAATAATCTATCAATTTCATTACTTAGTTGCACTTAGAACATTGTATTTAGTCTTAATAAGATCATACAATCCTCTATTTGAGTGAACCACAACAATTTTAGTGTTTTATCTCTCTAGTTTTAGGTGAAAGATCCTAAGAGTGTAAGAGAAGTACATAGAACCTACAAAAATGTTGGTTCACCTTGTTATTTCTCCTTATATCATTTTTCATGTTTTTACTTTTCTTCCTATGTTGGTTTGTAATGGGATCTTGATCGTGTGGGCCTAATCACCACTCTTGATCATTGTCATCATCTCTTACTAGGAATGGTGTATTGGTACCCCTCTTGATGTGTGTTCATATATTTTAGTGTGAGTTTAAATCAATTTCATCCTCTCACTAAAGTGGGGGCTAAATGTAGAGTCAAAAAATGTTGTCTATGACAATTTCACACTTGTTTGGGTCCTCCTTGTCAAAATAAGCTTAATGTTGCCTTGATTTAGTATTGTAATGTGTTTAACACATTCACATTAGAACTTGGGCCCTTGTGAACTAAATGAACTTAATGGTTCCTTATTTAAGGTGTTGTAAAGTGTTGTGGCACACTTTCACACTAATACAGGGTTTTCATTAATTAATTAGGCTTCTTTATGCCTTATTTGGCCTTATTTTGCATCTACAAGCCTTAATTAATGCATCTTTTTGAGGATAATCTTGACATAAAACAAAATTCAATCATAATTAAAGTGTTTTTGGATTTTATGGCCTAAATTTACTGATTTGGAACTCATACGCCACCTTGGGCATATGGATCCCACCTAAGTTTTGAGGCCCCAATCCTGATTTCACATGAATTTAAGCATTTCTTGAAAAGAGTGTCCCATAGCCTAGCCTAATGGGACTCATATGCCACTTTAGGTGTATGATTCCCATGTGGCCCAAAATTAAATTTAATTCAAATTACTAGCGATATTTTATCCTCCTAGATCTGTTATTGTCTTGTAGTGTTGTAATTTCAAGAAATTTGGCATAAACAAATATAAATACAAGGTTATTTCACTCATTTACACCTAGAAACTTGAGTATTCATGCATTATAGAAAATTTGAGCATTCAAGTGTCTTCAAGAGTTTATTATCAGTTATTTTGGAGAATTATTCAAGCATCAAGCATCATGTCAAAGTGATCATGCATCATTTTTTTTTTGAGGTAATAATTATGATATTCAGTTTCACGTGATTCAAGTTAGCATTCAATCTAAGATCTATCAAATTCAAGCAAGAGTCAAGATCTACATCCATTGGAGCCACTTCATACATGTTTACAACACTTTATTGTTAAGGTTTGATTAGTTACAACATTACATTTTATTCATTCATCATTCCTTTATCTCATTTGATTTCATTATAAGGTTTGATTACCAAAATGGGGTTTGACCAAGGAAAAAACCTTTCCACTAAAAAACACATTTCCCCCTCTCTTTAGTGTGTGATTTATAGATCTAGGTTGAAGAATTTCTAAGGAGAAATATTGGAAATAAGTTATAGTCAAGTTTACCAAGTTGTCCAAGTTGTCACCCTATTTTGAAGAGCATTAAAGGACGTCTACAAAGGAAAATTTAGAAATAAATTTAGACTTGGAAATCAAGTTGAAGAGGTAGAGTAGAGGTTGAAAAGCATATTCAGATCTACATTTTCTGAAAAATCCAAACTAGAATGATATGCCACTTCTGGAGTATGAGTCCTAGTACAATCAAATTTAGGAGTTCAAGAATTGTCGTTTCCAAATTTATGTTCTTGCCCAGAAACCCTAATCTAGGACTAAATGGCCCAATCTAGCATATGAGTCCTAGTCTACATTGAATTAAGCTTTTTCAACATTTCTGGTCTCCATTCAAGCTACTATAGTTTTCTAGGTGCTCCTTTGTGCTTTTCTAGTTTTCTATTATGTTTAGCATTACTTTCTAGGTCATTTGGTGAAGCTTTCCATATCATTAGATTCAATCATTAGATCTTGCATATCATTTATCTTTCCAAGCCCTAGCTTGGTGGTGAACCCTCTTTTAGTCTTTAATTATACCCTAGGACATCCTTATTGCAAATCGCTTTCCACTTTGCATGCTCGGATTGAGATCTTTAGGGTTTCCTTGAATCAGGGTGAAGAATATTGTTGTTTTATGTCCTAAACAATAAGCAATGAAAATTCTCCACCTTCCAAGGGTATAGGAATTAGGGTTTAGGATATTTGATATAGGGTTGAGGGTAGTGGGTTTAGGGTTAAGGGTTTAGGGTACAAGGTTGAATGTTGGGTTTAGGGTTAAGTATAGGGTTGATTGTTTATGATTTAGGGATAATGTTTAGGGTTTATAGTATAACATTGAGAGTATAGGGTATAGGGATGATGGTTAAGGGTGTAGGGTTTAAGGTATAAGGTTGAAGGTTGAGGTATAGTGTTCAAGGTCAAGGGTATATGGTTAAGTGTATACGATATAGGGATTAGGGTTTAGAATATTAGGTACAAGGTTGAGGGCATCAGGTTAAGGGTATAGGGTTGAGTGTTGAGAGTGTAGGGTTTATGGTTTAAGTATAGGGTTGAGGGTATAAGGTTCAGGGTTTAGGATATAAGGTTGAGGTTATAGGGTATAGGGATGAAGGTTGAGGGTGTAGGGTTTCTAGGGTTTAAGGGGAGGGTTGAGGGATAGTGTTCAAGGTTGAGGGTATAGGGTATACGAATGATGGTTACCACTACATCACTCCCTACCACTCTCTCTATTGCTCTTTATCTCTCTCTCTCTCTTTATTGTGTATATATATAGAGAGAGAGATGATGCAACTTGCTAATTACTAAAGTTTAACCTCTTGATTACTAAAATTTGACTAAGTCTGAAAAATTATAAGATCTTCCAAAAACTAGAATTTGCATTATAACTCCTAGAGATTTGAAACCACTATCAAACATCTTGAAACTATATACATGAAATATAACTTAAATTATAAACAATTAAATGTCTATATGTAAATTTTTATTTCATGTATATTTTTTCCCTAAAAGACAAAGACAAGAAAGAAAAAGAAAAGAGAAAAAGTTCAATGCAAGAAAAAATTCAATTTCAATGCTCACGTTTTGTGATTACCAAACCACCATGTGAATGCATAACACACTCACATTTTGGATTGGTAATGACCGAGCCTAGGCTCAATCACTACCAACCCATAACATGAGTGTGTTTTGTTATAACATGCTCGTGTTTTCTCCATTTTGGGTTCAAAAAGTGGAGTGGCCACAATTTGGCCCCCCATCTTTGTGCACCTTCCTGAATAAAAATAAAAACCTTGGAATTGAACTGAAATCACTTGATATTGTACACTTAGAGTAGAGTAGGTGAAAAAATTACATTGTATAGAATAGATATGCATTGACATTCATAAACAGTATAAGTTGAAACCCTAGATATTGAGTTATAGGTTATTGTGAGAAACATTTACATTGCATACAATAGATTCACATTCTTGGGAATAAAGAATATAAATGAAAAATCCAATGAAAAAAATATTAGGTCGAAACCCCAAATATAAAGTTATAAGTTTGTGAAAAATATTTGTATAGCATACAACAGATTAGTATTCCTAGGCATAAAGAATTAATAGCAGTCTAATTTCAATGTAGTTATTTTGGTTAAGTTTAAACTATCTATATTTTTATACCTTATTTAATCTTATCAAATACAATGTTGTTTGTTCCCTAGTCTAGAGAGGAAAAAATTATTAATTTAAAAATGGTGAAATCTCTTACAACATTTGAGGGTCTTAGGTTGCAAAGGTCCAGATCTAGAAGTACATAAATTTTGGAAATGCATGAAAACCTTTTTTTCTATATGAAGCACACACATGCAAGAAATTATATTTTTAGAGCAAAATAGTATATTTAAATGATAATTTCAATAAAAAAAATGTTGCAATTTGATTGGTTTTTCCCAAAAATGCAAAAACCAAGTGCTGAAACTCTATATCCAAATATAAAATTATGTAGTGAATTTCATTAAAATTTGTCTTTAGTTGTATTTTTTATAAAAATAATTGGTAGTTGTGTTATTGTTATTTTGTGCCAATAGTGGTCATGATGGCCCATCATGATCCTGCATTGCCTCGACCTTCACTCCACACTAAGACACACTTACAAACTCTTAACACACATATAGAAACCCAAACTACATGTTCCAATTCTCCATTAGCGAGCATACCTTCTATGCTCATACCAATCTTCTACTAGCGCTCTAGCTATGCAAAAGGAATTTTTATCTTGGTCAATTTTATTTCCCCAATGTCATTAGTTATCACTTATTAAGAAAACTCCACAACAAGATATTCTTGGGCCCTTTTCTTCCCCATCAAATTTTGGGAGCCACACATTTCCTACACCCTACATCTCAAGTCCTAGGCTCATCATGCCAATTCACTATTTAGGCATGCACAGAAAACAAGGCATAAAATATGGCATAAAAAATTGTCTTACAAAATTTGAACATGACCTCATAATTTTTTATTTAAAAATTAAATAAGGAGACATTTTTACCCCACATTAAAATTTATTCAAAACAATTTAGAGATTCAAATTTTTTTAATAATATTTACAAAAGAAAACCCATAGAATTCCCAAATCTACCATTGAAGAAAAGCTACAAAATTTAAATTTTCTAGAAGTTCCCTTTTGTTCTAAATTGCAAACAAAACAATTTTGAAGTCAATTTCACATTTCATGAATTTTAGGAATTTTTTGTTATAACCATGGCTCTATTTGGGTGTTATTCAAAAAAAATTCTACACAGTTGAAAGTAGAAATTGAATCTAATATGGGGGTCTTATGCTTCCTTAAAGGTAACCATGGAAAATATTCAATAAAATAATTCAAAACAAGAGAAAATGAGAAGAATTACATCAATTATGAACTCACAAAAAAATATCAATTGCCTCTAACTTGAGGTGTGAATACAAATGACAATCTATGCAACCTTCATTCATTCCTATGCAAATCCAATTCCTAGCCAAACGAATCCATTCCCATGCAAACCCATCCATTTTATACAACTTCCAATTTTTAGAGGAGAGGGTTTGAGAGAGCATTTTTAAGGAAAAGACAAGAATGAATAAAAAAACTGCCTTTTTCCTTTCTATCTATTTTCCCTTTTGTTTTCCTATTTCACTTTCACTTTATTTTATTAATTCTTTGTAATTATTTCTTTCTAAAATGCCAATAAAATAGTTTTTAACTAATCATTTTCCAAGTTAATAATATTATTTTTTTTAAATCTAGTTTTCTTTTTCATTTTCTCACATCTAGTTGTTATTTTTGAATTCTAACGAATGTGATGACTATTGATGTTCTATGTATTTGTAAATATTTCATTTTGGAAATGAAAAAGGATGGCTTTTGGAGGCATATTTATCTCTTCACAAGATTATAATATTATTCATTTATACTCTCACAATACCATAGTTTCTCAAATGAGGTATTGTTACTTGAACTCCCAATTGAATTTAAATCATTATTAAATATTTTTCTTATGTTTTCATAATCATAAATGTATTCCCCCAATGTATTTCAAATTCATTTGAATACCCCTAAAACAATAGTTTTAGTATATTTCCACCTCCTCAACCAATTTCTTCTCAAACTAAAATCAACTATCCAACCTCTAAGGTACGTCCCTAAATTCTTTATGAAGCATGCCTCTATCCTCCAATTGAAAATTGATGTAAAGTAAAACAATGGCCAATAAATTGATACTAGGGCACAAGAATTTTGTTGAAAATTGAACCATTCATGTTTTAATCTTATCCTGTGATGACTAAGTAGCAATAAACTCTTTAAGAATTTTCATCACCAAATGGAGTAGATTATTCAAGATGATGGTTGGGATGTTTATCTAAACTTCAATGCCAACATTGATCATTCATATTCTCTAACATCTTTGTTCAAAGTCTTCCTTGCATATTTTAGAATCTAATTAATATCTTCACTATGTTTTGCCACAAAGTCCTTGGCATTTTTTGTTGTTTTTATTTTGATTATCTTCAATTTCACATCTACTCTTGTCCTGCTATTGTCATTAGTGAGAAACAATGTGTCTTATACCTTATTCATCCTTCTACCTTAAGAATTAGTCTACGATAATCCAATAATATGTATATATAAGCACAATTAACCATATATATTATGTCTATGTTAATTGTACTTGGGTAAAAGCACAAAGTTGTGTCACACTTTAGCCAACTTATTACACAACTGAATTTAAGTATTTCTAACTAAAAATCAATTTTGGTCAAACATATGATCTAGTAAATTCATTCTAGCTAAGTTAAATACTTCCACAACTTTTTCAACCAAAATTGTTGGCTAAAAATATATGGAGCACCACTTTGAGTCCAATTTACCAAAAAAGTAAAATTATTTGAAAAACTTGAAGTTTCAATAACTCCTGTCAATGTAAATAACATTTTTTTTTAATATAAAAATACCCTTTTGTAAAACAACTGTTTTTTTATTCACACATATTTTAATATTTATTTAAAAATATATATTTATCAAAATTGAAAAAAAAAATATCCATGCACTAAAATTTCAAGTTATAAATACATACAAAAATTTTTAAAGAAAAAAACTAAAATTTACTATAAAAAGTTTGACGTCCCATGCAACTTCATTTTTCAACATTTTATCAATAGCTAAATTATAGTTTTAATTTATTAAAAACTAATTTAAAATAATTTTTTTAATTTTTTAAAAAAATAAAAACATAAAATGTACTAAAAAATACATATTTTATTAGTTTACATCATTTCAAAATTCAAAACATATTTGCCACTTATGAGTGATTCAAGTTTAAAAATTGGATCAGTGTTGGACATTTCCTTTATAAATGTGACACAACTTTGTGCTTTTACCCACTTATGTCTATGCATTTCATTCCTAAACTAACGTGTTTATACTTCTCCCTTTTCAAATTTATTATAATTACATTTTTTTACATAAAATTACTTTATTGAAACCAAACATCAATTTTTTATAATCAAATATCTAAATAGAATAACAATTAATATTTATATATATAATTAAACATCATAAAATTGTATATTATAATATTCATTTAACCAAATTTACCTCATATAAATTAGCTTAAAAAAATTAAATCAAATACATCCAAAAGAGAAACATATCATTATATAAGCTAATTTAATAATATATAATTTTCCTATTTAAAAATAAATAAAATTAGCTCTTCAACTAAGGAAAACTCTTAATATCCTCATAATGGTAAAACACGTGCTTGCGTAAACGCGTTCGATGATGCACTTAGTGACAACAATAAATACTGTTCGTATAAGACAATTTTTTTAAGTGTTACGCCCATGCTTATCGAAAAAATGTCAACTTGAGTGGCTTCAAATTGCAATGGCGTGATCAACGTGGGCGTTTACACATTCCTACCTAGTTATAGGGAGTGCATTATAGTCAATAGACTAGGTAACGGATAGAGTTTTCCGTTCTGTAAATATCTTCCACGGTTTCTAATAAATAATTAAAAAATAAAAGCTACTTAAAATCCTGAAATCCAACTAAAACAATGAATTTCAACAAAACAGTTATCCGTGTAAGAAACATTGGAACCAAATCATATAAATCTGGAGTAACTTCCGGACATACAATCCACACTCTACAAATTTTCAATAGGTGCACCGTTGCGGGATTCAAGAAGAGTTTTCCTAATAGTTTCCAGTACTTCTACCACCTCTCTGGCTGAGGGTCTTTCACTGGGGGACTCCCTTGAACACTCCAGACCAACAAGTAAGAAAGGAATGAGACACTGATGTATTTCATATTCTCCTGTATCCTTCATCATTCTCATGTCAATAATCTCCTCCAATTTGTTATCAAAATGAGTGCTTACCCAGTTGCGGAGGTTCAATCCTCCCACAAACATATGGTTGGTTGGACTCTTTCCAGTTACCATCTCCAACAGCATAATGCCATAACTGTAAATATCGCCCCTGGTGGATACCTTTCCACCAAATCCATACTCTGCATTACGAAGCAAAAGAAGAAATTTGATTAGAGCATGTACAGGAGCCATTTGATAATAGACAGAGCATATGGAAGGGAGAAGCTAATTACATAACTGAAAGCAAGTACCTGGTGCAATGTAGCCCATCGATCCTTTCAGAGCTAGAGTGGAAGTACTTCCTGAGTCAATGGTACTGGTGTCTGACCCACAAATTATTTGAGCAATGCCAAAATCTGCTACATGTGCTGTCATATCTTCGTCCATAAGAATGTTGCTTGGTTTTATATCACAGTGTACAACTTGTAGAAAACAGTCATGATGCAGATATTCTAATCCATGTATAACATCGATTGCTATGTTCAATATCTTCTTGAAGGTCAACGAGTTACCCGTGGAATGCAATACTGTGTCCAAATTCCCTCTGGACATGAACTCTAAAACCAGTACTTTGTGTCCAAATTCTAAACAGAAGGATATGATTTTTACCAGATTCCTGTGCCTGACTTCTGCCAACACTTTGCATTCCCTGATGAAGCTCTTGCTGGCTTCCTCATTTTCCAAATTTAGAAGCTTGAATGCAGCCACTCTACCATCACCCGTAATGCCTTTGTACACTGAGCCAAAGCTGCCAGTCCCCAACAAGTTTTTCTGGTTGAATCCATCAGTGGCTTTAATGATTTCTTGATAGGAAATCCCCCTGTCATCCATGAGTTTCAGGGGCAGAATGTCACTGTGAGAATCGGACTTGACCTTACGCCTCCTGTAAATTAGTCCCAAGATCAATAAACAAACTAATAGGAAGGCAATGGTTCCAGCCACTGGTGCTAATATTCTAATAATGTTGGTGTGGTCTTTTTGCCGAGTATTGAGAACAGAGCATGAAGGTAATTGGATCCATTCTCCACAGAGAAACGCATTTCCCATAAATGACGCAGCCGTCAAATTTGTAAAGATGCCTTCTTTTCTGATCTCTCCACTGAAGTTATTGAAAGACAAATTCAAATACTGAAGCATATTCAGCGACCTAAGAGACACAGGGATCGAACCTGAAAGATTGTTGAAAGACAGATCCATACTGACAAGACTTTTCAATCCACTGAGAGAATTGGGTATTGGCCCTTGCAATTCATTTGAAGAAAGGTTCAGATATTCAAGTTGCACACAGCTTTCCAGAGTAGCTGGAATTTGACCTACAAACCTGTTAGCTGAAACATCAATAGCTTGAACATGAATCATCTTCCCAATCTCCAGAGGCAGAGCTCCTTGCAAGGAGTTTCTGGATAAATTGAAATAAAACTGTAAATTAGCAAGACTAGCCACTTCACGGGGTATGCGTCCACTGAATTGATTGTTAGAGAGATCCAGTAGTTGCAAATTGTAACATTTTCCCAAACTTGCAGTTATATTCCCGGATAGTTGGTTGTGGTTAAGCAGAAGATGTGTTAACTGTTGAAGGCGACCAACTGTATCAGGGATCTCTCCAGAAAGGATATTATGGCTCACTGATAGCTTACCAAGGCTTTCTATTTCACCAATCTCACTGGGTATGTTTCCTTCTAGCCTGTTGTTGTCCAGCACTAATCTTTGCAAATTCCCGAGGCTTCTCAGAGAGGATGGGATGCGGCCTGTAAGGAGATTGGAAGACAAATCAAGGTCCCTCAAGTTCGTTATGTTGGCAATAAGTGAAGGTATAACTCCTGTTATGTTGTTACTATATAGTGACAACAGTGTAAGATTTGATGGAAGCTGCTCTGGCAAGTATCCAGTCAAATAATTGTCATGAATCAATAGGCTTTTCAGGACGGTACAATTGCGGAGAGCAGTAAGAATGGGGATTGTGACAGAGCTGCCGCTAACAAGTTGATTAGATGAGAGGCTAAGCGATTGAAGTTTTGAAAGCCTGCTCAGAACCAATGGCACTTCTCCACTGAGATGATTTAGCTCCAAATCAAGGTCAGTCAGTTGTGTACAATTGGCAATTGTCGGTGGGATGGTGCCTTTTAGCTGATTGTCCCATAGATATAGAACTTTAAGGCGAGATAGCTTGCCCAATTCTGGTGGGATAGTACCAGTCAAACTGTTGCTATAAAGGGCCAATTCTACTAAGCCTGAATTGTTTGATATTGATGAGGGGATAGGGCCGGTTAAACGGGGATTCTCAAACAGGAGAAAAGAGGTCAAGCTAGATAGCATTCCCAGTTCAGGTGGAATGTGACCTTCAAGGTCAAGATCTCCCATATACAATATTTCTAGGTGAGAGAGATTTCCTAGGGAGGAGGGGATGTTACCAGAAAGACTGTTGGAGCCGAGTCTAAGGAGTCGGAGATTTGCAAGCATACCCAACTCTGCAGGAATTGTTCCAGTCAATTCGTTAACAGCCAGGGACAATTCTTCTAACTCCTTGCAGGAAGTCAAATTCTCTGGAATCGGACCCTGTAATCTATTGATGGAAAGATAGAGAGCCTTTAGGCCACAAATTCGCCCTATTTCCTGTGGAATTTGTCCTGCAAAACTGTTGTTAAGGAGATCAAGTTGTGTAAGAAATGAGAGGTTGCCAACTGAAGGGGAGATGGAACCTTCTAATTGCATATCTGCCAACTCAAGCAATTGCACTCTATTTCTGGCTGAATCGCATGTAACTCCAGTCCAATTGCAGAAGTGAACAGTAGGAACCCAATTGGCAAACACATTTAAAGGATCTAAGGTGATGGAGTTCTTGAAATCTATGAGACTTTGCTCATCAGTAATTGCAGAGGTGCATGGCAATATAAAAAGAAAGAGAGCAAAACACAGTCCGAACAGGGGATGCATCTTGCCGAACTGAGTATCATTACCCCGGGATGTAAATGCAAAGATGAAGATCCGACTATCTTCTCTTATCGTACAACATCTATTTTATTGGCTTCACCGAAACTTCAACGCCCGCTGGAGGCCCTGTCTGGGTCAACTTAACTTTAAGACTTAAATGTAACTAAACTTCATAGTTGACAGTCCATATTGTCGGCGGCATTGGTAGTTGGCTCGCTGACAATGCTTCCAAAATATCTATATATAAATATTATGTAGGTACAACTGTCAACAGTTTTACTTCAGTGATATAGGAGCATCACGTTTCCCTGTTCACACACTTCATTTGCTCAATATGTAGTGATTTCTCTCATACCAGTCATATTAAATCGCTGAATTTTAACATAAAACATTACCAGTAGGAAAATAACAAAATAATAAGATAAGGGATGTTGACAAGAAACAAATAAAAAAGTCGAAAAAGCAATACGTTATTGGTTTGGCAATTTCTACGTAGTTGCTCATGCTGTATTAGTAATTTAATTTGACCGGACAATAGCATTGACAAAGAGTTCAGAGACAAGCTTAACAAGGATAAATCATTGTTTCTTTTTTGTAGTCAAACTAGAGCATTAATTTTAGTTAGTTATATCATCATATATTCCTATTTTATAAAGGCTAGCTCATCTTTTTTGAGGGGTGGATTTTTGTATTCAAGCAGATTTGATAGGATGCGGCTATTCTACCTTAAAAAATGCATGTCAGAGGGATATAACATACATAAAAACATCCATAAAGCATTATACAAAATGGTAACCAGGGACCCATCAGACTGTTGGAATTACTCCCAAGTGCTCCCACCAGCATTAACTTCACCGTACCTTTCTGCAGCAATGAAAATAGAGTCTCCTCTATTTCCTGCATACGCTACAATTTTGTCTGCTTATTTTCTGTATGAAGACGATTTTTGCCTATGGATTAAATGCATAAATATGTCCTTAGATTTTAAATCTTCGCTAGAAAAGACTTTGTATTAATTGTTTTGTGTACCCTCTCTTGGCTTGACTTATTCATAGACTTTAAACTTTCTTTGGTTTTTGAGCTGTATGTTATTAAAATAAAAACAGAGAGCTGTCTTTAGTTTGTGGGGATGTATGAAATAGAGAGAGCTGCTAGTATCTTTGTAATTTGTAACAGCTTCTTTCGAAAATATACTGCTGCAACAGTTTGAAGAGACAAAAACAGGGGAGTTTTAATCTGTATTTTCTTTCTGGGAAAAGTAAAAGAGCAGCAGCTCTAAGTTTATTCTATGACAACAGTTTTGAATGTCTTTGAGATATATAAAATATGAAATCGAAATCTCTTTCAGATTTATGTGTTTATATTTTTATTTTCTGCTTTCTGTTTTAATACTCTCCTCCTCTGCCTCTTCCCTTCACTTGGTATCAGAGCTAAAGGTCAATATTGTAAAAGATTTTCAAAGGCTTTGCAAAGAGTTAAAAGGGTTTTTCAAGCAAGTTATTTTCAGTCAGTCAGGGCAGCTCCAAGCACAAGTTTAACAAATCCACAGATCCCACAGTTCAATGGGAAAAATTATGACTACTAGGCAATCACAATGAGGGCATTGTTTTGTGCTCAAGATTTATGGGAGTTTGTTGAGAATGGTTACCCAGAACCAGCAGTTGCATCAGTATATAATGCATTAACTCAAGCAAAGAAAGACATATTGAAGGAAAATAAAAAGAAAGATTCGAAAGCCCTCTTCTTCATTTTTCAAGGAGTAAATGAAAGCATTTTTCCAAGGATTCAAGTAGCAACAAAGTCCAAGCAAACATGGGATATTCATCAAATAGCTTATCAAGGAATGGAAAAAGTGAAAATAGCTAAGTTGCAAATGCTAAGAAGGGATTTTGAGACCATCTACATGAAAGAATCAGATACAATAGACTCATTTTTCACTCAAATCATTGGATTGGTAAATCAAATTAGATCTCATGGTGAAAACCTTGAAGAGAGAAGAGTGGTTGAAAGGATTCTAAGGAGTTTACCCACAAAATTTGAAACAATTGTTGTCACCATAGAGGAAACAAAGGACCTCGCACAGTTTTCAGTTGATGAGCTGCATGCATCACTCATTCTCATGAGCATAGGCTGAGCAGGTCAACAAATTCATCATTAGAGCATGCTTTTAAAACACAAGTTTCAATCAGCCATGGTAGAGGTAGGGGAAGATCATGTTTTAGAGGAAGAGGAAGAAATTCATATAGAGGTGGAAGAAGCAACCCATCAAGTTCAAGTGGAAGAAGTAGCAGCCAATATTCAAGTCAAATCCCATCTCAAAATCAGCCTCAAGGCCAAAGGTATGAAAAATTTCAAGTCCAATGTCACTATTGCAAAAAATATGGGCATTATTTAAGTGAATGTAGAAAGAAACAATATAATTCTAGACAACAAAATGCAAATTTCACAAAAAAAAATCAAAACAAAAAATTAGAACAAAGCACTATGTTTTTGGCATGCAATGTTGCACAAGCAAATGAAAAAAATGTATGGTTTTTAGACTCAAGTTGTAGCAATCATATGATTGAAAATTTAGAAATATTCTCTAGTTTGGATTAGAGTGTAAAATCAGATGTCACATTGGGAAATGACAACAAAGTAGAAGTTAAAGGAAAAGGGAACATCAACATTCTAACTAAATAGGGGGAGAAGAAGTATATTTCAGATGTGTACTTTGTGCCTGGTTTAAAACACAATTTAATGAGCATTGGATAGCTTGTTCAAAAAGGTTATAGAGTATTTTTCAAAAACAAAGAATGCACAATTTTAGACGAATATCCAAGCAACTAGCTTATAGCAAAAGTCCAAATGAGCAGTAATAAGATGTTTCCCTTAAGGATAAAACCAGATTTGAAGGTAGAGTTTGCTCTAGAACAGCCCTCAATAAACCCAAAAGTACATGAAGAAAAAGTTGCAGTAGTCACACAAACAATCTTTCAAGCTGAAATTAAGGATGAAAATTGGTTATGGCACCTAAGATTTGGACATTTAAACTTTGGAAGCTTAAATCTATTGCATAAGAAAAGAATGGTGAAGGGGCTGCCTCTAATAGAAAAACCAGATAGAATATGTGAAGGTTGCATCTTAGGAAAACAACATAGAGAATCATTTACAGCAGGGAAGTCAATTCGTGCAAATAAACCATTAGAAATTGTTCATTCAAATTTGTGTGGACCAATGCAAACAACCTCCATTGGTGGAAGCTACTACTTCTTGGCATTCACTGATGACTACACAAGAAAGATATGGTCCACTTTCTAAAACATAAGAAGGAATTGTTTGATTACTTTCGTCAATTTAAGGCTTTTGTTGAGAAGCAAAGTGGGCATCACATCAAAGCATTGAGAATGGATAGAGGTGGTGAATACATTTCAAATGACTTCATAAATTTTTGCAAAGACCATGAAATCCACAAGCAATTTACCACTAGATACACCCCTCAACAAAATGGTGTAGCTGAAAGGAAAAATAAAACAATTATGGAAATGGAAAGAAGCATGTTGAAGGAAAAACATTTGTCAAATGAGTATTGAGCTGAAGCTATAGCATATGCAACATATATAATTAATAGATGTTCCACTAAAAGTGTCATCAATATGATTCTAGAAGAAGCATGGAGTGGAAGAAAACATAATGTTTCTCATATGAGAGTATTTGGATGTGTGGCTTATGCACATGTACCAAATGAATTGAGAAGAAAGTTGGACAACAAAGAAGAAAAATGCATATTTGTAGGATATGGTGATGAATCCAAGGCACACAAGTTATACAATCCAATCAGCAAGAAGGTTATAATCAACAGAGATGTGCAATTTGTAGAAGATGAAGCATGGGATGAAACTTTGGATAAAACAATCAATATTGCAGCCAACTTGCCACAAGAAGATAATGAAGTTTTTTATACCAGCAAATACTCCATCAAATGTGACTCCTTCCAAGGTGCTGTCATAATAGTGGTTTACAATTCCTGAGAGGAACAGATTTTAGCTGAAATCACATATTTTTAGAAAATATAATGATTTAAGCCTCAAAAAGTTCCATTTTAAGGATTCCAATTGAAGAGGGTTTGATCAAATCACCTTAGATCAAACCCCCTTGGATAGAACCTCTCTAGTTTTAAACCGTACCTATAAATGTGTCTCCTTTACACCTATCAAAATGTTGATAAAAAATCACTTTTGATTTAGCTTTTGGGGGATCAAATGAATTCATTTAAAATTTATTTCAAATGATTATGGTATTCCTCAGGACAAGCTATCCAATGAATATAATTTTAATATGTTTTGGTTTTGTTATGTATTTGTTTTAAGTTTTATTTAAACATAGGTTTTTCATAATGAATTTCTTTGTTCTTCACATGTGGAAAAATAGAAGATTAAAAAAAATAAATTGAAAAATATGAGCGCACCAGATATTGAAGTCCTTGATCCAACAAAAAAAATAAAATAAAATTTTGACATATACAAAAAATGTTACGTGTTATGGTCACGCTATGTCTGAATTGTAATTTGTTTGACTTTGAAACTTGATTAAGTAAAAAATATTTAATAAAAAACTATTTAACCAAGTGGAAACACTAGATATCAGAGTTACAAACCTAAATTTGAAAGAATTAGAATTTTATCCTTCATGGAAAAAAAGTTATGCGTTATACGGTGTGCGTCACTTTTTAAAAATGTTGTTTTCTGAAAAAAATCAATTTTCGTGGGAGATAGAAAAAGAAGTACAATTTGATTTCAAAAATTTTGCAAAAAATATTTTTAGAATCTACAGAAAAAATTTGATGAGACTCTAGTTTGCACCATCTTCAAATTCCTCACAGTTTAACCACTATAGGTGCCTGAATGTGAAGATTTAGTTAAAAATAATAATTTCAGTGTCCAGTTTGGCCAAAAATTGTAAACCACTATTATGGGATCACCCATTGTACACCCATTCATGGTCAACAAAGTAGTCAAGTGGCACCATCATCAAGTGTAAGGGAAGCCTTACGCATTCAAACAAGCATTCCAACAAGTGGACAAAAAACACCATCAGCAATAGGAACTCATAGTGCAGGCCCATCAAGTCCACATTCAACAAATTCAAGTGACATGTCAAACCCCACACTAGCAAGCTTAAGGAGACAAAAAATTAGAAGTTTAAGAGAGATTTATGAGAAAAATGATGGTGAAAATAATACAGGTCAGAATTCTCTTTTTGCTTTGTATTCACATGTTGAAGATCCAATTCATTTTGAAGATGCTATTAAAGAAGAAAAATCGGTGCATGCAATGGATGAAGAAATAGATGCTATTGAAAAGAATCAAACATGGGAGTTAATGAATCTTCCACAAGGAAAAGAATTGATAGGAGTGAAGTGGGTTTACAAGACAAAATTGAATACAAATTGTGATGTGCAAAGACACAAGGCAAGACTTGTAGCAAAAGGTTATTCACAACAACCCAGGATAGACTACAATGAGACATTTGCACCGGTATCCCGTCTAGACACTATGAGAACAATACTAGCCATAGTAGCTCAAAACAAGTGGGCAGTATATCAAATGGATGTGAAATCAACATTTTTAAATGGAATATTAGAAGAAGAGATCTATGTGGAGCGGCCACCTGGGTATGAGATTTTGGGTCATGAAGACAAGGTTTACAAGCTCAAGAAGGCACTCTATGGACTTAAACAAGCTCCAAGGGCATGGTATAGTAGAATTGATTCTTACCTTTTGCACAATGGCTTCAACAGGTGCAGCAGTGAGCCTACATTGAATACCAAAATGAATGAGAAAGGTGAGATTATAATTGTTTGTTTATATGTTGATGACTTGGTATTCACAGGTGATTTATCAATTGACATGTTCAAATCAAATATGAAGAAAGAATTTGAGATGACTGATTTGGGTTTAATGAAGTACTTTCTTGGCATTGAGGTGAATCAAAATGAAAATGGCATATTCATCTCTCAAAAAAAATATGCAAATGACATTTTGAAAAGGTTTAATATGATGAATTGCAATGCAGCCCCAACACCTATTGTCACAGGTTTGAAATTGAGCAAAGATGACAAAGGAGCAGATGTAAATCCAACCTTGTACAAAAAACTTGTTGGCAGCCTTATGTACTTAATAGCCACAAGGCCAGACATAATGTTTGCAGTTAGCCTCATCTCAAGATTTATGGAGTCTCCAAATGTTTGTCACTGGCAAGCAAGAAAGAGGATTTTGAAATATATTAGTGGAACAAGGAACTATGGAATTATTTACGGGTGAAGCCACATAAGTGGTTTACACTTTTGTGGAGGAAGGAAATTTCAAAATTTCCACACTCTTCATAGAAAAGTGGTTCGGCTGAACCATATGGCTCGACCGAACCATTTGAATGGTTCGGCCGAACCCATGGCTCGGCCGAACCCAAAACCGAGCCAAATAAAAAAAACATATTAAGGGGGTTCGGCCGAACCACCTTAATATGACAAAAACGAGCTAAATAAAAAAATCATATTAAGGGGGTTCGGCCGAACCCCCTTAATATGACAAAACCAAAAAAAGTGTGAAAGTGCTTTCACTTTCACACTTTCACTGTGAATTACCAGTCACTGTCCCTGCGCGCGGTGAACATAAACCGAACGACGACCCAACAAAATTTCTCACCAACGAAAGCAAAGTTTGGGTCGTTTTCTTCAAACTTCATCATTCCAATTCGCATATCGACCACTATTGAGCACGAGGTATTTAAAATTCCTTTTTTTTAAAGTTCAAAATGCATGTATTTGTTTAATTTTGAAACCCTATATGCAAATTTTTTTAAATTTGTTGAATTCAAATTGCACTTGTTTGAACGTTTTTAAAGCATTTTTAATAGTATTTTGCTTCCCCGTTTTGCATAATCCAAAGGTTTGAGTAAGGAAAAACGAGTTTCCTCTGAAAATTAGTGCAAAAAAACATTATAATAGCTCTCAACATAGTCTAAAAAATGAAGATAAATACATTCCTAAAGACTAGAAATGTAGGGTTAAGCTCACAAAATACTTTTAAAACTACAAATTTAGGGTCAAACTTGTAGATGAAAATGCAAATTTCATACATGTAGGAGTGAACCGTGAAAGTCATAGCTTGATTTGTTAAGGTATTATAATATTAAATCTTATAAAAATCAAGAATCATATCATTGATAACATTGTCTTCATGTAGTGTGTACAAATTGAAATATAATTGACTAAAACTATAAGTTACTCTTATTGAACAATTTCCTCATGTAGTGTGTATAAATGGAACCATTGATTGAAAATATAAATCAAACCATCAAGAACAAAGACTTGATTGTGTCTTCATGCCCTCAATTAATATCATTTACAAAGTTTGGTCTTGGAAACCATAAAATTAACAATTACATTCTCTACCCTATTATTTGATGTATTATAATGCAATTTTCTATACTACCAAGCAAATTCAATGGTCACAAGTTTGTAGAGACACTCTAGAAAAAGGTCTATCATGTGTTTAAAATACTATTCATATTGTAACACTAGAGATTCTAAGTAATATGAGAATCCCTGCATAATTTTATATAATGTATTTTCATCATCACTAACTATAGTAGACTAGTTTCTATCACTATTCAATTCATCTTCTTTCATTAGTCCATCATGACTTGATTATTCATCCTCCTTTATATTTAGAGAATAAGAACAATATATAGAACCACTACAAAATCTTCACACATATCACTAAAAGTTGATGTTTGGTATAAATGTATCCACATGCAAACAAGAGCCACCTTTGGACATTACTATTATCAAAAGGACAAACCTTATTAGAGCGAGTGCAAAAAGATGTGGGGCCAAAAAGTGGCCACCCCACCTTTTGGCCCCATCATATTAAGTATCAAGCATTAATGTTGAGGTACGCTATTCGAGGAAACTTGAATGATGAGTAAGTGAAGAGAGAGTGGGACTTTATTGTTCACAAAGTGGGAAGAAATAAAGGCAAAGGAAGTGGAAATGGGAAACATGTAGAGAATATGGCAAAAATGGTGGAAATCAAGGAAGGATTAAAAGGAAAAGAAAGAGGGAAAAGGGGAGGATAGAGGCAAAAGGAGGAAGAAGGTAGTGCAAATTATACATTTTTGAAGCTTGTGAAATTCGAGTATGTAAACCTAATAGTTTTTACTTGGTGGTAATGAGGTATGATTTTTATGAAGGTTCTTTTTAGTATTTTTATATGTAATGTAAGAGAAAAAGCTATTCTTGTATGAAATTCTAGAAATCATGTTAAAAAGCATTAGCTTGTAATTTCTACTATGTGAATGGAAATCTATTGCTCTACCTAGGACATTTAGAAGCTTGTGTTGCATTCATGAAGCCAAACATAGTAGATATTTTTTTTACTTTATGTGTGTTATTGGAGATAGGGTTTTAGTATATAGAACCATACAATAAAATGGGGTAATTCCTTGTTTGAACTAAAAACCCTACTATTTTTTAGTGAAGGGATAGCTAGCTATAACATTTTGACTTTCACTTGTGAGTCTAAACACCCATATGGGTTATTGTTGCTTTGTCTTATGGATTATGGTAGTAAATTCTTAAGATGTATGTAAATCTAGAAGACCAATGTTGAATATTTATTTGTTGATAGGCTAAATAGAGTTAGAATTAGTATGGGTTCATTACATGTATGCCATTCAACATTCATGCACATCATATATATGTGAGAGAGATAGTGATAAAGAGAGATAGAGATAAAGGGTAATATAGATAGATAGAATAAGCACAAACCATTTGCTATGAATATGCACAAAATATTTATATATTGATCTTGATAAGGTCATGAAGACATACATAATACATCATGAAAATCTCATATACAGTGACATGAGGCCAACATTGTCTCTTAGACTACAAAATATCACCAATATATATTCATGAAAATAGTTATGAATGTGTCATAAAGATATAAAAGTGTTTATGTATGTGTAGCAAATGCTATTAATGAAACATTATGCCTCTCTTTGCTTGACTAGAAACTGAACTTCGATCCCTTGAATTAGTTATTATCTTGCATTTTGTTGATTGTGTGTGCCCCTAACAATTATGCAACTCAACCTACACACAAACATATTATAAAATTAGAGATTATACCAAAATTTATAAATAAATAAAATATTGTTTTAAAATGATATTAAAATAATAAACACACTTACAACAAACTAATACTCAACATCATCAACAAAGGGTTGTCCTCAAAAGAGGATGCTTACAAAACAAAATCAAAATGTGTGTGTATCCATATATACATATATATACATGTATGCATACACATATACATATACATACATGTATATATGTATACATAAATATACATACACACACACATACATACATACATATGTGTGTGTATTTATGTATACGTATATATGTATGTATATATATACATATAGAAAATAAATGTATGTATATACATATATACATGCATATATACATATGTATGTATACATGAATGTGTCTACATATCTACATATACATATATACATATATACATATATACATATTTAGATATGTGCATGTGTATGTATACATATGTAGATATATTCACATATACATGAATATGTATGTATAGTACATGAGTAATTTTTTTAATGAAAACCATGTTTAGGAATGAAAATATCCAATCCCTTATGCTTCTAAACTAAAGTTTGTAATGCTTATGGTTCTTTTGGCCTTATAGATTCTTGAATCATTTTATAATATAAAACCAAAATATAACCTACTTTGGCTCTAATAATTGTAAACCCTTTAGGAATTCTAAATTGTTGCATCTTGTCTTGATTTTCCCACCATTGTTATTCCTTTTGAAAATTTTACAAATTAGGCAAATAATCCTTGCACTTATATAGAGGATCCTTATGTATGTTCTTAAAATTATTTAAGGTTAAATGGCTTAATCTAAAATAAAGGCATATACAGATCTCTTGCAATTGTAACCTCTTTGCTAAAATACTTTGGAACTAATATGATTCAATTGTGTTTTATGACATAGGTCTATATTACCACAATGATGTATGTATAGGTGTACATTTTAACTTGGTTAGCTTTCCTAGCAAGTTCTTCATTACATCAATCACTCCACCTTGTCACTCAATCAAGCCCACTAGAACATATATTGGAATTTAACCTCTTTCATATTAAAAGAAAAAGTAATCATTAATTATATTTAATTTACCATATAAATTGATCTAAGTAATGCATTTTATAAGATCTAATTGGTGTATTTATAAAAACTATTTTGTGTTTTGGGCATAGGTGGTCCTAGAAAATATGCATAAATAATAAGATAGACTATGGATTATCTTTTAAATATTGTTCACGGTTTTTCATGTCATATTTTTATAGGAGGTCCTCATAATTGGTATTCTTGTATGGTATTAGAGCCAAGCTAGGTGCATTTGACACCTATGTTCTGGCTCAAGGGAGTGTGTTGGAGAAATGATACACACCTAAGTCATAAAAAGACTCATCACAATGTGAGTCATTAGCTCAATAGTAGAGCATCCTAACACCAAATGGGAGGTCCTAAGTTTGAATACTAGTTAGCCCATAGAAATTTCTATAAAAGTCGATCACTAGTACATAAGAAGAAGAATAAGTACCCTTATAATTTTTATTAATACCAACAAATTATCGTTCCTCACATACATAGGCTAATCAATGATTTCAAGCTCGTCAACATGTATATGTACCTCAATCTCATGACCCCTCATATAAACCATTTTATTAGATTTTATTTAGTGTAAAATATTTAAATTTTCATATTAGGAGGAACCATTGAAGGATTGACCCCAATATTAAACCCCTCAACCTAATTTTTTTTTTATGAATCAAATCCTTAATCAATTATTCCTTAATCCCATAAAATGTTGAGTATAATTACAATTAACTCTACAATTTAATAACAAAATTATTTCTCATTATATCTTTTGGGAATAACTTTAGATTTATCTAATGGCCTAATAGGAGGAAGTGTAATCATGCAAGCACTAAGTAAATTTTGAAGCACATTTTACAAAGGAAAAAGTTTGAGGCTTTAGAGTCATAATTATATTAGAAACATTTATAATGTATAGTTTGTACAATGGTCATTTCCATTATTTTTTACTATCCTTTTGGAAATAATTTTTCTTTTCAAATTTACAAGGGTAGGATGATGTAGATGAAGCATTAGAAGATCCATCATTAAGTGTGGTAGCCTCTAACAACTTTAGTTCTTTACATTCATCTCACTTGCACATGCAAATGTTAAGAATGTATATACTTTGTCGATCCTTGTTTATAGTCAAAAATCTAAAATAATAAACTTCAATCTAACATTCCTAATATTTGCATTGGCCAATTTCAATATTAAAAAATAGACCCAAATGGAAGATAATACTATTAAATTTCATGGGAAGAACTTAGCCAATAACTTATCATCATACACAAAATCCAAACATGTAGCACTAAAAACCTTGAATGTGTCATGGGATCTCCTTTAACATTGTGCATCTCAAATCTAGGATCCAAAAATCCAACAAAAAATGGATATGTAAAATTTTTAATAGAAATTGAATTGTGTTTGATTTTTATATGTACATGTCTTTTTTGTTTCCATTAGGTAAGGAATCAACATTACTTTTCATCTCAACAAGCCCTTAAACATTAATGTCAAGGGTAGATAGAGGCACACTAGGATTAAGGACATGAATGAAAGTGGCAAGATGAGAAATCGAAAGTGGTGTATAAATTTGTCGTGACATAATAAATGAGTGTGGAGTGACAAAGACTTGCGTAGGAATATCACAGTGAGGGGAACATGGGAAGTTTAAACAAAACTAATGAGAACTAATGTGGAGACAAGAGAACTATGTGCATCATAATAAGTAAGCATGAGATGAGATCTAGGAAAAGGAGGGTGATAAATTTGGGGAGATTTGTGAAATAAATTGCATAAGATAGATAGGAGTAAAACAATAAGGAGGAATACATGAAAAAGAAGCTTGGGATGGAGGGAAATGGCACATCACTCAAAGGGATTGTTGAGCTTATCCTTTTACCTATTTAACTTTAAGTACTTTCTTTCCACATGGCTTATTAATCAACATAGTATATGAAGGAGACCAATGTGCTTATCCTTTTACCTATTTCATCTCTTTGTATTTCGTGTTGTTTTTAATGTTTTTAATTAGAGTGATGATGTTAATATACATTTAATGATGCATTTTTATGTTCTATAATTTTTTGATGTTCTTGGCTATATAATTGAAGTTCATTTATGTTAACTATTAGATTAAATATTTTTATCCCCAATTATTTTCAAATGATTTTATACTTTAATCTTTGTATTCTTATTCTTTCTTTCATCGTTTCATTTAAAATTTGAACCATTTAAGGATGTTATGTTATAGATTAAAGTTGTCTTCCAATTTTTTTTAAATCAAGTTTATAGTATGAAAATATTATTGATGAGTAGATGAATTAAATTACAAGTTCTATTTTAGATTTGTATTCTTTTTATCTAGATATATTATTTACCAAAGTCTTTTTTTTTTTTTAGGTGTACTGTATATATATAACATGGAAAATGTAGATCA
>VDFB02281492.1:246209013-246232902 GCA_007258455.2 Sequoia sempervirens
CAATAGCAAAACAATACAAACCAATAGCCAAACCTAGCTGCCCAACCCAGAACCAAGAAATTACATGGATCTAGAACCCATTGGTTTTGACGGGACCAACAACCCAAAACAACCAGGTTTTGGCAGGGACCTTAAACCCAAGAGAGAAGCCTGCAACAACCAGGCCAAAGTAAGCTAGTCACTCAAGTAGACTAGTCTCTCCAAACCACTGGCAGAAATAGCTAAGTCATAGGTCTGCAAAAGAAGAGCCCCAAAAGTATGTAGAACCTTGCCCATCAACATACCCTCTCCCCCTCTATAGGAGCGGTTATCACAAGAACATGAACACGAGGCTCCAAACTTGTTCCTTAAAAACCAGTTGCTCTCTCCACCTCTATAGGAGACAAAATCCAGCTCGTCCAAATCACCACAGTCACAAAACTCCTGCAAACCACCATTCTACCTCAATAGAAATGGGAACCCCCTCAATGGGAAAAGCAGAAAGAGACCTTCAACCACAGAATACACCTCAACCCGAGAGGGAGAGGATTCCACCTCCAAAGGAGAGGTCTTAACCTCAATAGAAGACCTAGTATTCAAAGAGAAGGAAGTGACTGCAAAAAGGAGGAGAACCAAAGCAAGCAACAACAACAATAACAGTTGGGTTTTCAAAAATATCTCTGAAAGACACCCCACCCTAAAAACTGCTCTCTTCCAGAAAAACTCCAGCAGATGCCAGCGTAGGTCCACACAAAACCCAGCAGAGCATAGGGAAGAAAACAACCAAATTTGAGTGACATAACCACTCCACCAAATGGGCCAACAGCCCAAAATCATCTCCAAACTAAAATAAAAGGCAATGAAAACCACCAGCCATTTGGAGACAAAAACTGTGCCAACAAAACCCCCAAAAGAGAGCCACCCAACAAAGGAAGAGCATAAGCAAAGACCAACCCAGAAAAAATGAGAAGAAGAAAGGGCCAACAAATAAAGCCCCCAAGCCATCCTACTACATCGAGCAGAACCAGAGATAAGCCCCTTCTTCAAATCAGAAACTCCAAGGAGGTCCAAGCAACCCCACACTCCCAACCAAAAGGAGACCACAACCAAGCTGCCAAGCCACCAAACAGAGAATGCACAGAAGCAACGAACACCCCAAAAAAAGTGAGAAGAAAGGGCCAACAAATAAAGCCCCCAAGCCATCCTACTACACCGAGCAGAACTAGAAATAAGCCCCTTCTTCAAACTAGAAACTTCAAGGAAGCCCAAGCGAACCCATACACCCTGTAAAGAGAAGCAAAGCAGAAGGGGCAACCACCCAACACCAAAAAACACGAAGGGCAACAAACTTACCCTCCAACATCCCATAAAAGCCGCAGTAGCTTCAACAACAGCAAAATCCCAACCCTGGGCATCAATAGAGTCCCCACTTGTAGCACCATTGGATAGCACCAACAGGGGAGACACAGAAAAATCATCCCCCAGAGCAAAAGCTAGAGGCCCATTTCCAGCCACCGCAGGCAAAGAAAAAAAGTCTCCAAATCCAATCCAAACTGCCTGATCCAGCACCCACGAATGCCTCAGCTTCACAACAAGCCCCACCCAAGAAAACTGCAGTCGAAGAAAGCCTCCATCCCGGTCGGGATCATCCTCATCCGCATCTACATCTCCAGAAAATTTCAAACTCGAACCCTGCCGCTGCTTCCTGCCTCGCTCACCAATTTTGTTGCTTTCTTCTGTGTACTTCGTGTTTTTGTTAGTAGCGTAGACTGGATTTTCCATCGGTATAAATGAGTCCCATTGGTGATTTTGTAATTTTCGATTTCTACCACAATTGTAGAGCTCTCTCTGATTCATCATCCAATCTCCAAAGTGCACCATGTTTATCCCCTTTCACCCCTCGCTTGCATTTCAGGGTTTCATCTCTATTTCATTTTCTGTATATCACATTATGTTTTCAAACATTGCATATTTCATAGGTTTTGCATCAATAATCTATCAATTTCATTACTTAGTTGCACTTAGAACATTGTATTTAGTCTTAATAAGATCATACAATCCTCTATTTGAGTGAACCACAACAATTTTAGTGTTTTATCTCTCTAGTTTTAGGTGAAAGATCCTAAGAGTGTAAGAGAAGTACATAGAACCTACAAAAATGTTGGTTCACCTTGTTATTTCTCCTTATATCATTTTTCATGTTTTTACTTTTCTTCCTATGTTGGTTTGTAATGGGATCTTGATCGTGTGGGCCTAATCACCACTCTTGATCATTGTCATCATCTCTTACTAGGAATGGTGTATTGGTACCCCTCTTGATGTGTGTTCATATATTTTAGTGTGAGTTTAAATCAATTTCATCCTCTCACTAAAGTGGGGGCTAAATGTAGAGTCAAAAAATGTTGTCTATGACAATTTCACACTTGTTTGGGTCCTCCTTGTCAAAATAAGCTTAATGTTGCCTTGATTTAGTATTGTAATGTGTTTAACACATTCACATTAGAACTTGGGCCCTTGTGAACTAAATGAACTTAATGGTTCCTTATTTAAGGTGTTGTAAAGTGTTGTGGCACACTTTCACACTAATACAGGGTTTTCATTAATTAATTAGGCTTCTTTATGCCTTATTTGGCCTTATTTTGCATCTACAAGCCTTAATTAATGCATCTTTTTGAGGATAATCTTGACATAAAACAAAATTCAATCATAATTAAAGTGTTTTTGGATTTTATGGCCTAAATTTACTGATTTGGAACTCATACGCCACCTTGGGCATATGGATCCCACCTAAGTTTTGAGGCCCCAATCCTGATTTCACATGAATTTAAGCATTTCTTGAAAAGTGTGTCCCATAGCCTAGCCTAATGGTCCCATACACCACTTTAGGGCATATGATTCCCATGTGGGCCCAAAATTAAATGAATTCAAATTCTAAAGCAATATTCTTTATCCCTCCTCTAGATCTAATATTTCTCTTTGTAGTGTTGTAATTTTCAAGAAATTTGGCATAAAATAAGTATAAATACAAGGTTAAATTTCACCATTACACTCTAGCAACTTGAGTATTCATGCATTATAGAAAATTTGAGTATCTGGCAGCTTAAAAGAGTATCTAATCATCTTCAAGAGTTGTTTATCAAGTGCTTTAGAGCATTATTCAAGTATCAAGCATCATGTCAAAGTCATCATACATTATGTTTTTTTTTTAGTTAACAATTGTGATGTAGGGTTTCATGATTCAAGCTAGTATTCAATTCAAGATCTCTATCATTCAAGCAAGAGTCAAGATCTACATCCATTGGATCCATTTCATACATGTTTGCAAAACTTTATTTCTAGGGTTTGGTGAGTTGTAACATTACATTTTATTCATTCATTATTCCTCTTTCCTATTTGATTTTATTTCATGGTTTGATTACCAAAATGGATTTGGACCAAGAAAACCTTTCCACTAAAAAACACATTTCCCCCTCTCTTTAGTGTGTGATTTATAGATCTAGGTTGAAGAATTTCTAAGGAGAAATATTGGAAATAAGTTATAGTCAAGTTTACCAAGTTGTCCAAGTTGTCACCCTATTTTGAAGAGCATTAAAGGACGTCTACAAAGGAAAATTTAGAAATAAATTTAGACTTGGAAATCAAGTTGAAGAGGTAGAGTAGAGGTTGAAAAGCATATTCAGATCTACATTTTCTGAAAAATCCAAACTAGAATGATATGCCACTTCTGGAGTATGAGTCCTAGTACAATCAAATTTAGGAGTTCAAGAATTGTCGTTTCCAAATTTATGTTCTTGCCCAGAAACCCTAATCTAGGACTAAATGGCCCAATCTAGCATATGAGTCCTAGTCTACATTGAATTAAGCTTTTTCAACATTTCTGGTCTCCATTCAAGCTACTATAGTTTTCTAGGTGCTCCTTTGTGCTTTTCTAGTTTTCTATTATGTTTAGCATTACTTTCTAGGTCATTTGGTGAAGCTTTCCATATCATTAGATTCAATCATTAGATCTTGCATATCATTTGTCTTTCCAAGCCCTAGCTTGGTGGTGAACCCTCTTTTAGTCTTTAATTATACCCTAGGACATCCTTATTGCAAATCGTTTTCCACTTTGCATGCTCGGATTGAGATCTTTAGGGTTTCCTTGAATCATAGTGAAGAATATTGTTATTTTATGTCCTAAACAATAAGCAATGAAAATTCTCCACCTTCCAAGGGTATAGGAATTAGGGTTTAGGATATTTGATATAGGGTTGAGGGTAGTGGGTTTAGGGTTAAGGGTTTAGGGTACAAGGTTGAATGTTGGGCTTAGGGTTAAGTATAGGGTTGATTATTTATGGTTTAGGGATAATGTTTAGGGTTTATAGTATAACATTGAGAGTATAGGGTATAGGGATGATGGTTAAGGGTGTAGGGTTTAAGGTATAAGGTTGAAGGTTGAGGGATAGTGTTCAAGGTCAAGGGTATATGGTTAAGTGTATACGATATAGGGATTAGGGTTTAGAATATTGGGTACAGGGGTTGAGGGGCATTAGGTTTAGGTATAGGCTGAGTGTTGAGGAGTGTGGTGAGTTTATGGTTTGGCATAGGCTGAAGGCATAAGGTCTGCTGTTTAGGTATAAGGTTGAGGTTATAGGTAATGAAGAGGTGCAGGTTTCTAGGTTTAAGGTAGCTGAGGTTGAGGATAGTGTTCGCGGTTGAGGTATATGGCTAAGTCTATAGGTATATGATTAGTGGTTTAGTATATTTTGTATAAGGTTGTGGGGTGAATAGGTATACGAATGAGGCACAAATTTCACTCTACCACTTATTGCTCTTTTATCTCACCTCTCTATGATAAATAATGAGTGATATATATATATATAGAGAGAGAGCTCAGAGAGAGAGAGATGATGCAACTTGCTAATTACTAAAGTTTAACCTCTTGATTACTAAAATTTGACTAAGTCTAAAAAATTATAAGATCTTCCAAAAACTAGAATTTTCATTATAACTCCTAGAGATTTGAAACCACTATCAAACATCCTGAAACTATATACATGAAATATAACTTAAATTATAAACAATTAAATGTCTATATGTAAATTTTTATTTCATGTATATTTTTTCCCTAAAAGACAAAGACAAGAAAGAAAAAGAAAAAGTTCAATGCAAGAAAAAATTCAATTTCAATGCTCACGTTTTGTGATTACCAAACCACCATGTGAATGCATAACACCCTCACATTTTGGATTGGTAATGACCGAGCCTAGGCTCAATCACTACCAACCCATAACATGAGTGTGTTTTGTTATGACATGCTCGTGTTTTCTCCATTTTGGGTTCAAAAAGTGGAGTGGCCACAATTTGGCCCCCCATCTTTGTGCACCTTCCTGAATAAAAATAAAAACCTTGGAATTGAACTGAAATCACTTGATATTGTACACTTAGAGTAGAGTAGGTGAAAAAATTACATTGTATAGAATAGATATGCATTGACATTCATAAACAGTATAAGTTGAAACCCTAGATATTGAGTTATAGGTTATTGTGAGAAACATTTACATTGCATACAATAGATTCACATTCTTGGGAATAAAGAATATAAATGAAAAATCCAATGAAAAAAATATTAGGTCGAAACCCCAAATATAAAGTTATAAGTTTGTGAAAAATATTTGTATAGCATACAACAGATTAGTATTCCTAGGCATAAAGAATTAATAGCAGTCTAATTTCAATGTAGTTATTTTGGTTAAGTTTAAACTATCTATATTTTTATACCTTATTTAATCTTATCAAATACAATGTTGTTTGTTCCCTAGTCTAGAGAGGAAAAAATTATTAATTTAAAAATGGTGAAATCTCTTACAACATTTGAGGGTCTTAGGTTGCAAAGGTCCAGATCTAGAAGTACATAAATTTTGGAAATGCATGAAAACCTTTTTTTCTATATGAAGCACACACATGCAAGAAATTATATTTTTAGAGCAAAATAGTATATTTAAATGATAATTTCAATAAAAAAAATGTTGCAATTTGATTGGTTTTTCCCAAAAATGCAAAAACCAAGTGCTGAAACTCTATATCCAAATATAAAATTATGTAGTGAATTTCATTAAAATTTGTCTTTAGTTGTATTTTTTATAAAAATAATTGGTAGTTGTGTTATTGTTATTTTGTGCCAATAGTGGTCATGATGGCCCATCATGATCCTGCATTGCCTCGACCTTCACTCCACACTAAGACACACTTACAAACTCTTAACACACATATAGAAACCCAAACTACATGTTCCAATTCTCCATTAGCGAGCATACCTTCTATGCTCATACCAATCTTCTACTAGCGCTCTAGCTATGCAAAAGGAATTTTTATCTTGGTCAATTTTATTTCCCCAATGTCATTAGTTATCACTTATTAAGAAAACTCCACAACAAGATATTCTTGGGCCCTTTTCTTCCCCATCAAATTTTGGGAGCCACACATTTCCTACACCCTACATCTCAAGTCCTAGGCTCATCATGCCAATTCACTATTTAGGCATGCACAGAAAACAAGGCATAAAATATGGCATAAAAAATTGTCTTACAAAATTTGAACATGACCTCATAATTTTTTATTTAAAAATTAAATAAGGAGACATTTTTACCCCACATTAAAATTTATTCAAAACAATTTAGAGATTCAAATTTTTTTAATAATATTTACAAAAGAAAACCCATAGAATTCCCAAATCTACCATTGAAGAAAAGCTACAAAATTTAAATTTTCTAGAAGTTCCCTTTTGTTCTAAATTGCAAACAAAACAATTTTGAAGTCAATTTCACATTTCATGAATTTTAGGAATTTTTTGTTATAACCATGGCTCTATTTGGGTGTTATTCAAAAAAAATTCTACACAGTTGAAAGTAGAAATTGAATCTAATATGGGGGTCTTATGCTTCCTTAAAGGTAACCATGGAAAATATTCAATAAAATAATTCAAAACAAGAGAAAATGAGAAGAATTACATCAATTATGAACTCACAAAAAAATATCAATTGCCTCTAACTTGAGGTGTGAATACAAATGACAATCTATGCAACCTTCATTCATTCCTATGCAAATCCAATTCCTAGCCAAACGAATCCATTCCCATGCAAACCCATCCATTTTATACAACTTCCAATTTTTAGAGGAGAGGGTTTGAGAGAGCATTTTTAAGGAAAGACAAGAATGAATAAAAAAACTGCCTTTTTCCTTTCTATCTATTTTCCCTTTTGTTTTCCTATTTCACTTTCACTTTATTTTATTAATTCTTTGTAATTATTTCTTTCTAAAATGCCAATAAAATAGTTTTTAACTAATCATTTTCCAAGTTAATAATTTTTATTTTTTTTAAATCTAGTTTTCTTTTTCATTTTCTCACATCTAGTTGTTATTTTTGAATTCTAACGAATGTGATGACTATTGATGTTCTATGTATTTGTAAATATTTCATTTTGGAAATGAAAAAGGATGGCTTTTGGAGGCATATTTATCTCTTCACAAGATTATAATATTATTCATTTATACTCTCACAATACCATAGTTTCTCAAATGAGGTATTGTTACTTGAACTCCCAATTGAATTTAAATCATTATTAAATATTTTTCTTATGTTTTCATAATCATAAATGTATTCCCCCAATGTATTTCAAATTCATTTGAATACCCCTAAAACAATAGTTTTAGTATATTTCCACCTCCTCAACCAATTTCTTCTCAAACTAAAATCAACTATCCAACCTCTAAGGTACGTCCCTAAATTCTTTATGAAGCATGCCTCTATCCTCCAATTGAAAATTGATGTAAAGTAAAACATTGGCCAATAAATTGATACTAGGGCACAAGAATTTTTTTGAAAATTGAACCATTCATGTTTTAATCTTATCCTGTGATGACTAAGTAGCAATAAACTTTGTAAGAATTTTCACCACCAAATGGAGTAGATTATTCAAGATGATGGTTGGGATGTTTATCTAAACTTCAATGTCAACATTGATCATTCATATTCTCTATCATCTTTGTTCAAAGTCTTCCTTGCATACTTTAGAATCTAATTAATATCTTCACTATGTTTTGCCACAAAGTCCTTGGCATTTTTTTGTTGTTTTTATTTTGTTTGTCTTCAATTTCACATCTACTCTTGTCCTGCTATTGTCATTAGTGAGAAGCAATGTTTCTTCTACCATTTTCATCCTTCTACCTTAAGAATTAGTCTATGATAATCCAATAATATGTATATATAAGCACAATTAACCTAAAAAAAATAAAAATATTATATCTATGTTAATTGTACTTATGTCTATGCATTTCATTCCTAAACTAACGAAAAGTGTTTATACTTCTCCCTTATCAACTTTGTTATAATTACATTTTTTTACATAAAATTACTTTATTGAAACCAAACATCAACTTTTTATAATCAAATATCTAAATAAAATAACAATTAATATTTTTATATATAATTAAACATCATAAAATTGTATATTATAAATATTCATTTAACCAAATTTACCTCATATAAATTAGCTTAAAATAATTAAATCAAATACATCTAAATGAGAAACATATCATTATATAAGCTAATTTAATAATATATAATTTTCCTATTTAAAAATAAATAAAATTAGCTCCTCAACTAAGGAAAACTCTTCATATCCTCATAAAGGTAAAACACGTGCTTGCGTAAACGCGTTCGATGATGCACTTATTGACCACTATAAATACTGTTCGTACAAGACAATTTTTTTTAAGTGTTACGCCCATGCTTATCGAAAAAATGTCAACTTGAGTGGCTTCAAATTGCAATGACGTGATCAACATCGGCGTTTACACATTCCTACCTAGTCATAGGGAGTGCATTATAGTCAATAGACTAGGTAACGGATAGAGTTTTCCGTTCTGTAAATATCTTCCATGGTTTCTAATAAATAATTAAAAAATAACAGCTACTTAAAATCGTGAAATCCAACTAAACAATGGCTTTCAACAAAACAGTTATCCGTGTAAGAAACATTGGAACCAAATCATATAAATCTGGAGTAACTTCCGAACATACAATCCACACTCTACAAATTTTCAATAGGTGCACAGTTGCGGGATTCAAGGAGAGTTTTCCTAACAGTTTCCAGTACTTCTGCCACCTCTCTGGCTGAGGGTCTTTCACTGGGGGACTCCCTTGAACACTCCAGACCAACAAGTAAGAAAGGAATGAGACACTGATGTATTTCATATTCTCCTGTATCCTTCATCATTCTCATGTCAATAATCTCCTCCAATTTGTTATCAAAATGAGTGCTTACCCAGTTGCGGAGGTTCAATCCTCCCACAAACATATGGTTGGTTGGACTCTTTCCAGTTACCATCTCCAACAGCATAATGCCATAACTGTAAATATCGCCCCTGGTGGATACCTTTCCACCAAATCCATACTCTGCATTACGAAAGCAAAAGAAGAAATTTGATTAGAGCATGTACAGGAGCCATTTGATAATAGACACAGCATATGGAAGGGAGAAGCTAATTACATAACTGAAAGCAAGTACCTGGTGCAATGTAGCCCATCGATCCTTTCAGAGCTAGAGTGGAAGTACTTCCTGAGTCAATGGTACTGGTGTCTGACCCACAAATTATTTGAGCAATGCCAAAATCTGCTACATGTGCTGTCATATCTTCGTCCATAAGAATGTTGCTTGGTTTTATATCACAGTGTACAACTTGTAGAAAACAGTCATGATGCAGATATTCTAATCCATGTATAACATCGATTGCTATGTTCAATATCTTCTTGAAGGTCAACGAGTTACCCGTGGAATGCAATACTGTGTCCAAATTCCCTCTGGACATGAACTCTAAAACCAGTACTTTGTGTCCAAATTCTAAACAGAAGGATATGATTTTTACCAGATTCCTGTGCCTGACTTCTGCCAACACTTTGCATTCCCTGATGAAGCTCTTGCTGGCTTCCTCATTTTCCAAATTTAGAAGCTTGAATGCAGCCACTCTACCATCACCCGTAATGCCTTTGTACACTGAGCCAAAGCTGCCAGTCCCCAACAAGTTTTCTGGTTGAATCCATCAGTGGCTTTAATGATTTCTTGATAGGAAATCCCCCTGTCATCCATGAGTTTCAGGGGCAGAATGTCACTGTGAGAATCGGACTTGACCTTACGCCTCCTGTAAATTAGTCCCAAGATCAATAAACAAACTAATAGGAAGGCAATGGTTCCAGCCACTGGTGCTAATATTCTAATAATGTTGGTGTGGTCTTTTTGCCGAGTATTGAGAACAGAGCATGAAGGTAATTGGATCCATTCTCCACAGAGAAACGCATTTCCCATAAATGACGCAGCCGTCAAATTTGTAAAGATGCCTTCTTTTCTGATCTCTCCACTTAAGTTATTGAAAGACAAATTCAAATACTGAAGCATATTCAGCGACCTAAGAGACACAGGGATCGAACCTGAAAGATTGTTGAAAGACAGATCCATACTGACAAGACTTTTCAATCCACTGAGAGAATTGGGTATTGGCCCTTGCAAATCATTTGAAGAAAGGTTCAGATATTCAAGTTGCACACAGCTTTCCAGAGTAGCTGGAATTTGACCTACAAACCTGTTAGCTGAAACATCAATAGCTTGAACATGAATCATCTTCCCAATCTCCAGAGGCAGAGCTCCTTGCAAGGAGTTTCTGGATAAATTGAAATAAAACTATAAATTAGCAAGACTAGCCACTTCACGGGGTATGCGTCCACTGAATTGATTGTTAGAGAGATCCAGTAGTTGCAAATTGTAACATTTTCCCAAACTTGCAGTTATATTCCCGGATAGTTGGTTGTGGTTAAGCAGAAGATGTGTTAACTGTTGAAGGCGACCAACTGTATCAGGGATCTCTCCAGAAAGGATATTATGGCTCACTGATAGCTTACCAAGGCTTTCTATTTCACCAATCTCACTGGGTATGTTTCCTTCTAGCCTGTTGTTGTCCAGCACTAATCTTTGCAAATTCCCGAGGCTTCTCAGAGAGGATGGGATGCGGCCTGTAAGGAGATTGGAAGACAAATCAAGGTCCCTCAAGTTCGTTATGTTGGCAATAAGTGAAGGTATAACTCCTGTTATGTTGTTACTATATAGTGACAACAGTGTAAGATTTGATGGAAGCTGCTCTGGCAAGTATCCAGTCAAATAATTGTCATGAATCAATAGGCTTTTCAGGACGGTACAATTGCGGAGAGCAGTAAGAATGGGGATTGTGACAGAGCTGCCGCTAACAAGTTGATTAGATGAGAGGCTAAGCGATTGAAGTTTTGAAAGCCTGCTCAGAACCAATGGCACTTCTCCACTGAGATGATTTAGCTCCAAATCAAGGTCAGTCAGTTGTGTACAATTGGCAATTGTCGGTGGGATGGTGCCTTTTAGCTGATTGTCCCATAGATATAGAACTTTAAGGCGAGATAGCTTGCCCAATTCTGGTGGGATAGTACCAGTCAAACTGTTGCTATAAAGGGCCAATTCTACTAAGCCTGAATTGTTTGATATTGATGAGGGGATAGGGCCGGTTAAACGGGGATTCTCAAACAGGAGAAAAGAGGTCAAGCTAGATAGCATTCCCAGTTCAGGTGGAATGTGACCTTCAAGGTCAAGATCTCCCATATACAATATTTCTAGGTGAGAGAGATTTCCTAGGGAGGAGGGGATGTTACCAGAAAGACTGTTGGAGCCGAGTCTAAGGAGTCGGAGATTTGCAAGCATACCCAACTCTGCAGGAATTGTTCCAGTCAATTCGTTAACAGCCAGGGACAATTCTTCTAACTCCTTGCAGGAAGTCAAATTCTCTGGAATCGGACCCTGTAATCTATTGATTGAAAGATAGAGAGCCTTTAGGCCACGAATTCGCCCTATTTCCTGTGGAATTTGTCCTGCAAAACTGTTGTTAAGGAGATCAAGTTGTGTAAGAAATGAGAGGTTGCCAACTGAAGGGGAGATGGAACCTTCTAATTGCATATCTGCCAACTCAAGCAATTGCACTCTATTTCTGGCTGAATCGCATGTAACTCCAGTCCAATTGCAGAAGTGAACAGTAGGAACCCAATTGGCAAACACATTTAAAGGATCTAAGGTGATGGAGTTCTTGAAATCTATAAGACTTTGCTCATCAGTAATTGCAGAGGTGCATGGCAATATAAAAAGAAAGAGAGCAAAATACAGTCCGAACAGGGGATGCATCTTGCCGAACTGAGTATCATTACCCCAGGATGTAAATGCAAAGATGAAGATCCGACTATCTTCTCTTATCTTACAACATCTATTTTATTGGCTTCACCGAAACTTCAACGCCCGCTGGAGGCCCTGTCTGGGTCAACTTAACTTTAAGATTTAAATGTAACTAAACTTCATAGTTGACAGTCCATATTGTCGGCGGCATTGGTATTTGGCTCGCTGACAATGCTTCCAAAATATCTATATATAAATATTATGTAGCTACAACTGTCAACAGTTTTACTTCAGTGTTTTAGGAGCATCACGTTTCCCTGTTCACACACTTCATTTGCTCAATATGTAGTGATTTCTCTCATACCAGTCATATTAAATCGCTGAATTTTAACATAAACATTACCAGTAGGAAAATAACAAAATAATAAGATAAGGGATGTTGACAAGAAACAAATAAAAAAGTCGAAAAAGCAATACGTTATTGGTTTGGCAATTTCTACGTAATTGCTCATGCTGTATTAGTAATTTAATTTGACCGGACAATAGCATTGACAAAGAGTTCAGAAACAAGCTTAACAAGGATAAATCATTGTTTCTTTTTTGTAGTCAAACTAGAGCGTTAATTTTAGTTAGTTATATCATCATATATTCCTATTTTATGAAGGCTAGCTCATCCTTTTTGAGGGGTGGATTTTTGTATTCAAGCAGATTTGATAGGATGCGGCTATTCTACCTTAAAAAATGCATGTCAGAGGGATATAACATACATAAAAACATCCATAAAGCATTATACAAAATGGTAACCAGGGACCCATCAGACTGTTGGAATTACTCCCAAGTGCTCCCACCAGCATTAACTTCACTGTACCTTTCTGCAGCAATGAAAATAGAGTCTCCTCTACTTCCTGCATACGCTACAATTTTGTCTGCTTATTCTTGTATGAATGACAATTTTTGCCTATGGATTAAATGCATAAATATGTCCTTAGATTTTAAATCTTCGCTAGAAAAGACTTTGTATTAATTGTTTTGTGTACCCTCTCTTGGCTTGACTTATTCGTAGACTTTAAACTTTCTTTGGTTTTTGAGCTGTATGTTATTAAAATAAAAATAGAGAGCTGCCTTTAGTTCGTGGGGATGTATGAAATAGAGAGAGCTGCTACTATCTTTGTAATTTGTAACAACTTCTTTTGAAAATATACTGTGCAATAGTTTGAAGAGACAAAAACAAGGTAGTTTGAATTTGTATATTCTTTTTGGGAAAAGAAAAAGAGTAGCAGCTCTAAGTTTATTCTATGACAACAATTTTGAATATCTTTAAAATATATAAAATATGAAATCGAAATCTCTTTCAGGTCTGTGTGTTTATATTTTTATTTTCTGCTCTCTGTTTTAATACTGTCCTCCTATGCCTCTTCCCTTCATTTGGTATCAGAGCTATAGGTTAGTAGTGTAAAAGATTTTCAAAGGCTTTGCAAAGAGTTAAAAGGGTTTTTCAAGCAAGTTATTTTCAGTCAGTCAGGGCAGCTCCAAGCACAAGTTTAACAAATCCACAGATCCCACAGTTCAATGGGAAAAATTATGACTACTGGGCAATCACAATGAGGGCATTGTTTTGTGCTCAAGATTTATGGGAGTTTGTTGAGAATGGTTACCCAGAACCAGCAGATGCAGTAGTATATAATGCATTAACTCAAGCAGAGAAAGACATATTGAAGGAAAATAAAAAGAAAGATTCAAAAGCCCTTTTCTTCATTTTTCATGGAGTAAATGAAAGCATTTTTCCAAGGATTCAGGCAGCAACAAAGTCCAAGCAAACATGGGATATTCTTCAAATAGCTTATCAAGGAATGGAAAAAGTGAAAATAGCTAAGTTGCAAATGCTAAAAAGGGATTTTGAGACCATCTACATGAAAGAATCAGATACAATAGACTCATTTTTCACTCAAATCATTGGATTGGTAAATCAAATTAGATCTCATGGTGAAAACCTTGAAGAGAGAAGAGTGGTTGAAAGGATTCTAAGGAGTTTACCCACAAAATTTGAAACAATTGTTGTAACCATAGAGGAAACAAAGGACCTCACACAGTTTTCAGTTGATGAGTTGCATGCATCACTCATTTCTCATGAGCATAGGTTGAACAGGTCAGCAAATTCATCATTGGAGCATGTTTTTAAAACACAAGTTTCAATCAGCCATGGTAGAGGCAGGGGAAGATCAAGTTTTAGAGGAAAAGGAAGAAATTTGTATAGAGGTGGAAGAAGCAACCCATCAAGCTCAAGTGGAAGAGGTAGCAGTCAATATCCAAGTCAAATCCCATCTCAAAATTAGCCTCAAGGCCAAAGGTATGAAAAATTTCAAGTCCAATGTCACTATTGCAAAAAATATGGGCATTATTTAAGTGAATGTAGAAAGAAACAATATGATTCTAGACAACAAAATGCAAATTTCACAAAAAAAACCAAAACCAAAAATTAGAACAAAGCACTATGTTTTTGGTATGCAATGTTGCACAAGCAAATAAAAAAGAGGTATGGTTTTTAGACTCAGATTGCAGCAATCATATGACTGAAAATTTAGAAATATTCTCTAATTTGGATGAGAGTGTAAAATCAGATGTCACATTGGGAAATGACAACAAAGTAGAAGTTAAAGGAAAAGGGAACATCAACATTCTAACTAAACAGGGGGAGAAAAAGTATATTTTAGATGTGTACTTTGTGCCTGGTTTAAAACACAATTTAATGAGCATTGGGCAGCTTGTTCAAAAAGGTTATAGATTATTTTTCAAAAACAAAGAATGCACAATTTTAAATGAATATCCAAGCAACCAGCTTATAACAAAAGTCCAAATAAGTAGTAACAAGATGTTTCCCTTAAGGATAAAACCAGATATGAAGGTAGAGTTTGCTCTAGAACACCCCTCAATAAACCCAAAAGTGTATGAAGAAAAAGTTGCAGCAGTCACACAAACAATCTTTCAAGCTGAAATTAAGGATGAAAATTGGTTATGGCACCTAAGATTTGGACATTTAAAGTTTGGAAGCTTAAATATATTGCATAAGAAAAGAATGGTGAAGGGGTTGCCTCTAATAGAAAAATTAGACAGAATATGTGAAGGTTGCATCTTAGGAAAACAACATAGAGAATCATTTCCAACAGAGAAGTCAATTCATGCAAATAAACCATTAGAAATTGTTCATTCAGATTTGTGTGGACCAATGCAAACAACCTCCATTGGTGGAAGCTACTACTTCTTGGCATTCATTGATGAATACACAAGAAAGATATGGGTCCACTTTCTAAAACATAAGAAGGAAGTGTTTGATTACTTTCATCAATTTAAGGCTTTTGTTGAGAAGCAAAGTGGGCATCACATCAAAGCATTGAGAATGGATAGAGGTGGTGAATACATTTCAAATGACTTCATAAAGTTTTGCAAAGACCATGGAATCCACAAGCAATTTATCACTAGATACACCCCTCAAAAAAATGGTGTAGCTGAAAGGAAAAATAGAACAATTATGGAAATGGCAAGAAGCATGTTGAAGGAAAAACATTTGTCAAATGAGTATTGGGTTGAAGCTGTAGCATGTGCAGCATATATAATTAATAGATGTCCCACTAAAAGTGTCATCAATATGATTCCAAAAGAAGCATGGAGTGGAAGAAAACATAATGTTTCTCATATGAGAGTATTTAGATGTGTGGCTTATGCACATGTACCAGATGAATTGAGAAGAAAGTTGGACAACAAAGGAGAAAAATGCATATATTGTGGGATATAGTGATGAATCCAAGGCATACAAGTTATACAATCCAATCAGCAAGAAGGTTATAATCAGCAGAGATGTGCAATTTGTAGAAGATGAAGCATGGGATGAAACTTTGGATAAAAAAATTAATATTGCAGCCAACTTGCCACAAGAAGATAATGAAATTTTTATACCAGCAAATACTCCATCAAATGGGACTCCTTCCACACCCATTCATGGTCAACAAAGTAGTCAAGTGGCACCATCATCAAGTGTAAGGGAAGCCTCACGCATTCAAACAAGCACTCCAACAAGTGGACAAAAAACACCATCAGCAATAGGAACTCATAGTGCAGGCCCATCAAGTCCACATTCAACAAATTCAAGTGACATGTCAAACCCCACACTAGCTAGGTTAAGGAGACAAAAAAATTAGAAGTTTAAGAGAGATTTATGAGAAAAATGATGGTGAAAATAATACAGGTCAGAATTCTCTTTTTGTTTTGTATTCACATGTTGAAGATCCAATTCATTTTGAAGATGCTATTAAAGAAGAAAAATGGGTGCATGCAATGGATGAAGAAATAGATGCTATTGAAAAGAATCAAACATGGGAGTTAATGAATCTTCCACAAGGAAAAGAATTGATAGGAGTGAAGTGGGTTTACAAGACAAAATTGAATACAAATTGTGATGTGCAAAGACACAAGGCAAGGCTTGTAGCAAAAGGTTATTCACAACAACCCAGGATAAACTACAATGAGACATTTGCACCGGTAGCTCGTCTAGCCACTATGAGAACAATACTAGCCATAGTAGCTCAAAACAAGTGGGCAGTATATCAAATGGATGTGAAATCAACCTTTTTAAATGGAATATTAGAAGAAGAGATCTATGTGGAGCAGCCACCTGGGTATGAGATTTTGGGTCATGAAGACAAGGTTTACAAGCTCAAGAAGGCATTCTATGGACTTAAACAAGCTCCAAGGGCATGGTATAGTAGAATTGATTCTTACCTTTTGCAAAATGGCTTTAATAGGTGCAACAGTGAGCCTACATTGTATAACAAAATGAATGAGAAAGGTGAGATTATAATTGTTTGTTTATATGTTGATGACTTGGTATTCATAGGTGATTTATCAATTGACATGTTCAAATCAAATATGAAGAAAGAATTTGAGATGACTGATTTGGGTTTAATGAAGTACTTTCTTGGCATTGAGGTGAATCAAAATGAAAATGGCATATTCATCTCTCAAAAAAATATGCAAATGACATTTTGAAAAGGTTTAATATGATGAATTGCAATGCAGCCCCAACACCTATTGTCACAGGTTTGAAATTGAGCAAAGATGACAAAGGAGCAAATGTAAATCCAACCTTGTACAAAAAACTTGTTGGCAGCCTTATGTACTTAATAGCCACAAGGCCAGACATAATGTTTGTAGTTAGCCTCATCTCAAGATTTATGAAGTCTCCAAATGTTTGTCACTAGCAAGCAAGAAAGAGGATTTTGAAATATATTAGTGGAACAAGGAACTATGGAATTCTTTACAGGTGAAACCACATAAGTGGATTTACACTTTTGGAGGAAGGAAATTTTAGAAATTTCCACTCTTCATAGAAAAGTGGATTTGACCGAACCATGAAAACCAGTGAACCACTATGGCTGCAGTAGAACTGTTAGATAGTTCCATTGAACCATGGCTAGGCCAGACCAAGTAGGAGCCACAAATAAAAGAAAAACATAATAAAGTGGCCGAGACCTTGGTTTATTAGAACCTATATGATAAAAATGAGCCAAAATAAAAAATCATATTAAGGGGTGGTAGACCCTTAAATATTAAAACAAAAGTGTGAAGGGTGCTGCTCACACTTTCTCAACTATTCTAGGTCTTTGTCCACACTTGTGAACATAAATAGGGCAATGACCAACAAAATTTCTCACCAACGAAAGAAAAGTTTGGGTCGTTTTCTTCAAACTTCATCATTCCAATTCACATATCGACCACTATTGAGCACGAGGTATTTAAAATTCCTTTTTTTTTTAAGTTCAAAATGCATGTATTTGTTTAATTTCGAAACCCTATATGCAATTTTTTTTAAATTTGTTGAATTCAAATTGCACTTGTTTGAACGTTTTTAAAGCATTTTTAATAGTATTTTGCTTCCCCGTTTTGCATAATCCAAAGGTTTGAGTAAGGAAAAACGAGGTTCCTCCGAAAATTAGTGCAAAAAAACATTATAATAGCTCTCAACATAGTCTAAAAAATGAAAATAAATACATTCCTAAAGACTAGAAATGTAGGGTTAAGCTCACAAAATAGTTTTAAAACTACAAATTTAGGGTCAAACTTGTAGATGAAAATGCAAATTTCATACATGTAGGATTGAACCATGAAAGTCATAGCTTGATTTGTTAAGGTATTATAATATTAAATCTTATAAAAAATCCAGAATCATATCATTGATAGCATTGTCTTCATGTAGTGTGTACAAATTGAAATATAATTGACTAAAACTATAAGTTACTCTTATTGAACAATTTCCTCATGTAGTGTGTATAAATGGAACCATTGATTGAAAATATAAATCAAACCATCAAGAACAAAGACTTGGTTGTGTCTTCATGCCCTCAATTAATATCATTTACAAAGTTTGGTCTTGGAAACCATAAAATTAACAATTACATTCTCTACCCTATTATTTGATGTATTATAATGCAATTTTCTATACTCCCAAGCAAATTCAATGGTCACAAGTTTGTAGAGACACTCTAGAAAAAGGTCTATCATGTGTTTAAGATACTATTCATATTGTAACACTAGAGATTCTAAGTAATATGAGAATGCCTGCATAATTTTATATAATGTATTTTCATCATCACTAACTATAGTAGACTAGTTTCTATCACTATTCAATTCATCTTCTTTCATTAGTCCATCATGACTTGATTATTCATCCTCCTTTATATTTAGAGAATGAGAACAATATATAGAACCACTACAAAATCTTCACACATATCACTAAAAGTTGATGTTTGGTATAAATGTATCCACATGCAAACAAGAGCCACCTTTGGACATTACTATTATCAAAAGGACAAACCTTATTAGAGCGAGTGCAAAAAGATGTGGGGCCAAAAAGTGACCACCCCACCTTTTGGCCCCATCATATTAAGTATCAAGCATTAATGTTGAAGTACGCTATTCGAGGAAACTTGAATGATGAGTAAGTGAAGAGAGAGTGGGACTTTATTGTTCACAAAGTGGGAAGAAATAAAGGCAAAGGAAGTGGAAATGGGAAACATGTAGAGAATATGGCAAAAATGGTGGAAATCAAGGAAAGATTAAAAGGAAAAGAAAGAGGGAAAAGGGGAGGATAGAGGCAAAAGGAGGAAGAAGGTAGTGCAAATTATACATTTTTGAAGCTTGTGAAATTCGAGTATGTAAACCTAATAGTTTTTACTTGGTGGTAATGAGGTATGATTTTTTATGAAGGTTCTTTTAGTATTTTTATATGTAATGTAAGAGAAAAAGCTTTTCTTGTATGAAATTCTAGAAATCATGTTAAAAAGCATTAGCTTGTAATTTCTACTATGTGAATGGAAATCTATTGCTCTACCTAGGACATTTAGAAGCTTGTGTTGCATTCATGAAGCCAAAGATAGTAGATATTTTTTTTACTTTATGTGTGTTATTGGAGATAGGGTTTTAGTATATAGAACCATACAATGAAATGGGGTAATTCCTTGTTTGAACTAAAAACCCTACTATTTTTTAGTGAAGGGATAGCTAGCTATAACATTTTGACTTTCACTTGTGAGTCTAAACACCCATATGGGTTATTGTTGCTTTGTCTTGTGGATTATGGTAGTAAATTCTTAAGATGTATGTAAATCTAGAAGACCAATGTTGAATATTTATTTGTTGATAGGCTAAATAGAGTTAGAATTAGTATGGGTTCATTACATGTATGCCATTCAACATTCATGCACATCATATATATGTGAGAGAGATAGTGATAAAGAGAGATAGGGATAAAGGGTAATATAGATAGATAGAATAAGCACAAACCATTTGCTATGAATATGCACAAAATATTTATATATTGATCTTGATAAGGTCATGAAGACATACATAATACATCATGAAAATATCATATACAGTGACATGACGCCAACATTGTCTCTTAGACTACAAAATATCACCAATATATATTCATGAAAATAGTTATGAATGTGTCATAAAGATATAAAAGTGTTTATGTATGTGTAGCAAATGCTATTAATGAAACATTATGCCTCTCTTTGCTTGACTAGAAACTGAACTTCGATCCCTCGAATTAGTTATTATCTTGCATTGTGTTGATTGTGTGTGCCCCTAACAATTGTGCAACTCAACCTACACACACAAACATATTATAAAATTAGAGATTATACCAAAATTTATAAATAAATAAAATATTGTTTTAAAATGATATTAAAATAATAAACACACTTACAACAAACTAATACTCAACATCATCAACAAAGGTTTGTCCTCAAAAGAGGATGCTTACAAAACAAAACCAAAATGTGTGTGTATCCATATATACATATATATACATGTATGCATACACATATACATATACATACATGTATATACGTATACATAAATATACATACACACATACATACATACAGCCACATACATACATGCACACATATGTGTGTGTGTTTATGTATCTGATATATATACATATATATATGCTAGAGAAAATCAAATGTGTATGCATATATACAGTATATATATATGTATGTATACATGGATGTGTCTACATATCTATATGCATATATACATGCTCTTTATAACTAGATATATTGCGTGTGTATGTATACATGTGAATGTCATTCACATATACATGGATATGTAACACTGAGTACATGAGTAATTTTTTTAATGAAAATTATGTTTAGGAATGAAAATATCCAATCCCTTATGCTTCTAAACTAAAGTTTGCAATGCTTATGGTTCTTTTGGCCTTATAGATTCTTGAATCATTTTATAATATAAAACCAAAATATAACCTACTTTGGCTCTAATAATTGTAGACCCTTTAGGAATTCTAAATTGTTGCATCTTGTCTTGATTTTCCCACCATTGTTATTCCTTTTGAAAATTTTACAAATTAGGCAAATAATCCTTGCACTTATATAGAGGATCCTTATGTATGTTCTTAAAAGTATTTAAGGTTAAATGACTTAATCTAAAATAAAGGCATATACGGATCTCTTGCAATTGTAACCTCTTTGCTAAAATACTTTGGAACTAATAGGATTCACTTGTGTTTTATGACATAGGTCTATATTACCACAATGATGTATGTATAGGTGTACATTTTAACTTGGTTAGCTTTCCTAGCAAGTTCTTCATTACAACAATCACTCCACCTTGTCACTCAATCAAGCCCACTAGAACATATATTGGAATTTAACCTCTTTCATACTAAAAGAAAAAGTAATCATTAATTATATTTAATTTACCATATAATTTGATCTAAGTAATGCATTTTATAAGATCTAATTGGTGTATTTACAAAAACTATTTTGTGTTTTGGGCATAGGTGGTCCTAGAAAATATGCATAAATAATAAGATAGACTATGGATTATCTTTTAAATATTGTTCACGGTTTTTCATGTCATATTTTTATAGGAGGTCCTCATAATTGGTATTCTTGTATGGTATTAGGGCCAAGCTAGGTGCATTTGACACCTATGTTGTGGCTCAAGGGAGTGTGTTGGAGAAATGATACACACCTAAGTCATAAAAAGACTCATCACAATGTGAGTCATTAGCTCAATAGTAGAGCATCCTAACACCAAATGGGAGGTCCTAAGTTTGAATACTAGTTAGTCCATAGAAATTTCTATAAAAGTCGATCACTAGTACATAGAAGAATAAGTACCCTTATAATTTTTTTTATTAATGCCAACAAATTATCATTCCTCACATTACATGAAGATGTGTTTCTAGGCTCATCCGAGCATGTATATGTCCTCAATCATGACCCTCATATAAAAACCATTTTATTTAGATTTATTTAAGTGTAAAATATTTAAATTTTCATTAGGAGGAACAATTGAAGGATTGACCCCAATATTAACCCCTCAACCTATTTTTTTTTTTTTTATGAATCAAATCCTTAATCAATTATTCCTTAATCCCATAAAATGTTGAGTATAATTACAATTAACTCTACAATTTAATAACAAAATTATTTCTCAGTATATCTTTTGGGAATAACCTTAGATTTATCTAATGGCCTAATAGGAGATGTAATCCTTATCTTAAACTACCTAAATGAATTTTGAGCCACATTTCTAGGAAAAAGTTTGAGGGCTTTAGAGTCATAATTATGTAGAAACATTTATATAATGTATAGTTTGCTATTAGGTCATTTCCATTATTTTTTACTATCCTTTGGAAATAATTTTTCTTTTTAAATTTACAAGGGTAGGATGATGTAGATGAAGCATTAGAAGATCCATAATTAAGTGTGGTAGCCTCTAACAACTTTAGTTCTTTACATTCATCTCACTTGCACATGCAAATGTTAAGAATGTATATACTTTGTCGATCCTTGTTTATAGTCAAAAAATCTAAAATAATAAACTTCAATCTAACATTCCTAATATTTGCATTGGCCAATTTCAATATTAAAAAATAGACCCAAATGGAAGATAATGCTATTAAATTTCATGGGAAGAACTTAGCCAATAACTTATCATCATACACAAAATCCAAATATGTAGCACTAAAAACCTTGAATGTGTCATGGGATCTCCTTTAACATTGTGCATCTCAAATCTGGGATCCAAAAATCCAACAAAAAATGGATATGTAAAATTTTTAATAGAAATTGAATTGTGTTTGATTTTTATATGTACATGTCTTTTTTTGTTTCCATTAGGTAAGGAATCAACATTACTTTTCATCTCAACAAACCTTTAAACATTAATGTCAAGGGTAGATAGAGGCACACTAGGATTAAGGACATGAATGAAAGTGGCAAGATGAGAAATCGAAAGTGGTGTATAAATTTGTCATGACATAATAAATGAGTGTGGAGTGACAAAGACTTGCGTAGGAATATCACAGTGAGGGGAACATGGGAAGTGTAAACAAAACTAATGAGAACTAATGTGGAGACAAAGAGAACTATGTGCATCATAATAAGTAAGCTTGTAAGAGATGAGATCTAGGAAAAAGGAGAGGGATAGAGATTTGGGAGATTTGGGTGGAAGGAGAATGGCTGCCTTGAGATAGATAGAATTAAAACAATAAGGAGGAATACATGAGAAAGAGCTTGGGATGGAAAATGGCACATCACTCAAAGGGATGTTGGGCTTATCCTTTTACCTAATATTTAACTTTAAATTACTTTCTTTCCACATGGCTTATTAATCCAACATAGTATATGAGGAGATCAGTGACTTATCCTTTTATATTTCTAAATCTCTTTGTGTTGTGTTGTTTTAATGTTTTTTAATTAGAGTGTAGGATGATGTTAATATACATTTAATGATGCATTTTTATGTTCTATAATTTTTTGATGTTCTCAAGGCTATATAATTGAAGTTCATTTATGTTAACAACTATTAGATTAAATATTTTTGTCCCCAATTATTTTCAAATGATTTTATACTTTAATCTTTGTATTCTTATTCTTTCTTTCATCGTTTCATTTAAAATTTGAACCATTTAAGGATGTTATGTTATAGATTAAAGTTGTCTTCCAATTCTTTTTAAATCAAGTTAATAGTATGAAAATATTATTGATGAGTAGATGAATTAAATTACAAGTTCTATTTTAGATTTGTATTCTTTTATCTAGATATATTATTTACCAAAGTCTTATTGTTTTTAGGTGTCTTTGTATATATATAACATGGA
>VDFB02281492.1:246233002-246412592 GCA_007258455.2 Sequoia sempervirens
TTTGCATGCACATTCATCAAGAATAACATCAATAGAACTAACATTTAAATGAGACAATCATTAAATGGTGACACATTCATATTGATAACAAGAATCAACATGTTTTATTCATCACATTGATTCAATCATTACAATCAATTTCCCTATGCAATAGTAGCTATACAATCGGGGTGTAACATAAATGAAGCATCAAATCTTGAGGCTAATACAACAAGTGCAGCAAACATTACATTATTATCCCTTTCAACCCAATTGATGCTAAAATCATCAAACAATTCAATAGTGTCTTAGATGACATTCCTATACATTCTCAATCTTTTTTTTGGTAGCATATGTGCCCTTGATTTGAGACACCACAAGTTCTAAATCACCACACACTATAATGGATTTGATCCCATATTTTGAAGCCATATTCAAACTGAGAAGTAGAGCCTCATACTTTTCCACATTATTGGTGTAATCAAAGTTTAATTTGAAAGTGAATTTAAGCTTTTTCCTTTTGGGGATATTAATATAATTCCTACACCATTTTCCTCTCTTGAACTTGCACATCAAAATGCATATTCTAAATACCACCATTTCTTGGATATTGATGTGGGAGAAGTAAATCAAGATCAACCAGCATCTCACATTTGTCATCGTAGAAGCCCATAAAATAGTTACGTTCCACATCAAAGTAACAAACCTGATTCTCTATATGATTTGGATTCTCCACAATACTCACCATTTCTTCTCTCTATGTAATTATACATCTTTTCCATGTAGTGGTATAGTAGCATAATACAAATCCATTTGAATACTACCACCAATCAAAGTTTTCCACTTCTTGGATATCAACATACCCCATTTAGTTGGATAATCAACTTTGATAATGTCCATTGAATTATTTTTACCTAGTATGTAACAAGTTGCATTACAACATTATTTACTATCCCAATTACATTTACTTCATGAGAACCATTGTAAAATACTTGCCATAAGATTTTGAAACCTGTAAGCCTAGTTGGTTTATGAATTCTAATGATATCACATTGTTGGATGCCCTACAATCTAACATATAGTTATCCACCAACCAATCATTTATTGGCAAAGTATAAAATGATTCAATTTTTTGTGTGTTACTTATAAATATTGTCTCCAAGTATATCTTTAGGGGCCTCTTGCATGTCAACTTTATCTACCTTGTCCTTAGGAACATTTGTAATTTCATTTGGTTGATCAAGAATAATAGGGGTAATGATATATATCAATGCTCGTTCCCTATGCTCAGGGATCCTCAACAATTCCCTAAATAGAACTTGAACCTTTAATTGACTCAAAGCTCAAGCATGTTAAAAGCTCAAGCATGTTAATTGGTTGATATTCAGGTAGAGGAGTTGGGGGTAATTGTCACAACATTAGTATTAGGGATGAGAGACATCACCTAATTATTAGTAGCAATTTTCTTTGTATTAACAATTTTCTCAACCTCATCTACTACCTTTTGTTTATATTTTATTATTTCATTTCCAAGCTTTTGTTTAGTATTATCTCTAATAGCCTTAGAATTCCCTACATTGCTAGCTGATGCATCAACCACTTTTTGTTTTGGGACATACTTAATGTAGGGGTGCATTTGGTAAATGCATATTTTTCCTAGGTGAAGACTTCCTTGTAGATCTATTGGTTATTCTTTTTGCATTATAGTACTTTTTCTTTCCTTTATTCAGTTGTGTAGTTGACACATATGGAGCAACTACACCTTCAAATTTGTCTTTGGCACCTACTTTCTTGTTCCTTAGCTAGTAATCACTTTGCAATTGCATGACAAAAGATTTGATGTCTTCATTAGAGAGTTTTTCTCTATTGTACCTTTGCCTCATGTGTTCCTTCAGCTACTCAAAATATTTGTTTGGTATACCATAAGGAAGATGATGGCTGTCATACCCATTTTGAAAAAATTCCTCACCTTCATAGGCATCCAATTGATCCACGTTGGCATCATCATAATACTCAAGTGTGCCTTCATGCTCTTGGAATTCTTTCTCTTCATCAAGTGCAACTACAATAACACAATTGGATTGGTCATGAGGCAAGTAACATATGTCACACCAAAATGAATATTGTTGAAGATTCATGTGATCCTTCCTTAAGGGATCAAAGGTGCTTTTTTCATGGTACCCTTAGTTTGAGTTCCTCTGTACTAATTGTCTATCATTTATTCCAGGTCTCTTAGACCAATCATAATTGTAGGGTTTTGTTACACAACCTTTGACCCTCATTAAAATTTGTAGGAGCAATATTATAAGGCATACCTCTTTAGTTCTTTGCAAGCTTGTACGAGGGATCCTTCATAGCTCCCATCAACTTGTCTAATTTTTCTTTAGTAGTGAGAGGATTTCTAGAAGCTGTTGCATTTGGTTTCAAGAATTTTATATCATCTATTTTTCTTTATTTCCTAGAGGCTTTCAGGTTTCTCTCTATGTTGATGTCCATTACATATGCTTCCCTCAAGGTTTGAGGGTTCTTATCTCTCAAAAGGTAGCCCAACTTTGAATCAAATGCTCCACAATATAAAATAAGGAACATATGTCCATTTGTCCTTACTTGGGGAGGCACTTTCCTCATTGTCATAATGAACCTATTGTTGAAATCAACTATTTCATTAACTCCTTTCCTTATAACTTAGTCATCTCATGGATTGTAAATTTTGGATCCACTCTTTCTCCATATTGTAGTTGAAAAACCCTCATAAACTCATCCCATGAATCTACGATGCTATTTGGAATACTTTTATACCATTCTTTTGTACTTTCTTCTAGTGATTACACGAAGAGTTTCATAATGACATCCTCATTTTCTATCTCATATTCATCAGTACTGTTGATGAAGTGCCTCAAGTGGTCCTCACTAGTGATAGCATTGTTACCTTGGAATTTTTGTACCTTCCCTCAAATCTCAACTAGAATGAAATTAGTATAATTGGGAATGCCATAAAATTCCAACTACTTGTACCTTTCCAATCCCAATGGTGGTCTCACTGGAGAAAATATTTGATCCTATATTCTAGGGGTTACCTCAGCATTTTGTCTTACATTTTATTTGAGGGTCCTATTGATTTTACTACACATTAGGCACTTGTTGATTAGGAACATCTTGTGCAACATTTTGAGGAGGAACAACATTTTATAGGGTTTGATGATAAATATTCTAATTTTGATTTAGTTGTAGGGCTTACTAACCTAGTTGGGCCTGCTATAGTGAAATTTATGCTTCTATTTTATGCCACCTTTCTCTGAGATGATCAATAAGATCTATGTGTTGATCTAACTCCCTTTTTCTACACCCATTCTCTTACTAGATATTTGGGTCAACATATTAGAACAAAGTTTTTGCTTCTTGCCCAAAAGTTTGAGGAGAATCATGTTTGCCTTCCCTTTGATTTCTTAGAGGTGGAAACACATAATCTCTTGGGGGTAGAATAAAAGATGCACTCACACACACACACACACACACACACACTAGGATTTGTTTCCTTTCCATACCTAGCATAATCACGTCTAAAATTTCTTCTAGTAGTTCTGACCCTATTATCAACTGAATCATCTGATGCATATTGATCATAATCTTTGGAAGTAGATCTTCTACCTGAATTGCGTACTTTTTCAGTATTTTTTGAATTATGCAAAGGGGTCTTACTTGGAGTTTTAGCCTTCCACTATTCTTGTCTCCTTCTTGCATCAAAAGAAGAAACCTCAAACATTTCTTAATATGTGGAGCGTCGATCCTTTTCCATTCCATTATATTTTGAAATAAACTTTTGGATCTTCCTTAACAAATTTGCCACTCCTTAAAGGAGAAAATTATCAAAATCAACAAAATTTTGATTTTACAAACCAAAGATCAACACTTTCCTAGTTGCACCATGGTCACTAAGTAACCTGGGTCTTCAAGTTGATTCTTGGTTTAGATTATCCTCAACAACAAAACCATTTGTAGGTGATATAAATTGTAGACCCCAAATCCCTAAGGTTTGATAATCTCCCAAGTGCCAAGGGTGTCAAACCTAGGAAGATTGCCACAAACCTATCTTTAGGTTGGGCACCCCATCAATTGCGGGTGGATATCACATTCTAAGTAGCCTCCCACAAGAATTCAAGGGGCTCTTGAAAACAAGCTGCATTATGGAAACTGATTAAACACTTCCTACAACAAACATAATTCCTAAATGGCCATTATATTCCACATTAGTGTCACAATACAGTCACTGCCCATGCATGCATGGGGCTTCTAATTATCCCTTTATAGTTCAAAGCCCCTGTTGCTCTAGGAACCCTCATTTCATCCTGACCCAAATTGAAGTCTAGCTCTTTTATTCTGCCCTTGCCCCTACAAGAACTCTAATTTTCCAAAGATGGCCCTCTATTACATAAGATTAGGCACATATAGGATTTCAGTTAATGAGAAAAGTCCATTACCCTCCACAGTATATAAAAAAGACAAATAATTATTTATATATATAGATAATGGAAATAGTTTCTGAACCCTTCTAAATAATTAACAATTAAAAATGAAAATGCACAGCACATCCCAAACACAACATCTCCATGAACATGGCTTAGTCTGTTGTTCCAAAAACAAACATAATGATTCCCAAAAAATGGATATAAATGTGAAGATATAGGGTAAGCTTTGAGCCTTTAAGCTACACAAGGCTTGGATACATCTCTATAGGGACCTTGTTACATTTCCAAGCCAGCCTGAGCCCAGCACCTCTCATTTTTCCTCTTAATATATTTATATATGACAAACATTTTAAAGTTTAAATCAGACATTTATAAAAAGATAATGAATGGCTCAATTGAACTTAACTCATTTGAATCATTTAAAATTAAATGAATTATATATAATTCCCTAAAATCTTAAAGTTCTGATAATATATAAGATAATGGAAGACTCTAATAAGAACTTAATCCTTTAATCAATAAAAAATTAAATAAATTATTTTATTAAAAAGACAAGTTAATATAGAATGAATAAATATTAATATTGACTAAAAATAAAAAAATATTAATATTCGGCTAAGAGGAAAGAAAAAAGAGGAGAGAATAAGACGAAAATATGAGGTTGGTACATAAAGGTACGCGTGGCATTTAATGAAGTTTAAGTATTAAATTACGTCACCATCCCAAATTTAATTTTCTTTCTTGTTCTTGACTTGATCGGTAGGTATCTGCAAACTCATGGAGAATGACTCCTGGATAAGCGTGAGTGGACCAACCTCTTTTTCCCAAATGGCATTATTTTATCAACAAAATTTCTTCCTTGTTTATGTCACCAATTACCTAGGGTCCAATCTCCCATAATAAAGTAGTTTTATTGAGGGAATACTATTATCTTGAAGTTGGATAAGAGTGGTTATGTTAATTAATGAGGTGTTAATCATTAATATGTCCAAGTCATAATTTTATTTATTTTTATTTTTTAAAGTTTGAATGGGTGTTATATCTGGTCTAATTTTTATAAATAATTTTTATTTATGATGTTTATTTATAGAGGTCTATAATATTGATAATATATTTATTTATGTCATATTATCTCATCATTTAACATAATGTAAAATGAAAATTGTGATAAAAAATCAAATCATTTAATTAATAATAATTCACAAATTATTTTAAAAATTTGTTAACAAATTTATAAATTTATATTTCCAAAAATAAATATTAATATGATTGAAAAAATTACTTTTTATTTGTTAAAAACAATAACCAACAAGAAAAACAAGTATTAATCAAATTTATATTATGCCATAGAGGGATTAATAATAAGTGTTGTCTTTTGTACTTCTTTCTACAAGTAGATAAGAAGTCTATACATAAGCTATAGTATAGCTTATGTCTATCCAAAACAATCATTTATGTTGTCGATAAGCTATAGTACACCTAGTCTATCCTAGCCAATCATCCATTTTATCAATTAGATCATTGTTTTCAAAACTATTTTTTCAAAAATTAGTTGAGGAGTTTGATTGGTACTAGTTTATGTCTATATGTAAGTCAACCCATGTGAATTTAGATTTTAGTTTTAGTAATTATTAAAAATATGTATATAAATAAAATAAATTACTTCTAGCAAATCATTTAAGTTTTGATTTAATTAAAAAAAAAAAAATTGCGTTTGTATATGTATATTTTTATTAATTTATTTTATTTTAAGTATATTAAATATCATAAAAGATGTGTAAGTTTATAAAGTTATTTAGAAATTGTGTATTTGTTAAGAATTCTTTGATCATAAGGGTAATATTTCTTGTATAATTGTTGAGACTTTTGATTTCTAGTTCTTTCACACTTCATGGATGTATTTTCGATGGTCATGGTCAATTTGTTAGATGAAATTGAATATCCCAATCTCAAGTTGCAAGGCTCTAGGGATTGTGTTTCCCATGGATGGTCTCGACCCTCTCAACCACTTCTTGTCTCTTCTTATGGGCATGGTGCTCCTAGTTGGCCAGATTTTGACAAGTTACCTAAGTTGGAGCTAGTTATTTCCCTTATTTGTGCTCATTATCTTGTTGAAGACTAAGAAGACGGTGCTCTTATTGGCTAGGAGCTTATTGATTATAGTTCTATCCTTGTTGATGTATGGAGAAACCTTGATGATTGTGACTCCCCTCCTACCAATGTTGCTCTTGTTTCTTAGCATTTTTCTTTTTACTAAATTTTGAGATTTACCCTACTTTGTACATTTTGTTTGAACTTGGTCCTACTTAAACTTTAAGAGTGTGCATGTTTACCACCCACCTTTTGTGAATGGTGTATTATTATATTTTTAGTTAATATTAAGTGGTATATGATATTTATAATATGTGTGTTTATCTATGTATATGTATGCAATGTATGTATTATAAAAGATAAATTTGAATGTTAAGTGTTTTTTAAATTTTAAAATGGGGTATCGATTTTATTTTAAATTAAATAAGTGAAAGTTTGACATCATATATTCATTTAAAAAATATTATTCTCTAACAAATATTATTCTCCTTTGCTATTACAACCTATGGTTTTGTAATGCCACTTATAGGTAATTGGAGAATAAAAACTTCATAGTTATTGTACAATGATTTTAAAAATACTACATAAGAGATGTGTTTGTAGATTGTTTTCCTCTATGAAAAAGATTAAATGAAGAAGTTTTAACTTCTTTAACTTCCATAGCCACCTTCACGTGAACAACTACCTAAGCTAAACATAGGCTAATTATTACAATTCTAATTGAAGCTCTCACACATGAAATGAGTATAATGTGTAAAGTCTATATGGGTGTCTCCATAAATAGAGATGAATAGCCTATATACAAAGCTAAATAATACATACAATTTAGGAAATATTGCATTGGGAGAAATAAGGCTAACAAAAAAACATTTTAAATATAAAATGTGATGTTTTTTTATATATTTGTAGGAAGTAAGAAAATTAATTGAGAAAATAATTATCTTACTAAATAGGTTTGATCCTAAATGATTTGAAAAAATAATGTGTCCACTACCATACATGTAAGGAATTATCACAAACTAATACATATACTTAGAAGACTTGAGTTAGCAAAAAATAAGCAATGATGTTACATGCTCATGTGTATACGTCTATTCCTTAAAATATACCTTATTATAAAATACACCAAGAAAATAGGGCTTATTTAAGATTATAATGAATTTCAACAAAATAATATCTCTTAGACCAACAAGATACAAAAGAATTAAGATTTCAATATCTATAACCTTGGAGATGGATAACTACAAATAACCAACCAATGTGTTTATGATGAAGCAAGGGAACATGTCAACATGCATCTCTAATCTCATCACAAATATAAAATTGCAATATAATATTGTGAAGCTTATTATTAGGAAGCACCATTTGAATTTCATTGGTGAACTCACAATCTCCAATATTTGAATTAATTTTAGACTTCACTTTATTCCAAGAATATTAATTTCTAGTGTGTTTGTTGAAAGAACTAGCAAAATTATGGATTATTTTTTAAAGAGTTTAAGCATTTGACTTGAGGTACATCCATAAAGGATACACCATGAAAATTGATGATTGGTGACCAACAGAAAAGAGTGGGTGTTAATAGTTATCCAATTCGGAATTTATCCCCTTGAAACTAAAAAATTAGAGTTTAATGAACTTTGGGATTTCTAAATACTCTTGATCATAAAGTAATTTTGATGGGTATAAGAACAATGAAAAGAGTTTAGAAACAAGTTCTTCTAATCCATTTAGCCATAGTGAATACATACAAAGATTTAAATTTAAAGTAAGATCATTTTGATTGGTTTCCTTTCATTTGCCTTAAGAATCCACTTAACATAAAGTGTCGAATCATGTTTTTATATCAATAAGATCTATTCTTACCACCTCTTTAAGAAAATAACTCGACTCTTAAGAAAATATATAAAAGGTCATTTTCCTTTAGAAGATAGCCCATCAAAAATTTATAAGATTTTTAGCTTGCTATATGAAACCCTAGAGGGATTCTAACAAGAAGAATACTAAATGTTTGATAGAAAGATTAACTTTTAAACAAATGTGAAATTCAATGACAAGGGATAAGATCTTAGTAATCTAGTAAGATGTTTTTTTTTATGTGATGAACTACATAGTTCCACAACTATGAGGCATGGAAGAAGATTTTATTCTCCATGTGATGAACTACACAATTCCACATAATAATTATTTTCTAAATCAACAAATTAGAGACCAAAGATTATGTAACATTATAGCTTAGTCTGTTAAGAAATGTATCTTGAGGCATGGAAGAATATTTTAGGGTATTCCATGGTACTATCCCCAACTTTTTCTTCCTCTAAAGGGATGATGAATTATTCATTAAATTGGAGGTCCCATAGAAGGAGATGTTGTTGACTAGACCATAACATAGTTAGACATTCCAAAAATATCACATTGTTCAAATCATTTGTGATAAGCAAAGTCAAGGAATCACTAAAGATCATTGACACAAAATGTAGCACTTTGGGCCTAATGACTACTCCACATAGTCATAGATTTCAATTTTGATAAGCATGGATTTCTCAAGAGTGCAATGATCCAATTCATTTTCATTAAAAAATATATAGATGCTATCAAGGATATACCTAAGACAAATAAACCTAGTTTTTTTGGGGGGATAATGAGTGGGAGTAGGTTTCTCATCCTTAAGGCCAATACTTTAGCAATCGAGTATAGTAACAAAGATGAGTAGAGTGGTGACTATCCAATTGATAATGAACTCAAGATCACCATCTTGGGAATAAATCTAATTATTTTTTCACATGCACTAAATTAATTTGTGTTATCTTTAATTTTTAATTACAAATATAGAGGGCCATTTAGAAAATTTCAGCTAATATTTTCCTAATTTCTACAACTCATTTCCAATTAAGGAAATGCTCCCTACACATTGAGTATAATTTATGTAAAAGATAGATATTTAAACCATTCAAATAATACATGCCACTCCCCTTCACATTAAAATTGATTAAAGAGTTTGGTCTCCAAATATATATGTTTTTTTGGGTTGGTCCCCTCCCCTAGTTCAATCAAGTCTTCGTTCTCATCCCTTGTCTCAATCGAATCCACAACTTGGCTCATTCAATGTACAAAAGGAAATAAGATAATATAAGTGATGTCTAACACAAGATGGATTCACAATGATGTTAATACAAATGTTTTTGACTTATGAAATAAAGGACCTAACAATGTTGACCCACCAATTAACACCTCTACTTGCCTTAGAAAGATAATGTATGTCATGCATGTGGTTTTACTACTAGTAGTACTACTATTAGGTTGTTTGTGGGGTGAATTCACAACCCTTTTTACCTAGGTGTGGTCTTTGGGAGGTGTTTATACGATATTTTCAAGTATTTAGGTGCAAAGGCTTTGAAACTAGTTAAAATTGTGTTGGGTCTTGAAGGTTTGGAGAACTCAAGCATTTTTTTCTTGGGCAATTGGTGCCTCTAATTTCATTAAAAAACTAGAGATGTTGGTGCCACATATAAATAGGTTTTAAATAGGTACATCTTCATATTTTGCTTCCTAATTATGAAGAAGCTCCATCTTCTTTGAGTGCTAAGGTACTTCAAGTTGACGAGACTACTATGGATTCTCATTTCAAGGCTTTACAAGGTGATCTCAATGTTCTAAAAAAGGAGTTGGTTGTTTTTAAACAACATGAAGGTTGTTCAACTTCTACATATAGTCATGACAAGTTAGAGACCAATAATCTATTTTCTATGCCCTCTTTATCTAAACAAGTTATGTGTTATGCTTAAAGAAATTGAGATAATTTGAAGTGTATAGTTTAAGTATTTGGATGACTGTCAAGAAGTGAAGTGAAAGTCTGAAGGTGTAAACCTCATTTTAGATAATTATATTCCAATACAAGTGGTAGAGTGATATATACTCAAATTTTGGCTGTATGAAAAGGCAAGTAATTTAGGGACGTACACAGGTAATATGGCGTGGGAAGTTGCAGGGAATCTGTGTGTACGTTAGCGTGCAAGCCACTGCATTTGGGTTTATCCCTGGCCTTTAAAGCATTAAAGTAGTGGCAATTAGTTGGGTTGTTGCCCCTTGTTATGATTCTCGTTTAAAAAATTCATGAAATTTGTGCATGCATCCCAAGAAAGGACGTTCTTTCAAATTTGTATTTGCATTTGCCTGTTCTACACTCTACAGCTACACATTTGACGTGAGCTTAAGATTTCAGAATATTCAATGATTTTTAGCTATGGATAGTTAGGAAGTCTTAATCAGTATTTTGGTTTCTTGCAGCTTTTGTGGCTGAAAAGAAGATAGAACAGATTCATGTTGGGAAAATGATAATAAGATTTTGGTTTTTTTTAATTTGTTATGTTGGGGAATTATCACTTTGTGGATGGAAGGGTTGAGATGGGACGTTATTCTCGCCAACTAGCTAGTGTAATTAAAGATATTCTGTGTGTTTAGTAGTTTGTTTTAATTACGTGTAAGGATGAATAAAGTGTTAAATATAAGTTTATTTTATATTTAAATAAATAAGGAAGTTGAGGTTGTCGCTGTATAAGGTTAGGTTATGTTTAGAAAATTTATAAAAAGAGTAGAAGAAAGTGAAAGCATGTTTTATTTTATGGTTGAAAAAAGTTTTAGAAGTTTGAGAAGACAATTGATGGAGACTTTAGACAATTTTAGGTTATGAAAGTCTCTATCTATGTCACTATGAGTAGTGTTCTTCATGTATATGGTAGTGTCTCAACATACACAAAAGTGTCTTCTAACCACATAAGTATTTTTGAAGGAGCAAAGGTATCTTTGTTTGCAAGACTATCGTGGAAGGCACAAAAGTATAGTTTGCTTGCAAATGTATCCTTTGCAACTTGTGGGGTTGGATTTGCACCTCGTAGCTAGGGGACAAGGGGTGCCCAAAGGCTGTTTATAAGATTTTCCTTAGTTAGAACTCAAGGTTGATTCAACAATATGATTCAGACAAGTTTTAGGTACGTGAAAGCTAAGTGCAAGTGTAGAGAGTGATGTGTGCAACACTAATGGAGTTCTAATGAGAGGATCTATAATGTGTCTTGTCTTATCGTATTCTACTTATGCTCCTTCACTAATGCCTAAATCCGCCTCGGTATTCTTTTATTTCCATTAATTCTGATCTTTTCAACTTATTGTGCTTGTTTTTAGGCATTAGAGGTTAGATTAGGGTTAGGGTTGCATGATAGGGAGAACGTTTAGGTAGGAAAAGCAAGTATGAATGTGTGAGACACTATTGCACTAGGGAGCATTACCATGTAGCGTTAATGTCCAAGATATGCATCTTATTTAAAACAAGATACAAGAGGATGCAAAAGTAGCATGGGTCTACTTTCAAATGCATGACATGGTTAAAGGGTAGATTGGGATTCAATATGGCTAAAAGTAGTTAATAACTATATTTAAGTGAGTATGCACTTAGAAACCTAATGTAAAACAAGGTGGAAAAGTGCAAAAAATGTAAATTTCATCTATACACCTAGATTCAAGTTAAGGATGGTTTTTGGGAGAACTTTGGTTTAGCTTTCCTGAACTTATTATCCCACTTTGATACGATTTAAGGTTGTTTTTTAGTTTTTCTTGTTTACCATATCACTTTTTGAGATAATCAATGAGTTCCCACACACTTACCCACCTTTTTTCTTATTTGTCTACTTTTGTGTCAGATTCTCAAATTCCTTAAACATGGAGAAAAATTTAGATTATCAGTGAATAAAATAAACCTAGGTGTATCTAGAACAATCATTAATCAAAGTGACATAATACTGATATTTATCTGTGGAATCCACATCCATTGGACCAAACACATATGAATGATTGATTTCTAATTATCTCTTAGCTTTATAAATTTTAATGGGAATATATGCTCCATTCTATTTTCTAAACACACAATGTTCAAAAGAATCAAAATGTTCACTAGAGTAAATAAAAATTGTCAATAATATTTTTATTAATAAGGGTTTGAAGACCTTTTCACCAATATGGCCTAAACATTGGTGCCACAACACACATGTATTTTTTAGAATTTCTAACTTTACATTGATAAAGTTACATAATATTGAGGCATCAAGCCTAAACAAAGCCCACCTAGAACCATGATTTTCAAATGTCACATGCACTTTAGAATGATTCAACTTGGATACATAAAATAAGTTTCTCACAAGTCTTGGAATATGCTCAAAACATTATTAAGAGTTTTCACCCTTCCATCACTAAAACACAAATGTACCTTTCCCTTACCAACCATCTAATGTGTATTACCATCATCAAGGAAAAAAATTCTTCCATCATTTAAGCTTTGTGTGATGAGAACCACTCCTTGTGAAGAGTCATCTGGTAGAACCAATTTGAGTAAGTGAGCCAAGAATTATCACTAATAATATTAGTAGAAATGAATAGTGTATCATTATCACCATCATTAAAATATTTTTGTGTGAAGGAATCATCATTGGATTTGTTTTTGTTTTTGTATTCGTTCTTCACATTTCCTCTCTTCCCATAATTCCAACACTTTCCTATACTCTTCCTAGGGGTCTTGGACTATCCTTTTGACTCAGATGTATCATTAAATTTATTTCAACCCCATTTGGACCCAAATTTTTTTCTTCGACCTTCCTTTAACATCCAAGAAATCCCTCGATCCCTTACTTATGGATTAAATCCTCATTTCATCTTAAATAAATTTAACAATAAGGGAGTCAATTTTCAGCTTTGCACCACAAAGAACAAAGTAGTAATCTAATTTTTTTTCTTCTTCCTCAAGCTTAACATCCACTCAAGATAGTTGAATCAAAAACAAGCTAAAATCATTTAAATTTCTACAATAGAAAATAAATTTTTCGAGGAAAGCCACTTACAAGAAAGATGTTCTAAAGAAAAAAATTAGAGACCAAAGGATTATGTAACATTATATCTTAGTCCATTAAGTAATGTATCTTGAAGCATATGAGAAGATTTTAAGGTATTGCATAGTACTATTGACAAATCTTAAATCTTATTATAAAGAGATGAGAAATGATTCCTTTACAAAATTTCAAATGATAAGCTAAGCACTGGAGGGCCCAAAAAAGAAGATGTTGTTGAAAAGACCTTAAGGAACATATTTAGGATGAAAAATATCACATTATTTGAATTAATGGCCATTTGTGATGAGAAAACCCAAGGAATCACCAAAGAAAGTTGACATAAAATGTAAATACTTAGGATCAAAAACTACATATTGCAAGATGTCCAAAATGGATGGGTACTCAACATAAAGATGAATTTCTCATGAGTGTAATGGTCCAATTCAAATTCCTTACAAAATATAAAGATGTTATCAAGGATATAACTAAGATAAATAAATCTAGTTTGTTTGGGGGATAATGAGTGAGAACATGTGTCTCATCCTTACGACCGATACTTTAGCAATCTAGTATTGTAACAAAGACAAATCTCCAATTGATAATGAACTCAAAATCACCATCTTGGGAATAAATCTAATAAAATTTCACATGAACTAAATTTGTTTGTGTTATCTTCAATTTTTTATTGCAAATAGGGGCCATTTAGAAAATTCTAATTAATATTTTTCTAGTTTCTACAATTCATTTCCAATTAAGGAAATGATCCCTACACATGAAGTATGATTCATGTAAATGGAAGCTCTTTAAACCATTCAATCAATAGGTCACCCACCTTCACATTAAAATGGTTTAAGAGAGTTTGGTCTACAACTAGATTTTTTTGTGTTGGTCCCTCCCCTCACTCAATTGAGTCTTTGTCCTTATCCCTTGTCTTAACTATTGCAAGTATGTTGCTAGTGTTGTCATTGATGTCAACCTCTAGTATAATCAGGAAGATTGTTGTGGTGATGTCAGTAGTGAGTGTCTTGCACTATGTTGTCTTTAGTGTTGTCATTGATGTCAACCTCTAGCATGGTGTTGAGAAAATATTGTAGATGTGGAGATTGTTGGATACTGTAGTCATGATGAGAAGGTTTTGTAGTGTTGTGTTGGTGTTTTCGATGCAATTGGTTCACTTGGTTTCCAAGTGATTTTGAGAAAAATTGAATAAAAGAGTGTGTGGTGTGACAGAGGTATGTTTAGTGTTATGCTTCACATTTCTTCATGGTTGAAGGTATACTTGTGCGGTTTGGACATGATGGTCAAAGGTGTTCAAAGGTTTTATATCCAGAGTTTCAGGTTTTGGATCATGTGACAGTGAAAGTGGTGTTTGATAAAGTGTTTGTCTATGTAGAAGGTTGTTTGGGAGAAATGAGATTGCTCTGCATTTCTCCGCAGTGAGGCTTCTTGTTTTGCGGATTTGGGAACATGCTTATATTATCTATATTTATCTTCCCTTGAAGTTTCTAGTGTTGAGTTGTTCTGCAAGTCTGGATTCATAAGTTGTGTTTTGTGGTAGTATGTCTGGTAGCACAAAATGACGGTGTTCTCAGTTTCAAGTGGTTGCGAAAGTGGTGCAGAATATTCTGATGATGTTGGAATATGTGGATGTTGTGGAGTGTTTCTATGTGGTTCGCGTGACTTGGAGAAGTGTGTATATGATTGCTTGTAGTGTTAGTTCAGGTTTTGTTGACTTGGCCTGCTAATGCTATTTGCAAAGGTACCTCGTGGATTGTGGATGTGTTGAGTAGTGTGGTGATGTATATTTGGGTCCTAGTTAACCCTTGTCATGGTCTGCCTTCACTTCTTTCCACCACAAAAGAGTTTAGTGCCGACTTATTTTGGTGTTGCATGTTTGAGGTGTATATGTTTCATTAAAGCCGACCTAATTGGGATTGTTTAGGTGAAGGATGGTATAAATGCAAGGTGAGCTGTTGTGAGGTGTGTGGCAAGTGTGAATAATGTGAATGTGATCAAGTGTGGTGATTTGGGTGTGAGCTTTAATGCCTATGAATTCGGATGCAGTGAGTAGAAGGTGTCTACATTATCAGTGTGCTTGAAGTTTCTGGAGGCAGTGAGCCAAAGGTTGGGGATGGTGCAAAGTTGAAGTGGTGGATTTTCTTGTTGCTCTAAGATAGTGAATCTCTTTGTAAACAACTTCTCCTATTCTTCTTTCTTCTTGACAATGAGCCACCCAACAGTGAGTCTTTCTTCTTTTCTAGGCAGTGAGCCCTTGGTAGTGAGCCTAATTGTATTTGTTGTTGTTATTCATATATATGTGAGTTAATCATCACCGTGGTTTTTCCCTGCCTAGGGTTTTCCACATAAATCTGGTGTTCTCTTGTGTATGGTTGTGTTTGCATTGTTGTTTCACATGTTTACATTTTGCTAATGCTTAATGAGGGTTTAAAGTTTGATAAGGGTTTGAAAGTCAAAGAGGGATTAAATGTTTTAATGTACAACTAATTCACCCCCCTCTCAGTTGTCCTGTGCATCTAACATTAACCAAATGTCCAACAAGTAGTTTGTTCAATCTGTGGAAGGGAATAAGGAAAGATAGATGATGTTTGAAACAAGATGGATTCACATTTATGTTGATAAATTTTTTTTGGCTTATGGGATAAAGGACCTAATGATGTTGACTCACCAATTGGCACCTCTACTTGCCTCATAACTTAGACAATTTATATCATGCATGTGGTTTTACTAGTACTTCTAATAATATTAGGTTGTTTTGGGGGTGAATTCATGACCCTTTTTAACCTAGGTGCGGTCTTTGAGAGATGTTTATGCAACATTTTTTAAGTATCCAAATGTAGAGACTTTCAAATTAGTTAAAACTGTGTTGGGTCTTGTGCATTTTTTGAGGCATCCATTGCCTCTAATCTCATGAAAAAATTGGAGATATTGGTGACACACAAACATGTTAAGAGATTGTGCATTTCATTTTTTCTTCCTAATTATGATAAAACTCTATCTTCTTCTAATCCTGAGGTGTTTCTAGCTACCGAGGCTATTGTAGATTCTCATTCGAAGGCTTTGCAAGGCAATCTCAATGTTCTCATGAAGTTGTTGGTTGTTTTAATTAACATTAAGAGTTGCTCAACTTCTACATGGGCTTCGTGGTTACATTTTTGTGGTCTCACATAAACATGGCAAATTAGAAACCAATAGTCTATTTTCTATGCCTTGTTTTTTAAACTAGTTATGTGTTATGCCTAAAGAAACCAAAATAATTTAAAGCATATAGTTTAAGTATTTGGATGATTGCAAGCATAAATATTTGTTAGGGCAAGGCCAAGGTGTAGGTGTGTTTGTTGGTAGGGTTAGTGGCTATGTGTAGGGGGGTGGCAACATCATTGCTTTAGGCAATGTTGGGTTAGGTTGGGCAGATAAATCCCCTACAAATATAACTTAATGATTGTTTTTGTCTTCGAAAGTTGAACCTTTGTATTTTATAGATTTTTTTTTCAATTGAATAACCTAATTAATTTTTTTTTAACTTCTCAATCACAAAGTGTAGTGAAAGTATGAAGGCGAAGACCTAATGATAGACAATTATATCCAATACAAGTTGTAAGCTGATATATTCTCAATTTTTGGCTGTATGAAAAGGCAAGTAATTTAGGGACCTACTCTGGTAATATGGCGTGGGAATTTGCAGGGAATCTGTCTGTATGCTGTGCAAACTACTGGATTTGAGTTTATCTGTAGCTTTTAAAGCATTAAAGTAGTGGCAATTAGTTGCGATATTGACCCTTGTTATGATTCTCACAAAAAAAAATTCCTGAAATTTGTGCATGCATCCCAAGAAAAGACATTCTTTCTAAATTTGTATTTGCAATTGCCCATAGTACACGCTACAGCCAAGCATCTTGACTTGAGCTTAAGATTTCAGCATATTCTATGAATTTGAGCTTTGGATAGCAACTTATCATGTTGGAGAATCATTTATCACTTTTTATTTTTATTTTTAATAATGCTGAATTACAATAGAATAAGCAGTTCCCAAGGCTGTGAGGATATAATTAAACATTATTGTTTAAATTAGTGTTACTAAAAGTTAAAATTTCCTTATGTTTAAGACTTAATTTAATTATTTAAAATTTAATTCATATGATGAATAAATTTTTATGTGATTTTACATTTGAATAATTAAGAATTGAAAATATATAAGATTATATTAAGTCATTTTTTTTTGGATGTGTTAGAAATTTTTATATAGTTATTTATTTTATGTCTATGGTTAAAACTTTGATTCAATTTATGAAGGTTGTCATATCAATTTGCATCTCTTTTGGTGTTACAATTTGCTTAAACAAGGTCAAGAGCAAAATTTTTGTCTATGTATTAAGTTGGTCTATGTGAAGAATCATGAACTTGTAAAGTGTTATACATGCTTTAAAAAAATCTTAAGATAGTCAAGAATAGTCAATTTTTTTTAAAAATGCTAAAAATAATAGGATTACTATTTTTAGTAAGTTTGTATTTAAGCATGTATTGACTTGAAAATTTATCCAAAGCCGAGGGAATACAAAACTAGCCATAAAATTGAGTTTCAACCAAAAAAACATACTTAGACAATAAGATATTAGACTTTCAAAATTCCATAACTCCTGAAAAAAATTAAAATACCATTTCCAATGTTTAAATGATGGAATTTTACCCCAAAAATTGGCATAATCCACTTCAATGTTATAGGTTTCTCTGAGCTCTTTAGTTTAAACAAAATAGGGGATCAATCGGGTACTGGGATCAAAGGTTATGATTTTTAAAATTTGTATTACTTTAGACATTTTTGTTATAAATTTTAAAATGTCCATAAAAGAAGAATAAAATGCGGTAAACTTTAAATTTGAAAGCTAGAAGAAATTGGAAGACTCCTAGCAATGTGATGTTTTGATTTTTCTAAAAAGTATAATGCTTGGTGTGATTTTCTTAAACATGGATTTCTCATGAGTGCAATGATCCAATTCAACTTCCTTCAAAAATATAAATATGTTATTAAGGAAATACGTAAGACAAATAAACCTAGTTTATTTGGGGGATAATGAGAGAGCATGTGTCTCATCCTTAAGGCCAATACTTTAGCTTGATAGTATTGTAACAAAGATGAGTAGAGTGACGAGTCTTCAATTGATAAGGAACTCAAGATCACCATCTTGGGAATAAATCTACTAAATTTTCATGCATGCACTAAAGTAATCTATGCTATCTCCAATTTTTAATTGCAAATAGGAGGCTATTTAGAAAATGTCAAGTAATATTTTTCGAATTTCTACAACTCATTTTCAATTAAGGAAATTCTCCCTACACATTGAGTATGATTCATGTAAATGGATGCTCTTTAACCATTCGAACAATATGCCACTCCCCTTCACATTAAAAGGGTTTAAAAGAGTTTGGTCTACAACTAGAAATTTGGTTGGTTCCCTCCCTTACTCAATCAAGTATTTGTTCTCATCCATTTTCTTAACCAAACGCCCCAACTTGGTTTGTTCAACATGTGGAAGGGAATAAATCAAGAGAAGTGTTGTTTGACGAAAGATAGATTCACATTGATGTTGATACAAATGTTTTTGACTTATGAGATAAATGACCTAATGATGTTAACCCACCAATTGACATCTCTACTTGCCTCATAAAGATAAATTATATCATGCATGTGGTTTTACTAGAGTTCCACTACTATTATGTTATCTTTGGGGTGAATTCATGATCCTTTTACTTAGTTGTAGTGTTTTTAGAGGTGTTTAAAAAACCTTTTCAATTTTCTAAATGGAGAGGCTCTCAAATTAGTTAAAATTGTGTTGGGTTTTGAAGGTTTGGAGAACTCAATAATCTTTGTTATGGGAATCCATTGCCTCTTATTTTATTCAAAAAATGATGTTGGTGTTGTGCAAACAAGCTATAGATCGGGTGCTTCATGTTTATCTTCTTCAAGTGCTAAGGTGTTTCTAGATTTTGAGGCTACTATAGATTCTCTTTTGAAGGCTTTACAAGGTGATCTCAATATTCTCAAGGAGTTGTTGATTATTTTTAAACAACCTGAAGAGTTATTTGACTTCTACATGGACCAGACAATGGCGGTTAAAATTTTTGTGGTCTCACATAAGATTGACAACATATAAACCAATAGTCTATGTTCTATGCCTTCTTTATCTAAATGAGTTGTGTTATTCCTAAAGAAATTGAGATAATTTCAAGTGTATAATTTAGGTATGTGGATGATTACAAGCTCAAATATTTGTTAGGGTAGGGAAGGCGTAAGTGTGTTTGTAGGTAGGGTTAGTGGCTATGTGCATGGAGGTGGAAACATCTTTGCTTTAGGTGATGTTAGGTTAGGTTGGACTAATAAATCCCCTACAAACATAATTTAAGAATTCTTTTTGTTTTTATAAGTTGGTCCATTGTATTTATAATCATATTTTTTGATTTACATAACCTAGATAGATTTTCATAACTTCTCAATCAAAACAATATGTTTTATTTTTAATTATACTTAAATCATATTGAATTGATTAATTATATCTTTGCATTTTCTAACAACAAAAAGCCCGTTAAAAATCTCACTTATGTAAAATTAACTATTTTTTTCAATTAAAATAATGTCACTATTCAACATATTATATATGACTTTGTAGTAACTTATCTTTATAAATAAGAACTGGATTTTCTCCATTGATTTCCATGTTACACAATGTAATGTCATCAAGTATTCATCTGAAATGAAATGACTGTGAAGAAGTGAAGTGAAAATCTGAAGGCGAAAACCTAATGCTAGATAATTATATCCGATACAAGTCGTAAGCTGATATATACTCAATATTTGGCTGTATGAAAAGGAAAACAATTTAGGGACCTACACAGGTATTATGGCGTGGGAAATTGCAGGGAATCTGTCTGTATTTTGGTGTACAATCCACTGGATTTGAGTTTATCCCTAACCTTTAAAGCATTAAAACAGTGGCTATTAGTTAGGATGTCGACCTTTGTTAGGATTCTCTTTAAAAAAAATCATGAAATTTGTGCAGGCATCTCAAGAAAGGACGTTCTTTCTCAACTTGTATTTGCACGCTACAACCACGCATCTTGACTTGAGCTTGATTTCAGCATATTCTATGAATTTGAGCTTTGGATAGCTACTTAACAGACCTGATCAGGTATTTTTCATGTTGAAGAATCGTATCACTTTTTACGAAATTATTTTGAATAATGCCGAATTGCAATAGAGCAGGCAGTTGCTATATATATATATATATAATTGCAATAGAGCAGGCAGTTGCTAGGGCGGAGTGTATATATATATATAGCATACGGCAAATTCACAGTCAGCAATTTACGGACAGAAAATTCATCGAAGGAAAATTCACTGCCAACAATTCACCGTGGCAGAAAATTAACCGTGGTGAATTGCTGGCGGTGAATTTTACTTGATGGTGAATTTTCCCTCATGGTGAATTGATGGCGATGAATTTTCCTAGAACCATATATATATATATAATATTTTGTACACTACTGTAATTAAAAATGAAGTTTTTTTCATGTGTAAGAGTTAGTTTTAAATGTTAAATCTGTTTATTTATTTAAAATTTAGTTCAAATGATGGATAAAGTATTGACTTTAAGTGATTTTACATTTTTATATTCATAATCATTTACAAATATTATGTTCACATGAGCATCAATATGAGATCAATACAAGCTCTTGCGAGCACACCAATAAGACTAATATCAACTCTTTTAAGAAACTACACTATAAATCACTTATGGAAAACCAATAGTCACAACTTAGAAATCCACTTATTTAGAAACCACTTCTACATTAGAAGCCAACTATGGAAAACTAAGAGTCACAACTTAGAATTCCATGTTAGATGTCTCTTTTGGATTTGAACTTGGGTTTCCACAATGATAATTCAATTCTTTAACCAATTAAGCTCAACCCCTTGGACGTGAATTTACATTTGAATAAATAAGGAATTGAAATTGTGTAAGATTATATTAAGTTAATTTTTTAAAGAGAGTAAGAAAAGAGAAAGAATTTTGTTTGGTAGTTGAAGAAACTACAAAAGTTTTAGAAGATGATAGTAGGAGGTCTTGGACAAGTAGAATTAGGTTTTGGATGTCTTTGTTTTTGTCACTATTAGTAGTGTCTTTTACTCAAATAGTAGTCTCCCAACAAAAGAAGAGGTGTCTTTTGCATGCAAGAGTTTCTTACAAGGGGAAAAGATGGCTTTTCCCATGGGATTGTTTTGGAAGACATAAAGGTATATTTTACTTGCAACAACAATGGAGCTCTAATAGAGTAGAAGGTGGTTTTGGGTGTTCATGAGAGTAGCTAAAGTATGTGTGGCCATATGATGTTTTCTTGTGCTCCTTTGCTAATGCCTTAATCCTCCTTGGTCTCCCCTCATTTCTATTAATTTTTCTCTTTTCAATACTTTTTTCTTGTTTTTAGTCATTGGAGGTCAAATTAGGGTTAGATCTAGATGAGATGGAGCATTTAGGTAGGAAAAGCAAGTTTGACTATGCAAGGCACTACTCCACCAAGGGACATTGTCATGTAGTGCTAGCATCCAAAACATGTGTTCAATTTGAAACAAGATACAAGATAATGGAAAGGTGACATGGGTTTAGTTTCCAATACATGAAACAAAGGGTAGATTAGGGTTTGATATGGTTAAAAGTGGTTAAGAGTTATGTTTAAATGGGTAGGTGCTAAACCCAATGCAAAATAAGGTGGAAAAGTGTTTTAAGTATGCAACTTTTGTCTTTATCACTAGCTTCAAATTCTTACGAGTTGAGGGGTGGTGTTTGAGATAAATTTGGTTTAACTCACCAACTTATGATCTTTCTTTAGTATGATAAAGGTTTTTTTTATTCCTTCTTGTTTACTATATTATTTTTTAGGGATAATAAATGAGTTTCCTTATTAATATCTCACCTTTAATCTTTCCCTTAGAGACAATTAAGGCTATTACTATGGTCCTTTCCCTATATTTAGATACTTAGTTGCAAGCAATGACAAAGATAGATCAACAATTTATTCCTAAGGTCTAGAATGAGATAACAATAATACTACTACCAAGCATGTAAGCAATGTGCATAAACTAATATAGATATTTAAAATAATTGAGTAAGCAATGGTGTTATATTCTCATGTGCATAAGTGTATCCCCTAAGGTACCTGGATTATCATAAAATACACCAATAAAATGGAGCTTATTTAGGATTATAATGGATTTTGATACAATATTAGATCTCCTAGAACAACTAGATACAAAAGAATTGATATCTCAATGTTTATGATGATATTCATAACCACCATTGTCTGGTAGAGCTATTTATAATAGAGCAAGGGTGTGTCGACAAGAACCTCTAGTCTCATTGCCAATGTAAGCTAACATTCAATCTAATCTTGTGAAGCTTATCATCATGAATCACCATTTGAAATTCTCTTAAAAACTCTTAATCTCCACTACTCAAATTAATTTTAAGCTTCACATTAGTCCAAGACTACTTATTTCTAGTGGGTTATTTGACAAAGCTAGAAATAGTATATATATAATTTTTTTCTTAAGAATTTGACCCAAGACACCTTGCTACATGATACACCATGAAAAATTATTATTGGTGACCAACATAGAGAGTAGGGGTAAAAGTACAAAGTTGTCTCACACTTTTATAAAGGAAACAACCAACACTGATCCAACTTTTAAACTTGAATCACTAAAAAGTGGCATATATGTTTTGAATTTTGAAATTATGTAAACTAATAAAATGTATATTTTATGTTTATATTTAAAAAAATATATATATATATTTCAAAATAGTTTTTTATAAATTGAATCTATAATTTAGTTGCTAATAAAATCATGAAAAAATGAATTTACATGAGACACCAATCTTTATATATAGTAAATTTTATTTTTTCCTTCAATTTTTTTGTGTATATTTATAACTTGAAACTTTAGTGCATGAATATATTTTTTTCCAATTTTTATAAATATATATTTTTAAATAAATATTAAAATGTGCATATATTAAAATACAATTGTTTCCATTCGACATCAATTTTCATATTAAATATTTATCTAAAATAGAAAAAATTATATCATCTTGATATAGATTCTTTTATCTACTGCATCATATTTTTTAAAATTTTAATAAGTTTTAGTATTTTTTCTTGACATGGTAATCAACCTAATATTTTGTGTTGATAACCTAATTTTAGTAAGTAAAATTTAAAAAATATATAAATTATAATTAAACTATTTAAATATATATTTTTGAAAACTACACTAATGGATCTACAAAAGGGTATTTTTATAGTTAAAAAAAATGTTATTTACATGAGTAGGAGTTGTTGAAACATTAACATTTTCAAATAATTTCATTTTTTTGGTAAATTGGCCTCAAAGTGGTGATTCATATGCATTTAGCCAATAATTTTAGTTAGAAAAGTTGTGGAAATATCTAGCTAGAATTAATCTTACTAGATCATATGTTTGACCAACATTTATTTTTTATTAAAAATACTTAAATTCACATGTGCTGATAAGTTGGCCGAAAGTGTGACATAGCTTTGTACTTTTACTCGTAGGTGTTGGCGATATTCTTATTCAAAATTCCCTATTTCCAAAAAATTAGAGTTGAATGAATTGTGGGATTTCTAAATTCTTTAAACCATAAGTGTTAGTGATTTTATGGGCATGTGGGAACAAGGAAAATAGTTTATAAACCTATGTTTTCCAAGCTATTTAGCCATAATTTTAACATATAAAGAGATGCAAATTCTTTGTAAATTATTCTTGATTTTTTTTCTTTCAATTTCCTTAAGAATCTACTCAGCATAAGATGTTGAACCATGCTTTTATATAAATGAGACCCATTCTCCCCACATCCTTAAGAAAATAATATGACTTCAAAGCCACTCTATAGACTATTGTAAAACAAGGTAAACTACTACAAATAGAATCTTGTCAATAGAGTACACAAATCTAAAATACCAATTATGGAATCATTTGATTAATCATAAGCTAGATGTTTGCAAGTATAAATCATCAAACAAGAAATCAATAAACCATAATATTTAAACACATGACACTATATGTAGTGTGGATAAATCCATTTGAGAAAAAACTTGAACCACCAAAGAAAACAAGTTTTTATTAATCTTTAAAGAGCACATAATCAATGAAATTCTCCCTTTGTTTTAAAAATATTATATTCATAATTTTGTACTTACCTATAGAATACCCCATGAAACATCTACCCAATGCATATAATATATAGAGAAAATTTGAGAGGAAACCACAAGTTGATTCCTAAAACCATGACCACCTAAACTGTGATATGCAAAAAACCCATCATCCCAATATGAAAAATCAATGCATCCATGGATAGAAAATATAAATCCCAATGATCTATGACCACTCTAGTTCATGGGTATACTACCTCAAAATAGTGCTCTAATGTAAGACATAACATGTTGGACCCACTTGTTAATGGAGAAGATGATCCACTCTTTCTTTTAGTACCTAATAATGGGAAAGTGGTCATTAACAAGGTGTAATAAAATTGTAACTACCACTATCATGCACTACATTCATCCTTGAATGCTATTGTAACTAATCTTCCATGTCAACTAGAATAACAATAAGAAATAAAATATCTCAACTACATGGGTGTTCACATATCAATTCCAAGAAAGGTTGAAACGTAACATTATACATTAGGATTACAGTTAAATATCACACTATCCTAGTATTATTCCAATTGATATTAAAATTTTTAATGCAATAAAGAGAACCATGAATAAATAAAGTGTAATGCCCCACCACGAAATCCAATAAAACAAAGCATAAAGTAACAAATTAACTAATTTTTTTTTTCAAAAAAAAAAAAACTCTATTACACAAATGTTTTAAGGATTCCAACACAATGTTACTTAAACAATTACAAATAAGAACATCACATCATAATATCAAAGTCATAAAACATAAAGACATATCAAATTCATGAATGATCCAATTTCATAAACTTTATAAAGTCAAGTTACATAACTAGAATACATCAAGTGAGATTATAATAAATATTGTATCAACATAATGTCACTATAAAAGTTCTCTCATAGATACCAATAGAATACACAGTAAAAATGTCAGCCTTGTTCATGAGTACGCTTGGCGTTCAACATCACAAACAATGTAGAATTAGGAACCTGTTCCACGAACAATGTTATCCAAGTATATCATCATCTGTAAAAGGATCCAATAGAGGGTATAGCACGATTTCCTCCCAACTGCGTGGAACTCGAAGATTCACTCCCTCCATGCTCGGAGATAATGACAAGTCCACAAAACAAGCAATCAAAAACAAAGAATAGACATTACATTACATGGATGACAAACACATAATGACATGACATAATCAAAATTACATGATCACTAATAAACTCCCAAAGGAAACAACAATAACAAAGGTGACTCTACATAAGAGACCACTACCATGCAACAGGACAAGAGTGTCATCACACAGTTTGGGATAGGTTACCCTAGTGAATCTTCCTAGACTACCGGCCCTCTTCAAGAGTTACCTTGGCAGTCTCTACCGATTCTTGACCCCTATACAAACTAATGTGGAGTCGTTCCATCTTTCAAGAAGACAAGATAGCGACTAAGCCATTCTAAGCCTTCTCGGCCTTACCTCAATCTAAATAAGCATTAAGGTGATAGGCGAGGCATACAATTATCTGAATTAATGTTAAATACTACCCAACCCCTAGTACATTAGTTAGGTTTCCACTGGATTAAAAAACCCACAATAGGTTACCCTGGCAACCGTTTAGGGTTTTGACCCCTATCACAAGCCACTCTTCCTAAAGTCATGACACAACATCAAAATACCAAGGACAACAAACATGCATATGAAACAAAACCATAATAAAACATATCTCATTTGTGGCCCAATTATTGAACAATTTAAACACCTCTAAGGTGACAAATAACTCTTACATGGCTAAGTCCCAAAATAGATCATGGTATAAAAACATCGACAAACAAACATTAAAAGCTTATATCTCAAATCAATCCTCTAGCCTCTGGAAGTAAAAGAACTCATAACTTGAAAGTTTACTCAAAGATTATAAACAATAAACTATTGTTCATCATATACTATTACCAAGACTTCATAGACTAGAAATCATTAAAGATAATTCACTATCACTTTTAAATTATTTACAAGTATATTATCTTCATACACTACCAATAAATCTTTAAGAACTATATAAAATAGATTATATATTGTCATCAATAAATGTCAAATTTCTAAAAAGATGAATCTATGATCTTTCCCCTTTTGAAAATATTATAAACTTATTGTAATTACTAATTACATTATAAACACAACTAACATATATTATAATGTTCATATATAAACTAAGGCTATTTAGCTTTCACTGTAATAAATAAACAAAACTAGTTGTTACCATTGCACATGTACGACATAAAACCCAAGTATATACATAGGAGGTACTAATTCCCTCAAACATGTCGCTATTCACAAAGCTTGTACAATGATTAAAAGAAGCAGATAGGGGATGACTAAAGGAGAGTAGCATCAACTACTCAAACATAATTTATAAAGCAAGGAATATAGAACAATTATTTCTTTAACACGCATATAAAAGATGAAGACATTATAAAATTCTCAATTCAAAACCAAATAGAAACATGAAATATGATTCCAGAAAAAAAAATTCAATATACAACTTAGAATGCCTAGTGAAACCGAATTGACACCCTATTAAGATCTGCTGGTACATGTCTAATGAAAATTTCATTCGATACTAAGATGCATTTTCTTTTTAAGAAAAATAGTTACCTGAAAATTGAATACCATTCAAAAGACATGACATATAATTTAAGAAAATTCTTCTTATAATTTTGAGAATGGTAGTTCATGCAAAATACAAATCATATTATAAATTGTAGAATATAGTTATATGTTCCTAAATCTTCTTTTCATTGTTTCTGCTTTGCTTCTCTCTCTATCTTTGAAAACTCTTCCTAATTTGTTTCATTTTAAATTGCACAGGTTTTTCAGAATAAATCTCTTCCACAGGCAAGAATAAACATTTTCCAACACAAATTCCTTTTTTTTTAAGCAAAGGTTCAGAAATACAAAGCAAGAAATTACAAATAACGAGAAGAAAACCCGATTTACAACTTGGAATCCAACAAAGAGTGAAGCTCAAATCTAGAAGCTTGTAGTTATTTAAATCCTTCAAAAAACTCAATTCCTTCAAAAAGAAACCACTGCCTCCAAACTTTTTAACCAAATATCCAAAGAAAAAGCTTTTCCAAAAACATCCAAAGTCCATTCCTGTGAATCAATAATTGCACACCAAAAGCTTTTTAATGCATTTTAATTAACTCAAATTCATACAGCTTAACTGATTGTCAATCATGCATTCAAAATTGATCAATCAGTTCTAACTTAACCATTTTACTCAATATCACATTTTCAACTCCAATTCCAAATTCTATAACATGTTGAAAACAACCTCTTTTAAAATATATATTTTTCACATAAATCATATTTGCACAATTAATTCAACAATTGCATTTTAATTAAATACCTTTTCATAAAATTAACATTCTCTTTTAAAATAAATAACTTGTTAAATCTTTTTAATAATTCAAACCATAACATAAATATTTTAATCTAATATTTAAACAAAATTACATTAAATCAAATATCTTAATTAATTAACCATTTAACTAAAATAATTAATTTCCAAACAAAACAACACAAACAAGATTGATACGATGAGACCCAATGAAAAACAACAACGGGTGACAAACATATACTCGTTCAATGAAGAACAATGGCTAAAAATGAGGACCTGACACTATCTTTGAAACCACATATTTCCATTGGGTTAGGGTACACTCAAACCTGATAAGCAGGTGGAGCCAATACCTAGTACCTGCAACTGCATAAAAGAAGACCGTTAAACTTATCATAATATATCGAATAACACACCGTGAAGAAGAATCGCAGCGTAGGAGGGTACTCACGAGTGAGTAGTGCTACACTGTCTTCTTCACCAAGACTAACAAGCATCATTATATCATAAACAACTATTTCATCATGATAACCTTAATAGAAACTCAGTAACAACATAAACCATAACACACACACATGTCTATCATAATATCACCACACAAACATAATTAGATGATCATGATGTCAAGTGTTTCATCAACACAATATAAAATCCACATAATGTCAGAGTCATAACTAAAAATAAACAACATAGTATCAAAAGCAACTAAATCAAATATCATCCAAACAAAAACACACTGAAACCAAGTGTCGCAACTAGAGGGACACTACATCCTCCCTCCCTAGGATAAGGCTTACACCTGGAATCCTACAAACAAATAAGGATAAAGCTCTTTCATGTGTGTCGCATCCTCCTAGGTAGTTGATGCCTCATCACTAGGATCCCATTGGACCCTCACCTGATCAACGTCTCGACCCTTGAGGGCGAGCCTCTTGCGTTGAACAATGCCCATGGGCTCCAAAGCCAACTGCTTGTCCTCTACCTATAATGAATTCCAATCGAGCACATGTGAAATATCAGGATGATAAGGTCTAAGAACAAATACATGGAAAACATCATGAATGAGTGAAAAATTGGGTGGTAAAGCAAGTCAATACGCCACAGGACCAATCCTCTCCAGAATCTCAAATGGTCCAACAAATTGAGGCACAAGCGTAGAGCCTTTTCCATAATGGATTGGACTCTTTCAGGGTCACACTGGAAGAAATACCCTATCGCCAACTGTAAATTGACGATCCAATCTATGTGCATCAACATACTTCTTCTATTTGTCCTGTGCAGCTATCAAATGCTCTCTGATGCGATCAACCTATTGTTCCATATCTCGAAGCATCTCAGGTCCAAGTAGAACTCTATCCTCAAGTCGATCCCAACTCAATGGAGTCTGAAAAGGACTTCGATACAATGCTTGAAAAGGAGGCATACCTATGGAACTTTGGCACCCATTATTGTAGGTGAACTCCACTAAGTAGAGATAATCTTCCCAACATGATTGCTAATCCATCACATACATTTTGAGCATATCCTCAAGAATCTGATTGACTCTCTCAATCTGACCATTAGTCTTAGGATGGTAAGATGAACTAAAATTCAACTGAGTACTTAAAGCATGCTGTAATGATGTCCATAAGGCTGATGTAAACACAAGATCTCTATTTGAAATGATTATGCGAGGAATTCCATGTAACCTAACAATATCCTCCATGAATATCCTAGCTACAGAAGAAGCATTGTAAGATAATTGAACCAAAGAAAAATGTGCTACATTAGTCAATCTGTCAATAGTAACCATAATAGCATCATGTCGACGCAATGACATAGGTAATCCAACAATGAAGTCCACTGATATAGTATCCCACTTCCATTCAGGAATGAGATGTGGCTGCAATACTCCGACAGGATGTTGGTGCTCAGCCTTAACTCTCTGACACTCAATACATCTTGAAACAAAATCAAGGATATCACACTTCATACCGGGCCAAAAGTGCAACTGTTAAAGATCCGCATGCATATTCTTAATACTAGGATGAGTTGATTAAGGTGCTCGATGTTCCTCTGTCAAAATCAGAGTGCGAAGACCTTTTGTATGTGGTACATAGATACGACCCAAATGTCACAACAATCCATCTGACTCAAGACTGTATCCTGTGAATCTACCCTCCAAGGGTCTACCTGATCCAATCTCCACCTTCACTTCCTAATACAGTCTGTCAGTAGGAAGTGCTACTAAAATTTGGCTCCTCAATTCAACTCCATGAGTCACAGTAGAAATCTCATGTCTTCATCGACTAAGAGCATCAACCACTACATTCTCTTTTCCCTAAAAAAATTTCACCTCGAAATCATATTCACATAAGAACTCCATCCATCGTCTCTTCCTAGCATTCAAATTAGGTTGTGTGAAAATGTATTGTAAACTACGGTGATCACTGTGAAGCTCAAATTGGTGCCCCAACAAGAAATGCCTCCAACAAACTAGAGTATGAACAACTGTAGCAAGCTCCAAATCATGAGTGGGATAATTCAGTTCTTGATCCTTGAGTTCGCGAGACTCATAAGTGATCACATGTCCATCCTACATCAACACAACTCCTAAACCCTCCAAAGACGCATCCGTGCAAACATAGAGTCTTTAGTAGGGTCAGGAACAACTAAGATAGGCGCACTAGTTAGCTTTTCCTTGAGTATTTAAAAAGCCAACTGACATTGATCTGTCCAAATAAATTTCTTCCCTTTCCTCTGAAGAGAACTACTAGGATGAGAAATCCTAGAAAACCCCTAAAAAAACTGTCTATAATATCCAGCAAGACCTAGAAACCTACGAACCTCAACTACATTGGTAGGCATGGGCCAATCAATGACGGCTTGGATCTTCGAAGGATCCACTGCAATACCCTCTCTAGAGATCACATGACCAAGGTATTTTACCTCAATTTGGAAGAACTCACACTTCTTCAAATTTGCATACAATTGATTCTCCCTCAAGCATTGCAATACCTGTCTCAAATGCTCTTTGTGCTCCTTCATATTTCTCGAATAAATCAAAATATCGTCGAGAAACACAAGAAAAAAACAATCAAGGTAAGTGAAAAAGACACCGTTCATCAAACTCATGAAAATGGATGGTGCATCCATTAACCCAAACAGTACTATTGTGAACTCATAGTGCCCGTAACGAATTCAGAATGTTGTTTTATGAATGACCGCTTCTATAATTCACAATTGATGGTAACTTGATTTTAGATCAATCTTAGAGAACACATTAGCTCCCTTGAGCTGATCGAATAAATCGTCAATTCTGGGTAAAGGATATTGGTTCTTTATCACCACCTTGTTCAATTGATGATAATCAATGCACAATCTGAGAGATCTATCCTTCTTCTTCACAAAGATGACAGGTGCTTCCTAAGGGGAAACACTAGGATGAATAAAACCCTTAGCCAAAAGTTCCTCCAATTAGATACAAAGCTCTTCCAGTTCATGTGTGGTCATTCTATATGGGGCTCAAGATATAGGCTTTGCTCTAGGAACCGGGTCAATTATAAAATCAATGTCACATTTCGGTGGAAAACCGGGAATATCATTGGGAAAAACATCTGCAAATTCCCCAAGAATAGGATGATCATCAAGAGATATCTCTCGAATCTCCCCTAAATCCAAGTCATTAACTGTTGTTGCAAAAAACTGACAACCCTGACGAAGGATCTCTTCAGCTGCATAACTAATATTATCCACAAAGAGATGGGTCTCTGTACACCAATGATTTCAACTTCTGCACTCGAATCATCTACACAATGTATTGTCTTTTGTCGATGGTTAATCACTGCATGATGAGATTCCAACCAGTCCATTCCCAAAACAATGTCATATGAACCAAGAGGTGTGACACAAAGATATACTGAGGTAGATAACAGTCCAATCCTTAGTCCACAATTGCGAACAAGGGTTTCTACTGCTACCTTCACCCTAAAGGAAAATTCTACCTACCACCTATTGCCTTGCTTTACTGCCACAAGTCCACATTGCTCAACAACAGTAGGTCAAATAAATGAATCAGTAGCTCCAAAATAAAAAATAATAGTAACATTGGTACCCTGTAACTGACCTGAAGACTCAACCACAATATTCTGATGATCTGCCTAGAGGTTATTTACCACAACAAAAATTGTATGAGAACAACCTACATCTCCAACTATCGGCTCAGAAGCTGTCGGTCGCTGTCCAAATCTTGATGTACCTTGCATAGGGTACTTCCTAGCAACATGACCCTACTGACCACATGAAAAGAAACCAGTACCTTTGCCAAATCCTCTACCACCAGAAGGGGCATTAGATTGTTGAAAGCTGCCTCTACTAATCGTAGACTGTGCACTCTGAGTTGGTCGATCCTGACGATTGTGCTTATTGTGCCACCAGTTACGGTTCTTCCCAGACTGTGAATTGTTACCCTGTTGAGCTTGAGAATTCTTATTCTTTGGTGGGTTACGCTGCTGCTGCTGTTGTCTACCCTTAGCAACTATCTGTTGGTTCTGAGAGGAACCTCCTATCTTAATCTTACCACCTTGCAAACCAAAACCTGCAATAGGAGCACTACCTATCTGAACTCTTGTATGCACACCCAATGCCATAGTTAGATTCTCCTCCACAATACGTGCCTTCTCCACAACAACCTCCATAGTATTAGGATCAAAGAATTTGACTCCTCCATTGATATGGGCATTTAAGCCCCTAATGAAGTGTTGTACCAACATCGCCTCATCATCGACAATCCCGACATACTATTTGAGCTCGTAGAACCTGCATTCATACTGCTCAATGAACATAGCTATCTGACGCAGATCATGGAACTCATTTGCACGTCGCTATCTCCAATGCTCTGATAGGAAATGCGCTCTAAATCTCTCCAAGAACATGTCCCATGAAACTGAACCAATCTCTGGATGGAGCTTCTGCTCCTCCAATCACCACCATGTAGAGGAAAAACCTCTAAGATGCATAATGGCACATCTAGCTCGGGTGTTGATACCATAAGGGTGCATAGAAAAACACCGTCCCAAGTCTCTCAACCAAATATTCGATTCAAGATCACCACCAGTGCCATTAAATGTGGGAGGGCATGCCCTCAATAAATCTCTCATATTCCCTACAATGATGGCATCCTGCTCCATATTATCAACAAATCTCCTAGGTGATCTATCTCATTCTCTAGCCACTTCCTGTTCAACTTTCTGTCTCGGTCCAAGTCGAGCAAGGACCTCTTCTAGTAAAGGGTGTAACTGTGCTCCCTCTACCTTTGGCTGAATCAGAATTCGTTCCCCACTCACCTGATCCAATTGAGGACTCAACTGTTCTACATGTTCACTCTCATAAGATCTCTAAGGGGGAGTGTCCTGGTGGTTGGCCTCATGTCCACCACCTTGGCCTCAACCACGATGTCTACCAAGACGTCTAGGCACGATCCTACACAAAAACATGGCAAGTCTTAGTTACAATATAAACAAAACAAACAAGAAAACACATCTACAAAGTCTAACATCTAGGACAACCCAATGGGCTCACAAATTTCCAAAGTACCCAGTGTTAGAACCTTGTGCTTTGATACCAATTTGTAACACCCCACCAGGAAATCCAATAAAACAAAGCATAAAGTAACAAATTAACCGATTTTTTTTTTTAAAAAAATTCATTCGATTACACAAATGTTTAAAGGATTCCAAGACAACTCTACTTAAACAATTACAAATAAGAACATCACATCATAATATCAAAGTCATAAACATAAAGACATATCAAATTCATGAATGATCCAATTTCATAAACTTTATAAAGTCAAGTTGCATAACTAGATTACATCAAGTGAGATTATAATAAATATCATATCAACATAATGTCACTATAAAAGTTCTCTCATAGATACTGAGAGCATACACAATAAATATTTCAACCTCGTTCATGAGTACGCTTGACGTTCAACATCACGAACAATGTAGAATCAGGAACCTGTTCCACGAACAATGTTATCCAAGTATAGCATCATCTATAAAAGGATCCAATAGAGGATATAGCAAGGTTTCCTCCCAACCACGTGGAACCCAAAGGTCCACTCCCTCCATGCTAGGAGCTAATGGCAGGTCCACAAAACAAGCAATCAAACAACAAAGAATAGACATTACATTACATGACTAACAAACACATAATGACATGACAGAATCAAATAACAAAGAATAGGCATTACATAAGAGACCATTATCATGCAATAGGCAAAGAGTGTCATCACACATTTTGGGATAGGTTACCTTGGTGAATCTTCCTAGACTACCGACCCTCTTCAAGAGTTACCCTGGCAGTCTCTACCGATTCCTAGCCCCTATACAAACTAATGTGGAGTTGTTCTATCTTTCAAGAAGACAAGATAGGTGACTAAGCCATTCCAAGCCTTCTCAACCTTACCTCAATCTAAATAAGAATTAAGGTGATAGGCGAGGCATACAATTATCTAAATTAATGTTAAATACTACCCAACCCCTAGTACATTAGTTAGGTTTCCACTGGATTACAAAACCTACGATAGGTTACCTTGGCAACCGCTTAGGGTTTTGACCCCTATCACAAGCCACTCTTCCTAAAGTCATGACACAACATCAAAATACCAAGGACAACCAACATGCATATGAAACAAAACCATAATAAAACATATTTCATTCATGGCCCAATTATTGAACAATTTAAACACCTCTAAGGTGACAAATAACTCTTACATGGCTAAGTCCCAAAATAGATCATGGTATAAAAACATCAATAAACAAACATTAAAAGCTTATATCTCAAATCAATCCTCTAGCCTCTGGAATTAAAAGAACTCATAACTTGAAAGTTTACTCGAAGATTATAAACAATAAACTATTGTTCATCATATACTGTTACCAAGACTTCATAGACTAGAAATCATTAAAGATAATTCACTATCACTTTTAAATTATTTACAAGTATATTATCTTTATACACCACCAATAAATCTTTAAGAACTATAAGTTAAAATAGATTATGCATTGTCATCAATAAATGTCATATTTCTAACAAAATGAATCTATGATCTTTCCCCTTTTGAAAATATTATAAACTTATTGTAATTACTAATTACAATATAAACACAACTAACACATATTATAATGTTCATATATAAAATAAGGCTATTTAGCTTTCACTATAATAAATAAACAAAACTAGTTGTTACCACCGTGCATGTATGACATAAAACCCAAGTATATACTCTAGTCTAGTATGCTAAGTCTCAGTAAACTGAAATAACTCCCATGCCAAGATACATGGATATAATATGCGCCATGTAAGGAGAATACACACCATGCAAGGAGAATACGTGTCATGGAAGATTAAAGCATGCAACAAATTTCAAACAGACCCACATACAATTTACAAAAGCACGTTTTCTAAGGGAAAGCTATTTATCTACAGGAGTCGACTGGAATATTGAATATTTTAAATAGAATTTAAATGATAAAAGCCACTCAGGGTTGCCACCAGTCAAGAAAAAGACAAAAGTTTCCTTTAATTTTTAACGCCATTAATACAAAGTAACACGAGTTGAAAGGAAAACATTCAAATGCCGTAAAAAAGGCTAGATCTTGAATAAAGATTATAGTTAAGAGAAGAAAAAGAGAAGGTGGCGCCTTTTATACAATTTTTCTGACTTCAATCAAAATTTGAGGCAATAAGATTTCATACGACAGGGAAAGAAATTTGCAAATTGTAAATTATATGACAAGAAACGACGCCACAGTCAGTTTTAATCTATCACACATATAATTCCTATTCAAAAGCCCATCTAAAGTGATGGAGGAATATGGTTGGGATCGGTTTGTTAAAATGTAACAAATGAAGCTTTAATAGTCAGGTGAACACTGAATTTCAAACTACCTTATCAAAGAATGCAACATCAATACCCAAAGAACAAAAATCTTTTATCTGGAGATCAAGTTGTAAGTAGAGGGTGGTGGTAAAAGCAATAAACATATTGGTATGAAGGATGGATGAGAACAGAAGGTAAAGGCTCAACTAGAGAGAAGTACGCAAGAGATACTAATGCCCTCAAACATGTCGCTATTCACAAATCTTGTACAATGATTAAAAGAATCAGATAGGGGACGACTAAAGGAGAGTAGCATCGACTACTGAAACAAAATTTACAAAGAAAGGAATATAGAACAGTTATTTCTTTAACACACATATAAAAGTTGAAGACATTATAAAATTCTCAATTCAAAACCAAATAGAAACATGAACTATGATTCCAGAAAACAAAACTTACATATGCAACTTAGAATGCCTAATGAAACCGAATCAATGCCCTATTAAGATCTGTTGGTACATGTCTAATGAAAATTTCATTCAATATTAAGATGCGTTTTCTTTTTAAGAAAAATAATGACCTGAAAATTGAATACCATTCAAAAGACATGACATATAATTTAAGAAAATTCTTCTTATAATTTCGAGAACAGAGTAGTTCATGCAAAATACAAATCATATTATAAATTGTAGAATATAGTTATATCTTCCTAAATTTTCTTTTCATTGTTTCTATTTTGCTTCTCTCTCTATCTTTGAAAACTCTTCCTAATTTGTTTCATTTTAAATTGCACAGGTTTTTTCAAAATAAATCTCTTCCACAGGCAAGAATAAACATTTTCTAGCACAAATTCTTTTTTCAAGCAAAGCTTAAGAAATACAAAGCAAGAAATTACAAATAATGAGAATAAAACCTAATTTACAACTTGGAATCCAATGAAGAGTGAAGCCCGAATCTAGAAGCTTGCAGTTATTTAAATCCTTCAAAAAACTCAATTCCTTCAAAAAGAAACCACTGCCTCCAAAATTTTTAACCAGATATCCAGAGAAAAAGATTTTCCAAAAACATCCAAAGTCCATTCCTGTGAATCAATAATTGCACACCAAAAGCTTTTTAATGCATTTTAATTAACTCAAATTCATACAGCTTAACTGATTGTCAATCATGCATTCAAAATTGATCAATTATTTCTAACTTAACCATTTTACTCAATATCACATTTTCAACTCTAATTCCAAATTTTATAACATGTTGAAAACAACCTCTTTTAAAATATATATTTTTCACATAAATCCTATTTGCACAATTAATTCAACAATTGCATTTTAATTAAATACCTTTTCATAAAATTAACATTCTCTTTTAAAATAAATAACTTGTTAAATCTTTTTAATAATTCAAACCATAACACAAATATTTTAATCTAATATTTAAACAAAATTACATTAAATCAAATATGTTAATTAATTAACCATTTAACTAAAATAATTAATTTCCAAACAAAACAGTTACACAAACAAGATTGATACGACGGGACCCAACGAAAAACAACAATGGGTGACAAGCATATACTCGTTCAATGAAGAATGATGGCTAAAAATGAGGACCTGACACTATCTCTGAAACCACATATTTCTATTGGGTTAGGGTATGCTCAAATCCAACGAGCAGGTGGAGTCGATACTCGGTACCTACAACTGCATAAAACAACACCGTTAAACTTATCATCATATATCGGCAAACACACCATGAAGAAGAATCACAGCGTAGCAAGGTACTCAAGAGTGAGTAGTGCTTCACTATCTTCTTCACCAAGACTAACAAGCATCATTATATCATAAACAACCATTTCATCATGATAACCTCAATAGAAACTCAGTAACAACATAAACCATAACACACACACACACTTGTCTATCATAATATCATCACACAAACATAATCAGATGATCATAATGTCAAGTGTTCCATCAACACAATATAAAATCCACATAATGTCAAAGTCATAACTAAAAAAAAAAACATAGTATCAAAAGCAACTATCATCCAAACAAAAACAAACTGAAACCAAGTGTCACAATTGGAGGGACACTGCATAAAGTACATGATACAAGGACCATGGTCTCCCTAGACCAAGATAACATATTCATGTTTACTAGTTTCATAAGTGAGTTTATAACAATCTCCCAAGTGTTAAATTTTTGTAACATGACCTTACTATTCTCCACGATCTCACAAAAAAGTGATAATATACATCAAAACATTTGGTACAAGCATGGTACATGGAATTCCTAGCCAAGAAAATAGCATTGTGGTAGTCACATTCAATCTAAACTACCTTCTATAGTCAAAATCAACTCCTAAACATAAAATTTATAATCATAATTCCTCGTTATAGGTATGTGTATTAGTTATATGGTTCAATTGAATAATGGATAAAATAAATATGAACCACCTCTTACTCATCTACATGATAATATCACCAAATAGAGAAAACACAACTAGTGGACATTCAATATCCAAGTCACTTTCCCAATCTATGTCAATAAAACTTTGTATGTCTAATAACTTGCCACATCATTAAAACCATGATAAAATAAACAATAATTATATGTCCCTCATGAATATATAAATACCCTCTTAACATGAGTTCAATACCAAGTTTAGACATAAAACTACTATAAACTCCCACTACTTGGGTAATATTTGGTCTACTACAAACCATTAGATACATCAAGATAAAAATAAAACTGGTATTTAAGACACATTATATATATATAATGAAAACTGAGTACCTATAGGTAAAGGAATACTCACTAATTTGCACTAATGCATAGTAAATTATCATAAAATGGTGTCAACATACTTACTTTGACTATGCTAAATCTTTTTGTGAGCTCAATCCCTCCTAATTTCCATTCCAAAATAAAATTTTGTATCCCTAGATCCTTCATGTAAAACTCTCTTGAAATCTAAGTTTTAAGCTTCCTAATCATTGTCTTGTTGTTAGCAATAAATAACATGTCATCCACATATAATACAATAGTGTTAGAATTTGTCCATCAATACACTTAATATAAGTTGCATAGCGATCCTATTACTTTTATTAAATTCAAATTCAAAGAAAATGCATCAAATGTTTGATACTAGATCTGACACAATTGTTTCAAACCATATAAATACCATTTTAACCTTAAAAGAAAGTGTTCCTTCTCTTTTACCATAAAACTATCAAGTTGTCACATATAAATTACTTCTTCAAGATCCCCATGCCAAAAAGAAATTTAAAAATTTATTTTTTGAATATCAAAATTATAAGTTGTAGCCATAGATAACAAAAATATGATAAACAATCCAAAATCATTTCCCTCTCTTTGAGAGTAGCCCTTCGACACAAATTTGGCCTTTTATCACTCTAGTTAATCGTGTACTCTAAATTTATTTTTTATACCCACTTGCAACCTATGGGTTTCCTTTAGGAAAACTAACAAGATCCTAGGTGTTATGTAATTATTTGTCGTCATCCCCTTCCACTAACTTACATCCATGAATCACTACCCTCTAAAGAGAGAGCCTCCTTAAAATGTCTTGGTTCATCATCAGTACATAACAAAGAAAATAAACATGAAAATCTAGTGGGCTATACTTGTCAATTGGGTTTTGTTGTCTCAATAGTGTCTAGTAAAGACTTCTTATTGTCCTCTACATGCTCATCCTCCTAAAAAATACCATATGAATCCTCCTCTTCATCTCCATTCTCTAATCCATTATTATGTTCTTCAACATGTACATCTTCTAGATTTTTGATCTTAGTCTCAAAATATTTTTCTTTTTGTATTTTTATTTTGGCTATAAAGGACTTGAAAATGCTCTAAACTCCTTGAAAAATCACATCTCTAGAATAAAGTATTTTTTGGGTTAGTGGATTCCAAAGCTTATAATCTTTCACATTATCAATGTAATTAAGATTTATTTTTATTCATTTGCGTCTAATTTAGATTGCTTAAATTATTTAAGCACATAAATGAAATCCTCACAACCAAATACCCTTAAATGTGAAACAAAAGGTTTCTTATACCTATCCACACTTAATTTAAGTATATTTCAACAAAAACCAAACACGGAGACTGATTTACCAACAAGCAATACTTTATCTCTACCTCAAAGCACTGGTCTAACTATGTACCACTTAACATATTTTAAAATCATTTATAAATGTTAGTTTCATTATTTTTGCAACCCCATTTTCATATTTAATATTCTCAAACTTTCTATATGAAATGTTATAAGGATATTCCGATAAGAAGAATAAAAAATGTGTAGTAAAATGATTAACTTTTAAACAAATGTGAAACTCACTGACAAGGGATAGAAGATTAGTAATCTAGTATGATATTTTATTCTCCATGTGAGAAAATACATAGTTCCACAATTTTGAAGGAAAACCTTGAAAGGGCAAGATAATACTACAAAACTTGAACTTTTCTCCACAAGATATCCACTTATAAGAAAAATATTCTACATCAACAAATTAGAGACCAAAGGATTATGTAACATTATATCTTAGTTCATTAAGTAATGTATCTTGAGGCATGGAAAACAATGCAGGAGCATCCAAGGGTACCAAGAAATCCTACATCCCCCAAATTATTTGTTTTTAAATTTTTCTTTTCTTGTGTGGTTTTTTGTTGTAAGTTGTTTTCAACACTCAGTTTGAGCATTCTTGGAGCATGGAAAATTTTATTTATTAATTTGGCTAAGTATTTTAATGTTTTAATTTCATCTTTGGGTGTAAAATGGAGACAAATTGCTGTATCTATTATTTTATTTATTGGCTCTAAATCTGTAATTTGGTAAAATTGTAAGTTGCACATTTAATGTGTTGAAAAGCCAAAATATGCAAATATGAAAACCCAATACCCAAGTTGGAAAAATTAAGTTTTGGAATATTTAAAAATGACTTGGAAGAGTATCTTAAGGCCCATGTGCAACAAGGAGCCAATTAGGTTGTCGGATTTATGACAAGGTTTCAGGAGCAGTTAATGTGAATCAATTTCGAGAGGAGTTATAAAATTTAAGACCATTTTTTAGTTTTGCTTGCATGAGGATTCCAAAGCCTCATTTTGGGAGGTATTGGAAATATTTTATTGTTCTTGCAAGGAGAAATCCAATGCCCAAGAGCTGAGTGAAGAAGTATGGATGAAGCGTTGTAGTTGGAAGTGACAAGAAGAAGTTGAGAAGGAAGATACTAGCAACACCCAGAGTGTTGCAAAGGATTTTGGAGTGAATTTGCAATGAATCAGTTAAGTTTTGATTTTATATTGCATAGTTGAATCTTTTAATGCATTTTTCAATATCAATGAAGTTTTGAAGAAAAAATGTCAAAATTTGAATTGTTCCTTTAAGTCTTCAATTGCACGTGTTTCCAAAGATTTGTATGGGGATGCATGTTGTGTTATGGATTCCTGGATGGATTGTCTGAAAAGACACCCCATCCTTGTACTACATCAAAAAATATCACACTTTATAAAGGAAACATCCAACACCAATCCAACTTTTAAATTTGAATCACTAAAAAGTGACATATATGTTTTGAATTTTGAAATGATGTAAACTAGTAAAATATGTATTTTTAGTATATTTTATGTTTGTATTTAAAAAAAATAATTAAAAAATTATTTTAAACTAGTTTTTAATAAATTAACACTATAATTTAGTTCTGATAAAATGCTGAAAAATGAAGTTGCATGAGACGTTAAACTTTTATAGTAAATTTTATTTTTTTCTTGCAAATTTTTTGTGTATTTATAACTTGAAACTTTAGTGCATGGATATTTTTTTCCAATTTTGATAAATATATATTTTTAAATAAATATTAAAATGTGCGTGAATAAAAAAATAACTATTTACATGGACTTCAACTTTCATATTAAATAATTATTTAAAATGGAAAAAAAATTATACCATTTTGAAATAGATTCTTTTATCTAGTGCATCATATTTTTTTCAATTTTTTTAACAAGTTTTAACATTTTTTCTTGGCATGGTAATCAACTTAATATTTTGTGTTGATAACCTACTTTTTGTAAAAATAAAAAGTAAAATATAAATAATAATTAAACTATTAAAATAAATATATTTTGGAAAACTACACTTATGAATCTACAAAAGGGTATTTTTATATTTAAAAAAAAATGTTATTTACATTAGTAGGAGTTATTGAAACTTCAAGTTTTTCAAATAATTTTATTTTTTTGGTAAATTGGACTCAAAGTGGTGCTCCATATAATTTTATCCAACAATTTTAGTTGAGAAAGTTGTGGAAGTATCTAACTTAGCTAGAATGAATCTTACTAGATCATATGTTTGACCAAAATTAATTTTTAGTTAGAAATACTTAAATTAAGTTGTGCTGATAAGTTGGTTGAAACTGTGACACAACTTTGTGCTTTTACCTAGCAAGAAGATTGGATGGGGAGTATTGCAGCAGTTGATTGGCTAGAAGAGTAGAAGTAATTTGTAGTTGTTATCCTCAAACAAAGGTTAAGGCTGGGTAGAAGGTGCACAAGAGAGAGACGTGTCTTCCATAAACTGCCTGTTGGGTGGAGGATAAGCAAGAGAGAATGTTGCAAGGATTATTTGTAACTATAGAGGGACTTGTGAGTCTCTGAAGATGTCTTTGAAGAAGAAGACAAGATGGGTCATGAGAAACTTTGTGAGGATTTTATCTATGAAAGAGTGGAAATAAAAGAGGTTTATCTATAGAGGGACTTATCTATGAAAGAGTGGAAATAAAAGAGGTTTATCTATAGTGGAAATAAAAGAGGTTTATCTTCATGAGAGAGAGACATGTCTTCCATAAACTGCCTGTTGGGTGGAGGATAAGCAAGAGAGAATGTTGCAAGGATTATTTGTAACTATAGAGGGACTTGTGAGTCTCTGAAGATGTCTTTGAAGAAGAAGACAAGATGGGTCATGAGAAACTTTGTGAGGATTTTATCTATGAAAGAGTGGAAATAAAAGAGGTTTATCTATAGAGGGACTTATCTATGAAAGAGTGGAAATAAAAGAGGTTTATCTATAGTGGAAATAAAAGAGGTTTATCTTCATGAGAGAGAGACATGTCTTCCATAAACTGCCTGTTGGGTGGAGGATAAGCAAGAGAGAATGTTGCAAGGATTATTTGTAACTATAGAGGGACTTGTGAGTCTCTGAAGATGTCTTTGAAGAAGAAGACAAGATGGGTCATGAGAAAGTTTGTGAGGATTTTATCTATGAAAGAGTGGAAATAAAAGAGGTTTACAAAATGGATTATTGGAGAATTAAAGAATATTGAGGCTAGATTGGATGTGATAGACATGGAGTACAAAAGAAAACTTGAAGAGGCTAAAATAAAGCATAAACAAGGATTACGTGAAAAGGGTATGATGGCTAATGAAAGGTGTAAGGTTGAAAAACTTGAAGAGAAGGTGGAATGCTATTAAAAAAAGAAGAAGAGCTAGAAATATCTTATGAAATAGAGAGAATGGGTAAAGAGGGCAGCAAGAAGGAAAATAAAAATATGCATTATTACAACCCTATGATGGGAAGATTGTGGAAGAAAGAACATGTGGGAGCAGCCCACACAATTATAGTTGAAAAAAGGAAAGAAAAGAAGAAAGACATAAAGAAAGAATAGAGGAAGAAAGAGGATAAAATGGTCTCTATGGACCATACAATTAATAGTAATTTTGATGATTTTATTTTGTTTGAAGATGTTTTTTTGCAAAATTTGGAAAAGACAAAGAAAATGGTGAGGAAAAGAAAGAAGTAGCAACTCATATATGTCTTGATAAAGAAATAAAGGTGGAGAAAAATGAAATTGCATGCATAGGAAAGGAAGTTGTAACAACAAAAATAGAGTATTATCTCATTCTTATGAGTTTTGCAAAGAAAATATTGATTTGTGTGTAGAAAAGATAAAGGAACATGTTGAAGAAGGTGATTGTGAAGTTGGGAAAGCGATTGGTCCTCAGAAGGATATAGATATAATGAATAAAATGACACCTTTGAGTGCAAGAGAGGAGGTAGAAGGAGATAACAACAATATTGCAGTAGAAATTCAATAAGAAAAAGTTGGGGTAGTAGTAGAGAAGCAAGAAAACACACATGTAAATAGTCATTTTTATGATATTTGTGAAACAAAATTTGATGTTAAAGAGATATATAAATTTGTGCATGTGAAAATGAATGAAAATGATAGTATTGTTGTAGTGAGTAACAATGAAGTTACAGAGGTAAAAAGAAGTAAAGTTGTAGCAAAGCTAGGTCCATAGAAGGACATGGAAACACTAAAAAGTTTGGGGCAACAGTTTGAAGAAGAAAACATAGAAAGGAAGACAAATGTGAAACTTGAAAGAGCAACATAAAATAAAGAAGATAACTATTAATCCAGGTTGCAACAATTAAGAAGGATTGGTTTACATTGATAGAAGTTGGAGCAAAATTTGCAGTAGCAGATGATGAGGTAAAATCTAAGTATTGTGATTTTTTTTTTGAAGATGATTTATGTATAATCGATGTGGTTGGAATGGATGGATATGAGAAAACTAAAAAGAAATAGATAAGGAAAAGAAAACAGAGAAACCAAGGTATTTTTCTACATTTTGCAAAGATAGTGATAATGTTGATTTTTGTTTTAATATAATTGTGATCAGGTGAAAATACGGTCCTAGAAACGAGCAACAACACTAAACATGCAAGAAACCAACTAACACCAGAACACCTCAAGATTGGGCAAAAACATTGAACTTAACAAATGTAGATAGAACGATTATACCTTGCTAAGTTGCTCCTTTGGTTGGCCCTTGATTTTTGAAGTTGTGTATGCTCCTCTTGATAGCAAGATGCACAAATATGATGCAAGATGGATGAGAACTGGATGAGAATACTATGGTGAATGCAAAGTGTAAAAACTAGTTAAGTGAGGCTTCAAATCACAAAATTGTAAGAGTTTGGCTATAAAATGCAAAAAAGGTTCCTAAATGAGAGAAAAAGAGGGTATTTATAGAGGAATTTGAATTTTCTAGAGAATTCAACGGTTGAGATTAAACCAACAAGGCCAAGATGAAAGACTATGGTGAGTTGAGAACTCACAAACCCTCACATCTTAACATGTGGAATGTGAAGTGACTTAGAAATGGTGATGTGTAAATGAGGTGGAAAGAGGGTACATGATGTGTAAGAAGGACAAGTACTTTGCAAGTACCTTGGGGGATGGGAAAATTTTCTCAAAAAGGAACTTCTTGTCCCCAAGTGGGAAGGAAAGTGACATGAAAGGAATTTTAGTATTCCTCAAAAATCTCCATGGGGAAGAGGAAAGTAGTTGGGAAAATAAATGTGAATTAAAAATTCACATGCCTTGAAGAATCTCATGGACAAGACAAGGTTCCAAAAAGAGAAACACTTGTCCACATGTGACTTGATGTGACAAGTCAAAAAAATTAGAAGATGCATAGGAAAAGGGGATTCTAGGAGGAATAAATGTGAATTTAAAATTCACATGGGAAAGAGGGTCAATGCGAAGAAAGACAAATGGAAAGGTTGACTAAAAAGGCATGCTAAATGTGGCTAATGACTTTGATTAAGGTTGTGCAAACACATGATTAGGAGGATTAATAAAAGATTAAAAGCAAGTGAAAAATGTTGGAAGATGTGACATTAATTTTGATTAAGATGTGCACATCTTAATCATGAATTAATTAAATTAATCATGATTAGAAGAGCGTTATGGAGGAATATAAGTGAATTTTTTAATTCACATGGGGAAGATAAAAAATAATTAAAAATTCCTTGGGGGATGGGGAGAATTGACTAAAGGGGGTTGATTAGACTAACTAATCAATGGTTAGAAGACAGTTAGTGGCTAATGAAGATTAGAAGCCAACTTGCAAAAGTTGGAGGATGTGACAATGAGAGAGAAAAAGAGTAATTAAAATTTGGCTTAAATTCAAAGAGGTCACATGACTAAATTAAATAAAATGATATATTTATTTAATTTAGAGATGAAATAAGTAAAAGATAAAATTATTGAATTATTGAATTGAATACTTTAGGGACCTTATACAAATGATGAAATATTAATTAAATGAATGATTTAATTGATATTGGCAAAGAGGGTGAAATAAGTGAATAAAGGGATGAGTAAGGAGACGAGTTTGACCATATGGAAGTGGTCAAATTTGGATGTTTACAATAATGTTGAAAGAATGTGAAGTAGGAGAATTGGTAAGGTGTAGCAATAAAATATCAAGTTGAAACACAATGATGTATGATGAATTTTGTTGACATAGAAGAAGAAGATGATGAAAGAGAAATAGGTGAGAAAGTTGTGCAGGTAGAATCCATTGGTTTCCATGAAATTGTTAATGTTGATTTGTATGCAGGTGTTGAGAATGCGCCTCATTTGGGGGGGAATTGGAAATATTTTATTGTTGTTCTTGCAAGGAGAAATCTAATTCCCAAGAGTTGAGTGAAGAAGTGTGGATGAAGGGTTGTAGCTAGAAGTGACAAGAAGTTGAGAAGGAAGATACTAGCAGGAACCAGAGTGTTGCAAAGGATTTTGGAGGTGATTTTGCAAGTGTTGAAAGCTGATATGAACCATTTAAGTTTTGATTTTGTATTGAATAGTTGAATCTTGTAATGGATTTTCCAATATCATTGAAGTTTTGAAGAAAAAAATGTTAAAAATCTGAATTGTTCCTTTAAGTCTTCAATTGTAAGTGTTTCCAAAGATTTGTATGAGGATGCATGTTGTGCTATGGCTACCTGGATGGGTTGTCTATAAAGACCCCCCATCCTCGTACTGCATCAAAGAATATTTTAGGGTATTCCATGGTGGTAAGTTCCACAAGTTTTACTTACTTTAAAGAGATGAGAAATGATTATGTTACAAAATTTCAAGCGATAATCTAAAAATTGGAGGCTCTAGAAAAGGAGAATAAAATTAAGGAAATCCTCCCTATATATTGGGTGTGATTCATGTAAATCGAATCTATTGCAATTCAAACAATGCAACTGAAGTCGGCATAGGAGGCCTGGGAGTAGGAGCGGAGAGCCATTAGTGGGGATCAAGATAGATACAGGCATGAGCGAAATGCCGCTAGATATTAGGCTGGGAAAAGAGATGATTATATGCAGGAGGTGACCTATTGGAGGTGTGCTTATGAGCAAGCAGTTCCAGATCTGGCACAGTGCATAGCGTGCTATGTCAGGCAGGCACCTCAGATGCCTGCACCATCCTAGTTATTAGGGACACGTATCGAAGGGTATAGCGACTTTCAACTGACTCCTCCTCAGTATGGTGGTTATCAGGGGACTCCCACACGTAGAGGGCTAGTGCCCGATCTTAGAGATCAAACGTGGGCAACTCATAGTAGAGTGGGCAAAGAGTAGGTGACAGGATACAAGTTTTTTGATAGGTGCAGGATGGAGACTTAGTACATATCAGCAGGGAGTAGATGTGATCTACATCCTTGGATGTGTAATTTATTTGATGATATATACAATGGATATGTATGTGATTATGGTTTAGACATTATGATGAGATGGAAATTATCAATTTGATTATGATATGATATAGCCCTTATTGACACTATGCCTTATGTTTATGTGATGGATGATTTATATTATGCACATGAATATGTTTTTATGCTCTTATGATGGATTATGCAATGTAAGCACATGTGTAGGATGATTTATGCTTATGTGGATGATTGGATTATGCATGATGTTGATGATGATTTATTTATGTTGACATTGTTGTATATACAATGTATGAGTGATGTCTAATGTTTATGATGCAGGATGGTATGTTTATGTTATGTGATTATTATGGACCTAACAATTTGTTTTGCAGGTGGTGATGTATGTAATTTGTAAATGTTAATGTAGAAATGTATGGATTAAAATGAACCTAAGATGCTTAATCTAATCAGTCTATTATGGATATGGGATAAAATATGATGGACCTATGATGTCACATGCAATGTCAATGGAAGATGAAATCTGCTATGAAATACAATGCAAACATAAGTGTCAATAAGGATTGGTATGGGAATGTGGGTAGATGATAGGAGTAGTGTGGGTGTGATACTGCACCTATCAAGAACCATTAGTATCCTAAGGAGAGAAAGGGGAAAAGAATCAAAGTTTGAACAACCAAATTCATAAGTCATGGGTTAGGAATATGCAATGAAATGAAATGCAATCATGAATGCAATTTGCCATCTTCAGAGTATTGATTTTTGCTATAGCATAAGACACTAGCTACCAAGGTATATGAAAACAAGGCAAGTTAGCATCTAATGCACAAAACAAACACAACAAACAAGGTTATCCCAACACCCCAAAGTGACAAAGACTTTGGTCGAGCCTAGTATTGGGATAACCAGAAGCACAAAGGGATGTCTCAGTGTAACACAAGACCTCAAAGATCTTGATGGGTACCACGTGGGACAACCCAAGATACAACAACAATAAAAGATCAAGATATGCCCCTATGTTAACCCACCAAAATGCACCATAGTATAATGGATTAGGGTGACCTTGACTAGTTGTAATAGGGAGCTCAAACAATAAACAAAAGCCAAAAGCATTAAAAGATCATAATAAAATTCAATCGTCCTTTGCCATAGGATCACAAGGGTGGATGGGGTTGATGAGGTCTGTTAGGAAGGATGCATCCTGTTGAGACCGATGATGGATACTAAACTAAGAGGACCCAGGTGACACAAGATTTTTATCATTAACTAGATCTTTTGACACTAGAGGATCCTATTTGTGAAGAACCAACTAGATAAGGGCACTCTTGACAACACGACACAAGAGACCAGACAAAGACTGACATTGGAATGACACACCCTAATGACCTAGGGGTTCGGGGGCTGATCAAAGATTAGCCTTGCCTATGTGAAAGTGCAAATCCCTCGTAGTTCAGGAAAAGACCACAGACAAAAGAGGAAAGAGGACCAATGGAGATCGACAAGATGATGACAAAACAAAGCCCCGAGGGTGGGTTAAAAGATCGACCTTGCCTATGTGGAAGCGCAAGGGCAACGTAGTTCAGAGAAGACAAACGATGATCGACTATAGATAAAATTGAAAAGGGGACGATGAAGACAGATGATGGATGACCATCATAGGATGGACAAAATGCCCTGGGGACAAATCAAATGATCAACCTTGCCTATGTGAAAGTGCAGGGGCAGCGTAGTTCAACCAAAGGACAAATGATTAAGAGCGAAAAGGGGACCAATGGAAAAAAATACCTCGGGGGAAGATCTAAAGATCAACCTTGCCTACGTGGAAGCTTAGGGGCAACATAGTTCGACAGAGGACAAGAAGATTGACATGACAGGATGAGGCCTAGATGGAGACCGACACGATGGATGATCCTAGATGATGACACAAACCGACAGATGACTGAACAAATGACACAAGCTCAAATTAGGATAAACAGCTTAGGATGATGGATAGTGTATGTGGATCATCCAATGCTCAACCAAAGTATATACCAAGTAGCCTAGGATGGGATGGGAGAGGATGTTAGGATAGGATGGATGAAGTCATATAGTAACTAGGACGCAAGGTAGATAATGATTAAGCCCTCTACGGATGATGCCTGTTACCAGGTTTTCACCACCCGTACTTATCCAAGGCACCACCAAGGGTGGTTTTCACCATAGGATGATTTTATTTCTCTTTACTATTTTTGGATTTTTTTATTTTTTTTATTATTTATTTATTTATTTATTTATTTTTTGAATTTTTTTATTTTTATTTTATTTTTTTGAATTTTTGGATTTTGTGCAGATAGGGTCACCAAGCAGACTTAGGTATAAAACCTTTTCAGATGCATGATGTTAATAGGCTCATCTAGGGGCTCTCCTTCAAGGGTGGCAAGTCTGTATGCCCCGAATCCATATTTTGTGGTGATAATATAGGGACCCAACCAGTTTGCTTCAAACTTGCCTTTCTTATCTTGGTCCTACTGGGTGTATTGATTCTGTTTAAGGACAAGGTCACCAACATTGAATTGATGAGGGTGAACCTTCTTGCTATAGCTACACTTGAGACAATTTTGATAAGCTTGAAGGTGATCATAGGCTTTGATCCGTCTTTCATCAAGTAATTCTAGCTAGGCAAGTCTTGATATGCAGGTGTCTTCCTCACTTATAAGGTTCTTCAGAGAAATTCTCAGTGATGGGATCTCAACTTCTATCAGCAAGATGGCTTCAACACCATATACGAGGGAATATGGGGTGGCACCGGTAGGAGTACGGATAGAAGTACGATGCACCCAAAGGGTAGGATGAATGTGGAGGTGCCAATCTCAACCAGTATTATTGATGACCTTTTTGAGGATTCAGATAAGATTTTTGTTGGTAGCTTCTGCCTAACCATTACCTTGGGGGTAATAAGGCATTGACCAACGATATTGAATATGAAAGGTGTCACAAAGGTGTTTCATGGCCTGGTTTTTGAAAGGCTTTCCATTATCAAAGAGGATGGTGGATGGGATACCATATCTATAGAGAATATGGTAGAGGATGAATTTTGATATCTGAGTACTAGTGATTTGTGTGAGTGGCATTGCTTCCACCCACTTGGTAAAGTATTCAGTGGTGATAATAATGAAGGTGTGGTCGTTAGAGGATGGTGGGTATATCTTTCTGATCAATTCAAAACCCCATTGAGAGAAGGGCCATGGTGCAAGAAGAGGTTGAAGGTCCTGTGCTAGGGCGCAAATCAAATTTGCATGTTGCTAACATGGGAGGCACTTCTTCACAAACTCACAAGCATCATGTTCCAGCGTGGGCCAATAATATCCAGCTCGAAGAATCCTTTTAGCTAAGGCCATACCATTTGAATGGACCCCATAAACACCACTGTGTACTTCTGTTAGTGAAGTATGGGCTTCAGTCTTATCGAGACACCTGAGGAGGGTTCCATCATACCCACGATGATAAAGTGTATCACCAATGATGACATATCAAGATGAATGTTGGATAAAGGATTTGCGTTGGTTTTGTGTAAGGTCTGGGGGTAGAATGTTATTGTGTAGGTAAGAATAGATGTCTTGGTACCAAGGGGAAGGGGGACCTACAATGTCACACACCATTTCAGTCTTGGGGATGTCATATGTTGGGATTAAGAGCTGTTCAATGAGGAAATCACATTTGGTTCGATCCTTGGGCATGTCAATCAAGGAACCAATAGTATCCATGGCATCAACAACTCTATTATGTACCCTAGGAATCTTATCAAATTGTATGGAGGTGAGATACCTCTTGAAGTTGTCCACCATGCGTTTGTAGGGTAGAAAATTGGCATCCTTTGTCAGGAAATTATCATTAACCTGCTTAATGACCAACAAGGAATCACCAAAGACTCTTAGATGAGTTATGTACCACTTCTTTGCAATTTAGAGGCCTATGAGGAGGGCTTCATACTTAGCTATATTGTTGGTGCATGGGAATGCCAATCTGAATGACTTTGGGATGTAATCTCCTTGGGGGGTAACAAACATAATCTTACCCCTGATCCATTATGAGTGTAGGATCCATTTAAGTATAATACCCAAGTGGGTGCTTTTATAACTGCAAAGACTTCTTCATTTGGAAATTCGGTGACCAAAGGGTAAGCATCTACTAGGGGTGCATCAGCCAACTAGTCAGCTATAACTTATCCTTTATGGCTTTTCGATCCACATATTCTATATTGAATTCACTCAAGAGCATGACCCACTTAGCCATGTGACCGGTTAAAGTGGTTCTAGACAACATATATTTTAGTGGATCAGTTTTTTCTATTAGTTTGACAGGATGGCTGAGCATATAATGTCTGAATTTTTGTGTACTGAAGACCACTGCGAGGCAATCTTTCTCCATTGGTGAATAAGTTAATTCATAACCAACTAGTGTACAACTAATGTAATAGTTTGCTTGTTCTTTTATGGACTCGTCATGCTATGCTAATAATGCCCCCAATGCTACTGAAGTGGCATAGATGTATAGAAGGAGAGGTTTCCTTGGAATAGGTGGCAATAGGATTGGAAAGTGGGCCAAGTATTCTTTGATTTTATCAAAACCCAATTGACATTGTTGATTCCATTTGAAGGTGGTTTTTTTCTTCAGAAGGTGGGTGAACGACTGACACTTATCTGCAAGTTGGGCTATAAACTGATGGATAGATTGTAGCTTTCCTTGAAGGCTTTGTAACTATTTCAGGTTTTGAGGCGGAGGCATATCCATGATAGTTTTTAATTTGGTGAGATCAACCTCAATGCCTCTTTGGGAGAATATGAAGCCCAAAAATTTCCTTGACGTGACACCAAACATAGACTTTTTTGGATTCAGTCTTAGCTTGTATTGTTCTAACCGCTCAAAGATCTTTTTTAGAATGGCAGGGTGCTCTAATCTGGTTCTAGACTTTCCCAACAAGTCATCAACATAATCCTCCACATTGATAATGTGGATGAGGTCGTGGAAGATAATAGTCATTGCTTGCTGATATGTTGCCCCTGTGTTCTTAAGACCAAAGGGAATAGCATTGTAGCAAAAAGTACCCCAAGGTGTTGTAAAAGTGGTCTTGTGCTGATCTTCTGGTGCAATTCGAATCTGGTTGTAACCAGAGAAGCCATCCATGAGGGACAACATCTCGTGTCCCGCAGTGAGGTCGACTAACATGTTGATATTGGGAAATGGTAAGTCATCTTTCATAAAAGCTTTGTTGAGATCATGAAAGTCTGTGCAAATCCTAATGTCTCTGTTAGGTTTAGCAACAGGTACTATGTTGGAGGTCCAGTTAGAATAATCGATGGCTCTGATAAAACCAACATCTAGTAATTTTTCCAACTCTTTCTTGACTAATAGTGCTACTTGCGGATTCATTTTTCTGAGTTTCTGCTTGACAGGGTTGGTGTCTAGGCAAATGTCCAGATGGTGGACTACTAAAGCGGGATCCAGACCTGGAATCTCTAAGTACAAAAAAGCAAATTTTATGATCCCATCTTTGAGCAGCTGGACAATGACGACGTATTCTTGTTCCGATAATGATTTGGCTACATAGGTGATCTTCGGGGTTTCTGCAGTACCCAAATTAACTTCTTGAGTTTCTTCGATCAAGATGGATGATCGTGTAGATAATTGAGTTCCCACAAGGGGAAGATGAACATCTCCATCCTCCAGTGCCTCATTGAGGTTTTCACTATCGGATGTGTCCTTTATTTTTATTTTTTCTAGGTCAAGAAGTGCCTCGGGGAGGTTTTCACTAGATGACCATTTCTAATTTTTCTTGTTTTTACCTTTGCGACTAGAGTGTTCATCTTCCCCCAATCCCATAAGGTTGACATATGCATCCGTGGAGACATTGATAGGTGTGCTATCATGTAGGTCCTAGTCAATAAGTTCAAGATGGCATAGGGAAAGGCTAATGGTAAAGACAGATAAGCAATCAAACATGGATGAAAGGTCTATGTGATCCATGTCATCATATGCATGTATGATGGACTCTTCCTTAGGTATGTATTCTAAGGGACCATTGTCCACACTAACACTATTGGAGGTATTGGATGATGTCATAGGTTCTTTTTGCTTTTTGTCATATCCTAGGCCTGAATTCCGTGAAAAATTCGGTACATCAATAGGTTGTAGCCGCCCTTGTTCTTCTTTACCTAGGCCCCCACCTTGATAGTTATGCTTCTTTGTGAACTTAACAGACCAGGGGTATGCTTCCTGAAAATATTCCTTAAGGGGAGGATCTGATTGGGGCTCTTCATGATATATCCATTGACTAATATAATCTTCTCGTGCATCTGTCTTTAAACTAGGAGACCGGAAAGTGCTAATAGGGATGTTTTTGGCACTGCAGGTAATGGTCTTATCTTCTTCCTTTGGTATAGACTGTGTAGGTTGACCGTACATGTGTGGTGATGGTGGCATGGTTGCCACATTCAGAGTTGTATGCATTTCATATTCACCACAACCTTTGTCGATGATCTGTACTTTAGTGATTGTGGGATCAATGGTGGAAGATGGAGTGGCTGATGTGGTGGATGATGGGTTAGAGGATGATGACTGAGGTGCCCCCATTTCAACTCCAGGACAATAATGCAAATGGGGAAATGAAGTTTCGAAGGCACGATAGTACTCAAATGGTTGTGGGTCAGCATAAATGGTCATCTCCTATCCATTAACTAGGAACTTTAGGCATTGGTGATATGTGGAGGGGACAACTTGCATGGTGTGGAGCCATGGGTGGCCAAGGAGGAGGTTGTATGGTAAGTAAAAATCAAGAACATGACATATAGTGTATTGAGTCATGGGTCCAACCTGGATGGGAAGACTGATAATTCCTTTAGAATCTCTTTCCACATTGTCATAAGCCTTGATAGTAATGATTTTATTACTTAGATCTACTTGAATGTACCCTAACTATTTTATGAACTTTAGAGTGCATAGATTAAGGGTAGAGCCATTATCTACCAGGACCCTTTTTACTTTATGACAGGAAACTAGGACTTCGATGTGTAAGGGACAGTTATGGTTGGCATCAATGTTAGGCATGCCATTTTGGTCGAAGTGTAACTAGTAGGATAGAGCTAGATGTCCCACTAAAGCTTGGAATTGTGTGGGATCAATATTGTTAGGCACTTGGGTTTCCTGTAGAGATCGGTTCAAGATCTCCTGATGGATAAGAGAATATTTAAGTAGGTCCAAAATTGAGATGTGAGCAGGGGTCTTTCCCAAGTGATCAAGAATGCTATACTAAGAATTCACAGGATTTTGTTGGGTGGATGCAAGGGCTGCAGGAACAATAATGCGGGTTCTTCGAGTAGCAACAACACATTGGGGATCTTTAGCTTTGACATGTATCATGTTCTTATAGCTTATGTTATTTGTACTGTTGTTTTGGGGATTGTTATTGGATGTGTAAGTGCCTTGATTATGGTTAGGGAAGGCATTTTGGTAAATCTATAATTGAGCATTGGACAATGAAGCCTGATTGGCATCCACATGAATATCTCCTCGATCTATGAGATCTTGGATATATGTTTTCAGATTCTGACACTTATTTAGGGTATGCCCTTTGATCTTGTGAAATTCATAGTATTCGTTCTCTTTAAACCAAGCTGGTTTAGGCTTAGATTCATCGTGCTGCTTGGTCACATGATATGTGATTGGATAATTTGCTTGCAAGAGTTTATTGAAAATGATACTTAAAGACTCACCTAATTGAATGAACTGGCGTTTGTCATTCCCTTGATTGTTCTGGTTTGACTGTTGAGGGGGACGAGGTGCCCCCTGTGGTACTGATATGATGTTTTGGGCAGACAGTTGGTTAGAGGCAGGTTGTTTCCTCTGAGAGGTATTGGCTACTTGAACATGTTTAGTATCGGTGACACCATCATTCACAACATTCTTGTTTTTGTTCTAGTAGCATGACTTATCTCCAGATGACTGTTCTTTGTCATGATTGTATATCTTGACATGCCCTTTAGCAATAAGGGCCCGTTCAAGGATGGGTCTTTTATCCACTACCTCGGTGAAGGTGGTGACACAATGTAGCCTAAAGTTATGGGCCATGTCAGGATGTGAGTTCTCAATAAAGAGAGTGACCATGTTCATGTCCTCTTTGAGAGGGGTTTTCATTCGGCTAGCCAATGCACGCCACCTTTGGAGGTAGCTAATAAAGATCTCGCCTTCACATTGCTTCTCCTTGAGGAGATCCAAGGTATTAGTATCCTTCTCTAAATTGAAGGAGAAGTAGGAAACAATTTTTTCTTAAAGATCTACGAAGGATTTGATGGATCCTCGTTCTAGATCCATGAACCAATCTAGGGCATACCCTATCAGGCTCTGCGGGAAGAGACACAAGAGGTAGTTGTCGTTGTGCATAACCTCTTAACACTGGGAATAAAAATCTTGTAGGTGGGCTTTAGGATCTTTGTTTCCCTTGTATCTATCAAATTTTGGTATCTCAAAGTGTTTTAGGAAGGGAATCGAGGGGTCGAACGGATAGGGACATATATCTTCCAATTTGAAGGATTTCTTTCCAGTCCCAACTTGGAGATCTTTCAAAGGAGCTTGATTTCTAACAAATCCGTGTTGACCGATGGCGTAAGAGTCGAAGTAGATGGATTGGATGGATATGGGTGGTAGGATGATGAAGGATCCTATTGAGATACTGTTTGAAGGTTGATGTATGGATTTTGATAGTAAGAGGATGACGCTCCTTGCTAGTGTGTCGAGGGTGCTTGTTGGTATGGGGGCTGTTGTTGTGAGGTGTAGTACTAGTTTTTTTTTATAAGAATGTGCATCATAATGCTAAGGGGTATGAACGAAGTGTTGCAGATTGGTTTGTTGGTACTGAGGGTATTGCTATGACTGTTGGGAAGCCACATAGGGTGGTTGTTTCTGGAATTGTTGTTGGTTATGATAGAAGTAGTGTTGGGGAGGTTGCTGATGTAATGTCGGATGTTGTGTGGGCTAAGATGGGATATTGTGTTGTGGTTGAACTTGCAAACATAAAATAGATGTGAGAAACGAGGATATGGTCTAAATGAGAGGTCGAGATGGATTGCCTTGCGATTGGTACGGTGGTTGTTGTGATGAAATCAAAGGGTTATGTGGGGGTTGTTGCTGATGAGGGGGCTGAGATGATGTAGAGGTGTTTTGCAAAGGAGGTTGTTGGGTGCCAATGAGAACATTTGGTTGAGATGTACCTTGCGGGGGTATGTTGGATTAGGGAGGTTGTTGAGATGCGAATGAAGGAGGTGGTAGATTTGTGGCCCCAGGAGGTGGAGGAAAGGCAGTGAAAAGGTTTCCCCCAGTGTTGATAGGAGGTTGATTCAAAAGGGGTGGTGCAGTCAGCATTAATGACAAACGTTGCAGAGCACTTTGCAGCATGCCATAGGAGAAAGGGTTATTAGGATCGGATACTTGAGGAGCCCCCATGACTAAGATTTAGGCATATGGGAGATTGTTAACATAGTAAAGGATGCCATTGTCAAATTCAGGTTGATGCCAATCCTCTATTGGAGGAACATTGAGGATCTATGAATCACCTTGTACATTTTGTGAACTTTGAAGTATGTTAGGTGTGGAATTGCCATATTTGGATAGGTCGACACCTGATGGAGGTTTGACACCCTTTTCAATTAGGTGGGACAAGATTTCTTCCCCATGTTTTTCGAGCAGACGATCTATCATTTGCACATTGGTGGGGTTACTAAAATGTTCCTCAAGTGTGAGTTTTGGCTGGTTGACCATGTTCTCATCTCCAGTTGGCGATGTGTTTTGGATGTCAGTGTTGGACTACGACGATGTACCATTATGGGGATCTTGAGGGATATTTGTACCATTATTGGGATCTTGTGAGATGTTTGCCACATTGTTGGGATCTTGAGGCATATTCGGTTGGGAACTTTGGGTTTGTTGTTTGAACATTTTCCTTTCCTGTGATCGGGTCTGAACGGGCATGCAAGATGGCAGAGTGGACTAGCATGCGAGGATGATCAAGGTGATGATTGGAGGATTGACTTGATTAGATGATGGATTATCCTACAAGGATGTGACTTGATAGGATTGGATTGGATGATTGATAAAGGATCTGATTTGATTAGACCAGAGTGGATTGTTTGATTTGATAGGATTGGAGTGGATGATTGATAAAGGATTTGATTTGATAAATGATCAATGGGATTAGATTGGATTGATTGATGAAATGATCAAAAAAATTGAATTGGATTGAATTGATTGATAAGACAATTGATTGATAGGATGAATTAGGATGATGATGGGGGTTCAAAACCAAGTTCAAGAGTTACCCTTAGTAACGTAAGGTGTTGATTGATCGATTAAAGTATGGATGGATGATGACGGCGTTGAATCCAACTTGAGATGGAAGTGGATTGATAGGGCCAATGAGGATGACCGACTTAGGATGAATGGAAATCCTAAGCCAGTTTCAAAGGATGATAATCAAGCTCAGACACCTAATTCAACTCAGGTAACTACTTCAAACGAAGTTTAGCGGAATGGGAAAATGATGTAGGCAAACGACAACCTAGAACGGAAGAACAACACCTGGAACGTGGAAAACAGTTGATTGAATGGGGAGAACTGTTAGATGAACGGGGGCTCAAAACAGATGAACAATGACTCAGAACAAGTAAATGGATGTTCAATTGGGGAAATTGACCTTGAGGATGGGGAGATGAATGTTCAGAATAGGTGAATGGTCACTCAGAATGGGAAAACGACTGGTCGAAACAAAGGAACGATACCTAGAACGACTTAACAAAGAAAGGGAAAAAGTTATCTGGAGGTTAGGTCCGCCCCTAGAAAAGGTTAGGTCCAACCCTAGAGGTTAGGTCTGCCCCTACTAGGGTAGGTATGCTCTTGGTAGTGAAAATGGAGAAAAAAATTATTCAAAATTAGAAAACAGATAAAAAACATCAGTTTGAAATAGATGAATGAGCGCACGAAACAAGGAAATGAATGCTCAAATTGAGGGGATGAATGTTTGGGATGAGGACTCGATTCTTAGAATTGGTGTACGAATGCTCGAAATAGGGAAACAAATGATCAAAACGTCAAAATGGGCAATCGAAACGATGAAACAGGTGTTTAGAATGATGAAACGGGTGATAAAACTAACTACTTAAGGAACAGGTATGCCCCTGGAGGTCAGGTCCATCCCTAGAAGAGGTCAGGTCCACCCCTAGAAGTCAAGTATGCCTGTTCGACTAAAGGTTGGCCAAAAATGACTAAAATAGGCTGAAAGGGGCTAGTCCAGAGGTCAGGTACACCCATGGAAAAGGTCAGGTCCGCCCCTAGACAAGTCTAAAATTGGTTTTCAAAAAAAATGACTAAGGCAAAGGACCCAAAACACAACAGACAACAATTAGAGGACAATGCTGACTCAAATGAATAGAAAATTACTAGTTTTGCACAAGGAAAACAATTCAAGCAACACAATCCTAAGATTAGTAGAATGGGTATGGCCAACAAAGTCTTTTATTCTAGGATATACATGGTTGCTAGGAAGTCCTTGATATACACCCGGTATGTGAGGCGCAAACCGTGAACACTAGCCCATCACAAGCGTGAGTTAGGAACCTTAGCGAGATACTAAAGGCTCGAACCAACTCTTCACGTCATCCCGAGGCTTCGCCCATAATGACGTGACTAGATTGAGGTACAAGTTTTGCTCTCCCCCCTTTATATACCCCACTGGTACATGTGGTTGGAATTGTCCCTTGGGGTGATGAAATCCACAAGTAGGTCCCCTTAGAAAAAGAAAAAATTGGGAGACTCAAAAGGACTTGGTAAGCTATGATTTCTCATCACCCAGGATCATGAAATGGTGCAAGGGGATTAGAAATGTTAATAGATTATTGAAAACATAGCACACGAGGTAAATTTGACCCCTCCTAGTTAATTTATGTGCCTAAATTTCTAAAAAATGATAAACAAACAACTGATAAAAGTTTTAAAATGGATAGCCTGCAAGAAACTTGTTAGTGATTTATTTTTCATTTTCCACCAATAGCTGATCAAATGCTTGCATAGACACAAACAACACACGTTAGGGGGTCAAAAATACTCAAAAAAGCTAAAAACAATGCTTAAACTTCAATTTTTACCTTCTAAAAAAAGTTGTTTTTGGTCAAGTCTGCCCCTAGAAAAGGTCAGGTCCACCCCTGGAAGTCAGGTCTGCCCCTGGAAGAGGTCAGGTCCACCCCTCTATGAAAAACTACAAATTTTCTATTTTTGGACTCTCTGGAGGTCAGGTCGGCCCCTCTGCCAGGTCGGGTCTACCCCTCTGCAACCTACACTTGTAAATAGTAAAAAAAAAAAGAAAACGTGAAAGTACAAGACTTGTCTGTGGGTCCCACCGGGTGTGCCAGAAATGTGATTAGGTGAAAATACAGTCCCAGAAATGAGTAGCAACACTAAACATGCAAGAAACCAACTAACACCTAACACCTCAAGATTGGGCAAAAATGTTGAACTTAAACAAATGTAGATAGAACGATTATACTTTGCTAAGTCGCTCATTTGGTTGGCCTTTGATTTTTGAAGTTGTGTATGCTCCTCTTGATGGAAAAATGCACAAATATGATGCAAGATGGATGAGAAATGGATGATAATACTATGGTGAATGCAAAGTTTAAAAACTAGCTAAGTGAGGCTTCAAATCACAAAATTGAAAGAGTTTGGCTATGGAATGTAAAAAAGGTTCTTCAATGAGAGAAAAAAGAGGGTATTTATAGAGAAATTTGAATTCTCTAGAAAATTCAACGGTTGAGATTAAACTAACAAGGCCAAGAGGAAGGGCTATGGTGAGTTGAAAACTCACAAGCCCTCACATCTTGACATGTGGAATGTGAAGTGACTTAGAAATGGTGATGTGGAAATGAGGTTGAAGGAGGGTACATGATGTGTAAGAAGGACAAGTACTTTGCAAGTACCTTGGAGGATGGGAAAATTTTGTCAAAAAGGAACTTCTTGTCCCCAAGTGGGAATGAAAGTGACATGAGAGGAATTTTAGTATTCCTCAAAAATATCCATGGGGAAGAGGAAAGTAGTTGAGAAAATAAATGTGAATTTGGAAGAATCTCATGGACAAGATAAGGTTCCAAAAACGGAAGCACTTGTCCACATGTGACTTGATGTGACAAGTCAAAAGATTCTAGAAGATGCATAGGAAAAGGGGATTCTAGGAGGAATAAATGTGAATTTAAAATTCACATGGGAAAGAGGGTCAATGCCAAGAAAGGAAAATGAAAAGGTTGACTAAAAAGACATGTTAAATGTGACTAATGACTTTGATTAAGGTTGTGCAAACACATGATTAGTGTTAGTGTAGGTTTTTATTTTTCTTATGTTAGGGGTATTTCTTTTTTCCTACACATATTATTTAAGCTTGCTTAGGTTTATTAGGTGTGGTTAATATGAGGACACATAGCGAAATACATCAGCTACATGTGTCACTCTCTCCCCACACATGGGTAGTTGAGTTACAGATCATTTTTTGGCTTGTTGTGCCACCTCTCATAACCACTATTTTGTTTCTACCTAGGTAGGTTATGGGGTAGTTGGGTTTCTCACCTTATTTTGGCTTTATGTGCCACCTCCTCTTTGTCTTCACCTAAGGAGGTTATGCCACATGTTTTTTCATTTACCAAGTAGGTGATAACCTCCCAGCTTTTATGGGTATAGGAGTTAATGCACCTCTTGGATGTATTTGCCCTTATTTTTCTATATATTAAGCACTCTTCTCTCACCTTCACTAGTTCAGCTAGTTCGATGATTGTTTCGTGGGAGTATTGAGAGTATTCTGCAATTTCTCTTTCCTTGTCTCTATTTTTTCTCTCATTTCAGATTCCTCTTCATTCTGCTATTTGATCTTCGATCATCTGTTGAGTAAAGTTGCATGTGATCTACGACCGACATCAAATCCTGGCTCGGTTCTTGCTTCTTGCAGAATCTAACATGGTATACGAGCCGTGTTGTCTAGTATAGTTCATTTTATTATCTAATTTTTTTTGAGAGATTTGAGACTAATATAGAGCTAATATTCTTCTCAAAAACCCAGTATGATTTTCTCTTGCATCTTTGAATGATCTAGAGAATCAAAACAGTTTAAAAAGAAAATAAGCATATATTTAATCTAGTTTACATATATTTGTTCCTATGAGATCTAGGTGATTTGCAGATTTTTGGTAATATTAGAGGCTTTTTTAGCATTTCTAGAGAGTCCAAAAGGTTTAAGAAAGTCAAAATTGACTTTTATTTCACCAAAATCAGAGATTGGAGGATACAGTAAAAAAATCAGAGATTAAAAACTTGAATTTTTTACTAGAGCCATTTTCATTTTGGCTTCAAAGATTTGGCTTCCACTTGTTTTCAGGAAAAACTATTTCTACGTTTTGTTCCCAACATCGAAAAACCATTTGGGTAGTCGTTACATTTTTCAAAAAGTTGATAAATTTTGCAAAAATTGTGTTAGAAAAAGGCATGAGTCGTTTTTCACGGGCAAGTTTTGCAGCTTTTTTCAAAATTGCATAACTTTTGCCTCAGGTGTCAGTTTTTCACAAATGAGTACTTGATGGAAAGCCAAAATCGAGAACTTTCCATCCACGAAGGTTTGAGTAATTTTTTTTTCCTTTTCAATCAGATATTGCAGGTTGAATCTTCTATTTTTTTTTAATTTTTAGTAAGTCATTTCTTTCACTTTTGTAATCCATTTTTCAAAAACAAAAAAGTGTTGGAAAGATATTGAAGAGTAAAACGCAACTGCAAGGTTATTTTTCTAGATTTTATTTGAAGATTAATTTGTATCAAATATTGTAATTTTGGCTATTAAGAGCCTTTAAAGCTTTGTAATCTGGAAAATCCTTGTAAAAGCACTAATCATAAAGTGCCAACATTGTAATATCTGGGAGGGGTGATTTTTGAGATTAGTGGAAAGGGAGGGTGTCTCATGTGTCTTCTTTCTTTGCACTTTTCCTTCTTCCTTTGCAATATTATTTTTTTCTCTCATGGATGCATCTACAGTTCCAGTTTTAACTCCATATAATTATTTTGAATGGAAATCTAAGATGGTAATATATCTAAAAAGACATGGATATCATCGTGTAACAGTGGGACTTGAAACTAAACCACAAGATGATGCTGAAAAGATTAAATGGTTTAAGAAATGTGATGAAGCTTTTGGTACTTTATGTATGTCAGTATCTCCAGACCTACTTTTTCATATTGAGTCTACGATGTGTGGACTAAATTGGAAAGCCTCTTCGGTAAGCAGGATGAGTTAAGAGGTCATCAATTGGAAAATGAACTTATAGGGTTAAGTCCTTCAAATTTTGACACCATACAGGACTTCTTCACAAAATTCAAAGCTGTTAGATTGCAATTGGAACAATGTGGAATCAAGAAGGATGATAAGCAACTCATCTTGAGTATTCTTTCTAAGCTTGGTCCTAACTATTCTGTATTTGTTTCTACATTCTATGCTACAAAATGTGCCCTAGGTTCCACATATAAAATGCCTCTTTAGATGAGTTTGTTGTAGAACTCACTAGGGAGCAGGACAAATTAGTTCTAATGGGTACTGTATATGTCTAAAATTGGTCATCAAGCTTATTAATTAATTAAGTATAAATTATTTAGTTAATCCTCTAAAGTCATCTACATATAAATAAATTTAATTATTTATTTATATTGTTCACTTTTATAAATTCTTCTACCTTAGTTAAATAAATAACTTTATTTAATTATTACCATCTTCCATATTCTTCTTAATTAAATTAAATAAATTTTATAATTTATTTATATTAATTATCATGTTATTCTAAATTTGAATATTTGAATTCAAATAATGGAATATTCCTCCAAAAACCCTCTTCATCTCATAGTTAAATTAAATATTATAAATATTTAATTTAATATCTTTCCTCTCTCACACATAATTAAATATTTTACCTTCTAAATTCATCTCTCACACATAATCAAATATTACTTATTTAATTATGTAAACTTCTGATTTCATCTTCACACATAATTAAATATTACTTATTTAATTATGTAAACTTCTAATTTCATCTTCACACATAATTAAATAAGTTTATTTATTTAATTATGAAATTCATTCTCAACTCATTCTTCGAATGGCAACTTTCCTTCGGATCTAATTGAGAAAAATTGTGAAGAGGAAACCTTCTATTTCTTTCTCAACTTTCAAAAATCCCTCACCGTTCATCCTAACAAGCTTGATCTAAACCGTTAATCATGGAAGCCAATCAAATTCTTTCAAAAAATTTTTAAATACATGTGCAAATCCAAGCATTGGTTAGATATGAACATATATGCAATCACGCTTACGCTTTTGCATCTTTAGCATTTTTATCAATATTCATATCTTAGCAATAATTTTATCACAGCATAGCATAATCTTGCATTTTAGCATAGTATGCATTTTAGTTTAAATCTCATTCTCCAGTAGTCCATTTTGTTGAGCTTGGCATATGAAATCTGAGAGCAACTTGAAGCAACGAAATGCTGGAGATAGAGAGCAATAGAACGACTTCGAAGAATTTGCCATAAGAGAGTTTGTTTAATTTTCTTTTAGTTTCTTTGATATAATGTTTTATTGAATGTGTTTTGAATCCTTTATAACGTGCATATTTTCATACACACATAAAATGGCGCCCACCGTGGGGCCCTGCCCCGATTTTGACCTTTTTCTATAAAGTGTTCTGACAGGTTTTTGCATTTTGGAGTTCGACTTTCGAAAAAAATTTGCGTTTTAGCACATCTGACACCTTTCTACAACACATTTGGGAATGTAATGTTTCTATTTTGCAGGAAATTTCAGCCCATCTGGGGACTGTTTCAGCGCTTCTGAAGTTTAATTTAGCGTATTTAAGGACTGTTTTAGCGCATATAGTATCATTCATTTACAGTTAAATCAACATTTATTTAAAGTCGCGCATTTAAGGACTGTTTTAGCACATTTAGGGTCTGTTTTTGCGCATATAAGGTATATTTTAGAGCATTAGTACTGCATTATTTACACAGTTAAATTTGCATTTAATTAAAGTAGTGCATTTAATAACTGTTTTAGCGCTTTTAGGATTTTTTTTTGTAGCGCATTTAGGGTCTATTTCTACGCATCTGGGGTCTATTTCTGTGCATCTAGGGTATGTTTCTATGCATTTAAGGTCTGTTTCTATGCATCTGTTGACTGTTTTAGCACATATACTGTCTGTATCGGCGCATCTAGGTTGTAACAAAAAAAAAAGAAGGATTTTGAATCTGATGCATTCCGCAGACAAAATCTTTTCTGGTTTAAAAATGAATCAATCTAGGATAGTCACCATACTTTGATCATGTAGTTAAAATGAACCCCATGCCTGTTGTGAAGCAATATCTTCACTTAGCGTAAATCATTGTGATTTGGTACATTAAAATGAATCTGTTTACTCTTCTTGATTGTGCTTGAAGTGGTAGGTGACTATGCTCTCACCCTGTGCAAACTAGGTGATCAGAAAGCTAGACCCACTTTATCCCTGTGTAACCCTAATACAATAATTGAAGTATCCTCTCCCCTTGCACAGCGATAAGATCCTAGTGTAAGAGAAATAATTATTGTCTCTAGAAATTGGGCCTACCTGGGGATTTCATCACCCCAACGCAACTCAAACCGGTAATGGAGCTAAGGCCAAGCTACCCCCGACTGGTATACAAATGTGAATCTTAAGGGAAAACCTAAGATTATGAGTGTGGATGTGTCATATGGACAGAGTAGTACTCCTATAAACCCTGTTGAGCTTAACCTCTTCAGGCTGGAGTGCCACCTAAATTGGTGATTAATCTCTTGCCCCATGTATGGCCACTCGAACGAGGGTCTCGAATTAAAAACCATTGTTTAGTAAACCAAAAACCTTATATTTGCTAGCACAACACCGGTCGGTGTGAAGGCATCCACACTTTCGTAGTCTGTAGTAGAGGTGATCAATATGCCATGGGAGTTTCATGGGGATTGGAAGCTTGGTTGGCTCGAGAAGAGAGTGCACTGTAAGGGGGAGCCCATGCAGCCAAGCTTCTGAATTCACACGCTATCGATATGCAGTTGGGGAAACCCACGTGGAATCTAGCGGATATTGTCCTGGCTTTACCATAGGATGTGCTTTCTTTATTTGTGTTTGGCTACATTCCATTTAATGCATATTTTTTGCTGTGTTTTCATTCACATTAATTCAGATAAATATCATCTGAAATGAACGTGAAAAACAACAATTGAAATCATTTACACACCTGACTTTCTGACATCTTTGGTCTAATAACATTCTGATAGCTCTCCCATGCTTAGAGAGTGGAAATCAACAAAATTTGTTAAGAAATCAGTTTCTAATAGGATCAAGAAACCCAAGAAACATTTAGGGTACAAGAAAATGTTTTAAAGAAGGAAATTTTTGTACAAAATTTGACACGTCTTGCTTCATTACCGTGGATTTCTTCATAGATACCAAGACTTTGTTAGGGGATTCACTGATGAGTACACTGTAGAACCTTTGGATTCTCGAGCTCATTATCAGAGATTAGCTCAATCTCTATGACATAATCTTAACCAACCTCTTGAGTTTGATAGCATACCACAACCTTCCATTGAATATCCATTGCATCCTACTCAAATCCTTCAGTGATTTTAAAACCTTTCTTCGAAAACAAAGATAAAATCTTAAGAGTGCACCCTTCAAACAAATTTTTGATTATTGATTCAACTTTCCCAACAAGATTTTGACATCCTTCATCATTGGAAGCCACAATCAAAAACTAGGAACATCTTTGATCATATCATAGGATTCACATCTTATTAGATCAAGATATCATCATTTTCACACTTATCAGAACTGTGATCTAAGTTTAGAAGAATTCTTCAAAATCATATGCCTATCTCTACAAGATCTTAGCACAATAAATTGAGGGAAGAAATCCAACAAGAAGGTCATACCCAAAACATTCAAGAAGAAGGTGAAAGCAGCAATCCTATTTACAATATAAATCGTAATCCACTTTTCAACAACGACATGGATAGCAGAGAAGAAAATCCGTTCCACAATTACAGAGACATGAGCAAAAACCACATAGATAGTGATGAGGAACGGGATGAAGAATGTCTTAGAGAGGTTGAGCAAGATCCCAAATTTCATAAAGCCATAGAAAATATCTTGCAATGCGATAAGGAAAAATACTTCCTCTATCTAGCTGACCAAGGAGCTAAATTGCCTCATGACTTTGATACCGAGAGTTTGAATAGCAAACCTGACGAAACACCCCTATCTGATCTTAGTGCTTTAACTCAACAAATTAAGGCACTTCAAGGAAAAATTAAAGAATTACAAGGGGGAACCACAACAAAGAAATATACCCTTGAGGACATTTGTCCTTATCCTTTTGATCGGAGTCTCAACATGATTCCATTCCCCAAACATTGCAAAATTCCAAAATTTGATTGTTATAATGGGAAAACAGATCCAATCGATCATGTTAGAGACTTCCAAAACATGACTTTAGAGTTTTCTCATGAGGAAACTTACCTCATACGTTTGTTTCCTAGGAGTCTTGGAGCTCATTCCATGGAATGGCTATAAAAAATCACACCTCCCGTCAAGACATTTGAGGAATTAATCAATCTGTTTATATCACAATATTCCTACAACATCCAACACCAAATCACCATGATAGATCTTTGCAAAGTTGCACAAAAACCTGGTGAACCTTTTATTACTTTTCTTCAGAGATGGAGAAGAATGTTTGCTAGATATCCATGTCCTGTTCCTGAAAAGGAAAAGATGGTCACCTTCATCAACAACTTGAATTTAGAAATGAGCTATCATTTGAATTTACATTGTCCTCCCTCTTTTGAGAAATTGATTGAAGATGCAATAACCATTGAAAGTGCTTTGGTCAAAAGAGGAATAATAAAACTTGACAAGGATAATCCTAGCTCATTCAATCATCATAACAATTAGGACAAGTCTAAATTTTGGACTCGCAACAAGAATGTGGTGAATGATGCTGTTGTCGATGTGAATCATGTCTCGACTAAGCCATTTATTCTTAGTACTCCAAGTGCTCCTCACAACAACAACCAAAACAATGTAAACTCGGTTACAAATTAGGGAAATAATCTTCCTCCTCTGAGGAACAATGTGAATCAACATCCTACTCCCAATCAAGGGCCTACCAACAAACAAGGATTCTAAGGAAATAATCACAATAACAACTCTTTAGGGAATACCTCGAATACGAATCCACAACGGTTTTCATTCTTCTCCAGTAGAAGAACTTACACTCCGCTGGGTCAATCTTTGGAATATGCGTTCAAAGAGTTGATGGCTAAAAATGTCATTACCTTGCCACCTCAATGAAACTATGAGCCTAGTGTAAATCCTCCATAATGGAATGAGGCATACTATTGTGACTATCATCGGTGCAAAGGTCATCGCACAAATAACTATCAAGCCTTGAAGAATACCATTCCAGACTTAGTAAAAAATTGCACCATCATAATAGAAGGACATCAACAATCAAATGAAGACCACCAAGCATTTCACAACCCTTTGCCCAACTATCAAAAAGGTGAGTCTTCAGGAAAAAGCATGAATAATGATCCGATAATTAATCATATCTACACCGACGATGAGCAGGTCAATGTTATAAAAGTCAAAGAAAAAATGGAATATAGGGAGGTCAATGCAACGACCAGGGCACAAGCTAAAGTTGTCTTAAAGGGTGCCTCTTCAAAATCCACTAGGCCTCCACCTCAACATCAATATGACTTAGTCAATCAACTTCAAAAAACTCCTGCTCAGATTTCCATCTTGGAACTCCTGAAAATTTTCCCAGCACACAAGGAAATTCTAGAAAAGGCCCTTGTAGAAACAAATATGTCCACTGATCTGGATGTGGATCAATTTCAAGCCATGGTAGGACACTTGTCCTCACCCACATGCCTTTAATTTTCTAAAAAAGATGACGTTTCCATAACTCATCCTCACAATTCATCATTATACCTAGAAGTCATGGTTCACAAGTTTCGTGTCAGACAGGTTCTAATAGATGGAGGTGCTGGTTTGAACATATGTACCATGAAGTTAGTTCAAGCTTTAGGATTTTTTGAAGATTCCATTGATCCCAGAAGAAATATTACTATCAAATCCTACGATGATGAGGAAAGAGCATCCAAGGGTTTAATCATGCTACCAATCAGAGTGGGACCTATTATCAAAAATACTTTTTGTCAAGTATTAGACTGTGATCTTGCATACAACATCTTGTTGGGTCGTCCTTGGATCTACGAAATGTAAGCTATCCCATCCACCTATCATCAATGTCTTAAGTTTCCTTATGATGGGCAGGAAATCATGATGCTGGCTGATAAATCAAATGTCCAAACTTGTGCCAACATCAAAGCTAGTCAAGATACTTTGGTTCCTAACAATTGAGAAGCTCGTGCTAGTACTTCTCTCAAGATTGATACACAAATCAGTCAGTTAACCAATATTTTGACAAGAAATTGAAATTTAAGGACCATGGAGTTGGGGAGTACTCTCTTTGTCTTTCCAATTTACCTACATCACCTCAGTCACATGGACAACCTTCTATCACACAACATCAAATATCAACAACGTCAACATCAATGCAACCACCGACAGAGCCAAGCACAAAGTTTAATGGATGATTCATCAAAGAAAAGTTCCCCATGGAAGATCCTAAGGATAGAGAAATTCTAAACTGGCTCTATAAAGATGAAGATGAAGCAGTTTTTAATGTCAAATTACTGACAAAAATATATGGAAAAGGATATTCAATCATGCAGAAGATGGGCTATGATAAGGGTCCTATCAGAAAAAGAAAAGGAGTAGTTGAGCTTATTCACCTTCGAGGACTTGCTGCAAAAGAGAAAACTGGATTAGGCTATGATGCTAACTCAAAAGAAGAAACATCTAAACAACTACATGGTATTGTCTTCACATTGCAAGAAGGTTCAGATTCAAGAGAAGCATGTTTGGCAACAATCCAGAATTATGTGGATAATAACTCTCACACAGACTCTGTTGAATATGAATGGGACACCATTTACAATGATGAGTTCTGGAGGGACAAACAGGTTGATGTAATACACCAGTATGCCCCAATTCTAATCGAAGGTCAAGGTTCAGGGACCCAAACACAAGAATCTGAACTACAGGGTGACTATAATTCTTGTGATACTAAGTCAGATTTAAATGAACAAGACTATCATGGGGACAGTACCATCATTGACCCACCTCATACCTCGGATCCTACGATCAACTCCATTATGACCATAACCATAGCCAATTTCTTGCAACTCGACGACCCACTATCTTTGATCCATCTTGATGTCACTGATTAGGATTCATCCAAACCTATCGATATACCTATGTTTCCAAGTGATCAATCTATCGTCAACTTCCTTTCCATGGATGACGCAAATGATTGTTCCACCAGCGATTCTCGGCATAGAGTCTTCGATCAGGGGAGTGTCAATTCTCCTAGCTGCAAAAATAAAAATAAAAAAGAAAGATCTAATGGTGAAAAGAAAAATCTGGTAGTGTTAGATCAAACAATAGATAAAATAAAGAGCGTATCAGATGGTGAAAACCTTTTAAAGGCACCAGATGATGGGAATCTTGACACTCTCCCGGAGCACTACCATGAGCGATCGCCTATTTTGATTGAGCCTAAAAATGTTGCCAATCTCGAAACCTCAGATAAACCAAGGATTTTATAGCTAGCTGCATCAATGACATAGAAAGAAATACCAGAGTTCATAGAGTTTCTAAGAGCACATCAAGTCAACTTTGCTTGGTCTTACGTGGATATGCCAGGTCTTGATCCTGATCTTATCATGCATCACTTGTCTATCAAATCAGGGGTTAAGCTTGTGAAACAAAAACACAGAAAGATGCACCCCCATGTTGCATTATTGGTTAAGGAAGAACTGAGAAAACTCCTTGATGTGGGCTTCATAAGATCAATCGACTATGTAGAATGGATCTCCAGCATTGCTCCTGTATCCAAGCCAAATAAAAGTGTCAGAGTGTGCACATATTTTAGAGATCTTAATAAAGCATGTCCTAAGGATGACTTCCCATTTCCAAACATTGACACTATAGTTGACCTGACAGCTGGACATGCCATGTATTCATTAATGGATGGTTTTTTTGGTTACAACCAAATCAAGATTGCACCCGAAGACCAGGAGAAAACAGCTTTCACATGTCCATGGGGAACTTACTGTTGGAACATCATGCCTTTCGGTCTAAAGAATGCTAGGGCTACTTACCAAAGAGCCATGACTATGATTTTTCATGACATGATGCACACATTCATGGAAGATTGTGTAGACGACATATTGGAAAAGTCACACACCAAAGAAGGACATCTAGAAATATTGTCCAAAATATTTACAAGATTGGAGAAATTCAAAGTTCGCCTGAACCCTAAGAAATGTGTTTTTGGAGTCACATCTAGAAAACTCTTAGGATACATAGTATCAGGAAAAAGAATTGAAGTGGATCTTGCCAAAGTATAGGCAATCATGGAAATGCCTCCCCCAAGGAACATCAGTCAGTTGAGATCATTACAGGGATGACTTCAATCTCTATGAAGGTTCATTGCACAATTGTCTGACAAAAGTCTACCTTTCACACATCTACTGCATAAGAATGTTCCTTTCAAGTGGGATGACAAATGTGAATTGTATTTTCAATAAATCAAACAATACTTAATGACTCCACTAGTTCTGGTACCACCAAATCCAGACAAACCATTGATCTTGTATATCGCCACAATAGAGACATCTTTGGGGGCATTGCTTGCGCAAGAAGACCATACAGGGAAGGAACGTGCAATTTATTACATTAGCAGAACTCTAACAAGTCATGAGATCAACTACACTACCATCGAGAAGGCTTTTCTAGCAGTAGTCTTTGCCTCACAAAAATTTTGGCATTACATGTTAACTCATACAATCAATGTTGTTTCAAAGATTGATCCACTCAAGTATCTGTTAAGCAAAGCATCATTGACAGGCAGGTTAGCAAAATGGGTAATGATTCTGAGTGAGGTTGACATCCATTATATTGATCGTAAGGCCATCAAAGGACAAGTTATTGCTGATCAACTAGCTGAAGCACCACTGCAAGCAGATCATCCCCTGCACATTGAATTTCCAGATGCTGATGTCTTTATTGCAGAATCCAAACAACAATGGTCCCTATATTTTGATGGTTCTTTCACTCAACATGGATCGGGGGCAGGCATACTTTTCGTCACCCCCCAAGGACACACCATTCCTCGATCATATAGGCTGATGTTTCTGTGCACTAACAACATAGCCAAATATGAAGCATTAATCACTAGACTTAAAATAGCATTGGAATGGAGGATTATAGAATTACAGGTGTATGGTTACTCATAGTTGGTCATTTATCAGATCAATGATGATTATCAGACCAAAGATGACAAACTATTTCCATATAAAAAGATGGTTGATGACTTCAAGCAGTACTTTGTGGACATCAAATTCACACAAATTCCAAGGCTTGATATAAAGCAGTTGATGCCATGGCTACAATCACATCATTGGTACAACTCCCAAAAAATTAGGCTCGCTATGAGTTTCTGGTGGAACAATCATTTGCACCTACCTATGACACACCTGAAAGCCAAATCATTTGCCACTTGGTGGGATCCGATTCACCTTGGTATGGAAAGATTTATCCCTACCTGAAACATGACATCTTACCACCTGATTTATCCCATAACCAAAAGCGAAGTTTTATCCACCAATCCTCTCGCTACACTCTTATCGCTGACACCCTTTATCGCCGTGGTCTTGATGGTATTTTACTTCGATGTCTTGAATGCGATGAATTTGACAAAGCTTTACAAGAAGTTCATGGCGGCATTTGTGGTACTCATTCGAGTGGACTGACCTTATCCAAGAAATTGATTAGAATGGGTTACTACTAGCCTACAATAGAGAAGGAATCATTTACTTTTGTGAAAACGTGCTCAAAATTCCAGATTCATGGGAATCTCATTCATGCTCCTGCGCAGGAACTTCAACCATTTATGCCAACCTGGCCATTCTCCCAATGGGGGTTAGATCTAGTAGGAAAAATTCATTCCTCATCATCAAACAGGCATAAGTTCATCATCATAGCCACAAAGTATTTTACCAAGTGGATTGAGGAAGTACCTCTCAATAAAGTTACCAGCAAACATACATCATCATTCATACTCAACTATATTATTTGTCGGTATGGCGTTCCCAACTCCATTATTATAGATAATGGATGACCTTTCAAGAATCAAGATGTTGACGAACTTTGTGAGAGATTCCATATTCAACACAAATATTCAACATCTTATTATCCACAAGGGAATGGCCAAGCAAAGGCCTCAAATAAGACTATACTGAAAATTTTAAAGAAGACCGTGAATGATTCAGGGAAAGATTGGCATGTTCAACTCAATCCTGCCTTATGGGCCTACAGAACTAGTATCCGCATGCCAACAGGAGCAACACCATTTGCTCTTGTCTATGGAGTAGAGGCTATACTTCCTCTAGAAGGTGAGATTCCCTCACCCAGAGTTTCACTAAAAGGTCCCACAACAGATGATGAATATAGAGTGTCCTGTTAGAATTGTAAAATTTTAAATTTTTTATAGTCTATTGCACCCAAGAGTTCCAGCATTGAGTCCTCATCATAAGCATAAAATTCCCTCTTTGTATTGTCTTGCTTATTTTTGTCATGTGATCCATTTGAATCCATCTAGTTCTTCATATTTCATTAAAAGACCCGAATCGGCAAGATATTGTAAAAGTCCCCCCGACCTGATTTTTCACTAATGTATGTTTGTTGCAGACTATCGGTGACCAGCAGAGCCGCAACGGACTTAGCCAACCGAGCTAGGGCCCCCGCCCACTAATGTATGTTTGTTGCAGACTATCGGTAGGACAATTTTCTTGTTTCGGTGACAAAAGGAGTCATTTCGGCAAAGGGAATCATTGTTGGAGTGAAGTCATAGCGAATACATTGTGTTTTTCTGACCAGTGCATGTGGAAGTATATCAGTCAAGCTAAAAGTATTCGAGAGGAAGTCATAGCAAAGTGTTTTTTCTTGCCGACAGGCATATAGAAAAATATATATCGGCATGTGTTGGGGCGTCGTTGTAATGTTAGGGTGAATATAATATGTCATACCGACTAATGCACAAAGGAGTTGTTTCGGCCAAACTGATTGGTATCGGCATGAACTCATAATGAAATCATTTTTGTCTTACCGATTGACTTGCAAACAAATGTCTCGGTAAGATTTATGTGCATCGAGGAAGGTTTTAGCGAAGGGGCCATTGTTTGGCCGAACCAAGTTCAAGGGGATTCAAAAGTTATTGGTGATAAGCTATAGAGTCTTGCTGAGTAAGAACTTATGCTGATAGAGATGTGCATCGCCAGAAAAGGAAGTTTTCGGTATGAGCTTCATCGAGGTTTGAAAGATATAATAATAGAATATTTCGGGGTGAGTCTTACCGAATGGAGTAATATGGAGGAGTGATTTCAGTAAGATGCAAAGATATCTACATAGCATCTCCCCGACTTGGAATTGTCACAACAACATGAAAGACAAGAGCAATAGTCATCAAGTTGATTCTAGGTGTTGGTAAGACCACAAAGTATCTTGGCGAATGGTGAAATAAATGTTGAAAAGGGATTTTTCCCCATATTTGAAATTTTCTCATTGATAGGAAATTTGATGCGACAGTGCCAGTTTCAAAGGAGGTTTCATTTGTGCTTCATTAATGGCGCAATGGGATAAAATAGTATTGTTTTCATTAATTCCTCATTTCCGAATTGATTGCTGGTGAATTGGCATGCTGAACAGAGAACCAAGACAATTTTTTAGTCTGAGCAGCTCGAGCAAAATATTGTGAGTAATTTCTTTTTTCTTTTTCATATTTTTGATTCTGTAAGCTTGAAAATGGAGTCTTCTAGTTCTGGAAAGGGTAAGCGTAGAAAACTTGGTGAGAGTAGTCAGTCGAGGGGAAAGAAACAAAAGACTGATACAGAGCATGAAGGCATTGAACGAAAGTTGAACCAAGATCTTATTGATCAATTACCTGGTTCGGGGCCTAAAGCTAGAAGGTCCGCACAGCTTAGGGCAGAAGTTGATAAGCTGGATGATAAATACAAGTTCATAGGTGATGTTTGGACCACTGTGAGAGGGTATGAGCTTTTCAATTTCCACTACCATAGGAGAAACTGTTTTGAACCAGTTTGTAATCCATAAAAGTTGAATGTAGGGAAATTGGTGTGCCCTAATGTATTTGTAAATGCAGAATTGGTAAAATTGCTTGCTTATCATTATGATCCAAAACATAAAGAAATATGTGATCCTTCTAGAAGACCACATATACATGTGTCAAAAGAAGCAATTGGTGAGGTTTTCAAATTGGAAGGGTTTTGCAATGAGGAAATTAATTGTGAGGAGTTGCAGAAGGAATTTTCAAGAATGGATACAAGTTACAAGGGTTGGAGGTTACCAATTCATAAGGTTAAACGGGGTAACAAGCCAGAACCTCTGGAAGATAGTGAAGGGCCTCCCTATCATGTAGATTTGTTTGAACCCTATATGAAATACACATATTTTTTAGTGTGTCAGGTGTTGGGGATGGATGCCCTTGAATTCATGTCAATGGTGCCAATGGTTATCACAACAAATATTCAATATCACAATTCTAGGCCATTTTTTTATGCTTCATATATTTCTAAGGAGCTTGACTCAGGGTTGATGGCTATAAAGGGTGGAGCTTCTATTGTTCATCTTAGAAATTATTCATTGTTGATGCATTTAGTGCTATATTTCAGACAGAAGTTAGGGGTATGGCCCCTAGAAGTGAGAGTTTCTCAAATTGGCAAGGAGGGTGAAGCATTGCCTATTCAGTTGTGGACTACTATTTGGGACAACAGGTTTGCTGGTTCTAGTTTCATTCATTTTGAAGAATATTTTGTAAAGACATTGTATAAATTGTATCATTATCCTTATAACTATTCATTGACTGATGAGATCAAAAGATTCCTTCGGCCTAAAGACTTCAATGGGTCTATTGATCATAACTGGGGAGACTGGTATTGTTTGGAGGGAGCTACAGTAATCAAAGTATATGGATTTGAAGATGCTCTTCTTATTTTCCCAAGGACAGTTCTGAATAGGGTTGCATATTTGGAAATTGTCAGACAGATGGATTACTGTAGTGTGATGCATTTCAGTTCTTTTGGGAAGCAGGCTTTTATGCCTAGTACTTTATGTTTTGGTGATTTCACTATATTGGCTAAAGAGGGGTATAATTCAATCCTTGACAGATTGCTGCATTATAATATGAAAAGAGGACAAACCAGGAAAAACTTTGACCTTGAAGGATATATCAATTTAGCCAAAGAAGGGATTAACTTTGGAGGGTATCGACATGTACCCTATCCTTTTGATGATATGATCAGGAATCTGGATGAAGATGAGGCTGAAATGGTAGTTGAAAGGTATAACCAAGGGCTACAGGATATTGAGCTATTGTCTTTTGGAGATGAAGAAGCACCAAGAGCTAATGTGCCACAGGGTAAAACAGAGAAGGTATCCTGGATGAGGACTCAGCAATATGTTTTCCTAGTCAGAGAACAAAGTGTTGAAAGTGGTGATGTTGATACAAGGCACATGGAATATAGATCATTTGTTTCTGATAATGAGTTTATACATTGCCCAGAGTTCAAGGCATTCTTGTACAAGCAGAAGGGGAAGGAAATAAGGGAGAATGTTGATGATGTTACTTCACGAAATGAGGAACAATTGATGGTTCAATTGAGAAGATGTGTGGATGATGAAATGACAAATATGACTCCTGAAAAGGGGAGGAAAATGTTAGAGAGTGCTGGTGTCATGATCTTTCCTGGCCTTGATTTCAGTTCTGCATTGGTTTTTGATAGTTTCTTGAAGGGCAGTAATGCTACTCACAAGCTTGATAAGGAAAAGGTGATAGAAGTGTATGCGGGCTCCAAATATAATACTGATGAGGGATCAATGTTGATATGGGCTTTGTACCCACCCCACAAGAAATCAGTGGTACTTGATACAGAGAAGGAATTTGACCATGTTATGACTCTAAAAGCTGGAGAAGTTGATCTTGTTGCTACTGCAAATATTGGGGTAAATAGTGCAAGGTTAAATAAAGCACAAATTTAGCTGTTGATAAAAGAAAGGGAAATGTATAAGACAAATAATGAAAAATTGCTGAGAGAAAATGATAAACTCAAAGACTTGGTTGGTGTTTCAATGGGAACAACCAAAATGATTACTCAAGGAGAAGGCTCTCAGGCAAAAGACCACTGGGTAGGGTCAAGTGCTTATTCTCAGGGAAAGTATGATGCTATTGCTGTAATTGTAAAGAAGAGGAAGGATCGTTTGACATTCTGGTTGAATAAATTGTGGGGAAAATACTCTCATACTCTTGTTGCATTGAAGGAGCACACAAGGATGGATGGACGAATCACAGAGAAATTTCATGAGTTGGCTCAAAGTGATGAGGCTAGCAGTTCTTCACTTGAAGCTGCAAATCATATAATCAATTGTCATCGAAATTTCTATGATGAATTGCAAGGGGATGAACAAGGGTTAATTGCAGCTGCCAAGAAAATTGAGATCACATTTTCTGATTACAAAGGTGAATTGAAGGGAGACATCAGGTGGAAAAATGAATGTGAGTCAATGCTGAATGAAATCATGAAGACAACTTCTGTAGAGGATACAGTATTGGAAGAAGTGAGCGAGCAAAATGAGGAAATGGTCAAGATGGAAATCTTAATCCGGAATGTTGTTGGGGATGCAGACACATATGAGTGCTGGGATTATTTGGACCACCTCAATAAGACTCACTTATGGCTAAATAGAGCCTAATTATTCTTTATCTTTTGTTTTGTATTTTGTATTTTGTATTTCCAAAAGGATGCGTCCTTTCGTATTCTCAATGTATAAATGTCCATTTTGAAAACAATTTGCAGAGATAGATAGAATAGGATAGAGAATAGAGAATATGGTGGAATTCCATGTTTCACAGGGTTGAGACTCTGATGTATGTTTTGAAGCTATGGAGATATCAATGAAAATCGTCTGATTTGCTGGCATATTCTAGTGTCAATTGTTGTGTTGTGCCTATTGAAATAATTATTTAAGTTGTCTCTAAGATTGATGTTGCTTGGTTATTTAGATCAACATAACATGTTTATGTTTGGTTTATCATTACTTATTTTCCGTATCTGTGTGATTGGTTGATAGGTTCTTTCAAGGAAGGATTAAATCCTTTTGATTAATCACAGTAATTAGAGAATTTCATTTAGATCAGTAAGAAGAACTTAATATTCACAATCTTGTATGTTTATACTAGTTATAAACAAAATATGCCAAACAATTTTGAATAACCTCCTGAAAGAAGTCAGTTGTTTAAGGTTTCATTTGACTCCATATATTATATAAGGCACTGGTCTCACCATTTTCATCATTTTATTTCATTCATACCTTTTTACATCTGTTAAATGAGCATATTGGGGTTTAGTTTTTAATACTGGTATACAATATATACCAGATTTGTTTTATTTTTTCCATTCTAATTTTCCATCATGGACAAATTCATGGCATGAAGATAAGTTCAATAGTCAAGTCTGCTTCATTTGTTATAGGTACACCCGCCTAGGTCTAGCAGCACTTGGAGAGTAGAAGGTTTAATTGTTTCAAATTTTGTTATGTTACCCTAAAACGTTGTGAAAGCTTGGCAACCTTTCATGGTTCAAACCTACATTTTTGAGAGCTAACAAATTGGGGACTCTACTGGGGATAACAAAGAATTTGTTCCTTAATCATAGAGTTAGAAGTCTTATATACAAACTCCATTGGGAATAATAAGTAACAATCTTTTTCTCACTTTTAAGAAAGTGAGTGGCGACTCTGATCAAACATTGCAATATGAATGGAAGAAGATCTCAATTTAGGGGAGGTCATTTTGGAGCTCCTCCTGGAAATAGTAGGTGGACACATAAAGATGATAAGGTTGACAAGGGTAAAGGGAAAAGTGAGGACATGTGCTTCACAAATAAAGATAAATCATCAATACCTTTTGGTGAGAATTGTTTTGATACATGGAAAGATAATTCAACTAAAGATCCTTGTACCTCAGAAGATCAGAAAAATCCTTTTTACAACCCTTAGAAAAATGTCAAATTTGAAGCTAGAAAATAGGCCGAGTTTGAAGCTGGACTTGAAGCTGAACGACTCCGAATTCAATATGAATATGACCAAAAAATGGAAGGTAATTAGAGTGGACCTACTAATCAGGAAATTCATCAGGAAGATTATGAATCTTTAAGTTATGAGGAAGTCAGGGCACGGTATGAATCTCAGAGAAAGGAAAGGAAAGAGAAGGAAAATGCCCAAATGATTCAAGCAATGAGAGAATTCAAACTGCAGAAAGCTTAGAACATTCCTCACACATTTGGTTTTCCCCCAATTTATGTACCACCCCATAAACAGGGTAATCATGGTGCTGTGTATTCTGAACCACCAAGGATTCCTCACCATCAAATTGGGAATCAATATAGACAGCCAAATCATCCACCTAATATTCCCACACAACATACAAATAATTGTCCACCTCCTGGTCAGTGTCATGTGCCATGGCAAAATATGCAATACAATAACCCTGTGTACCAATATCAACACCCACCTAATCCTCCTCCTTATCAATATACAACCATGATTAGACAATTTGATCTAGAAAGGTTTCAATTATACCCTTATCCCATGGACAACAGTTGGAGAGGTTTAGTACCCAAATTTACAGGAAGTAATGCAATCACTGCCGAGGACCATTTAAGAAGTTTCAATGCTTTCATTTAGGATTTGGATGTACCTTATGAAGATTTGCATATGAGATTGTTCATGATGTCCCTTATTGAGGAAGCTAGGGATTGGTTTAATAGCCTAGCAACAACTTCTATTTATTCTCTCCAGATATTTCAGGATCAATTCCTTGAACAATTTGGGAATTTGAGTGCACTAGACGCTGCTCTCCATGAACTAATGCGAATTCAGAAAGGTCAGAATGATTCCATCTTTGATTTTAATAGGAGATTCAATAAACTGCAGAATAGAATACCTCCAGGATCAAAGTTACTAGACTCTGTAGCATTAAGTGTTTACTTGAATGCATTTGACCCTAAAATAGGGTATGAGCTAAGAAACAGGTTCCCAAGGGACTTAGCTGAAGCACAAAAGATAGCATTAACAATTGAGAATAACAGAAAAGCTACTGGGATAATGAAAAAGAGAGATAACCCTCGAGCTCAACAAAATAATAATTATCAATATAAGCAGGAGAACACATATAGGAATGAGAGGCCAAGGCCAAGGTTGCATAACATGCCCTATAATACAAATTGGAAGGATGGAAAACCTATAACAGATAGGCCTAGAAGTAAAGAAACTCCTGATCCATTGAAGAAGAAGGGAACATATATGGTGAATAGTAATTATTTTTGTGAAGTTTGTGATAAACCACACTCCCCTAATTATTGTGTAGTAGCTCAGAGAATGCAGGAAGAGGGAGTGTTAATGGGAGATGATGGAGAAGATCACACGATCTACTTAACTTCAAATGCTTCTCACCATGTTGAGGAGAGGTACTTATCTTCGGAGGAGGGAGATTATGAGTATGATGTTGTAGAACAAAGGTACAATGTTCATATGGCTGAGTAACATGTTTTTTCTGACTTTGAGGATGATTATGTAGAACCGCAATCTATTGAGGTGCCTGCTTATAATAATGTGAGGAGAATTACTAAGGAAGAGATAGAAAGATTGATTGTTGCTGCAGTAGAAGAAGCCAAGAGTAAATACTAGTTGAGGGGCAGGATAGTAAATGAGAAGGAAGGTGTCCCTAGGGGTATTTTTATGAAAGATCAGAAAGTTGTACAAGGAGTTTCAAAGAAAATTGAAAACAAACAACGTGAAGAAAGCAAACAGAATCTTGTCCAAAAGGATGCAGTAAAAGAGATACATAAAGAAATTCAAAAAGGTGATCAGTCAGGTAGAGGAGAAAAAGAAGTAAACAAAGGAGAAACATCAGAACAAAAGAAAGTGATTAAGGCAGAAGGTTCTTCTTTTGATTTCTCTCAAGCATTGTCTCAGGTAAAGATGTCTGCCTCACTTCCAGAAATGATGAAAATTAAGGAGTACAGGGACAGTGCAATGAAATTGATAACAAATGAGAGTGAAAAACATGTAAATACTGAAAATAAAATGGTTGCTAAAAATAAGCAAAATAAAGTAAACATCCCAAAAATCTGCTTGAGTAATGTATTAACAAGTCTGCCATAGGTTGATCCTTTCTTTATAACATTACTCATAAATAATAAATTATTGAGGAATTGTATGATAGATTATGGTGCCGCCATGAATATTATGCCAGTAGGAGTGATGAAACAACTAGGCATGTGGGTGGATACATATGAAGGAAAATGTTATGCAATGGATAACCGACCTATTCCTGTGGTGGGTATAATGAAAGATGTAGAAGTCAAGCTAGCTACTTATGCTCAAGCATCTTACAATATTGATATAACAGTGATAGACACCCCTCCTCAATTTGGTATGCTTTTATCAAGGCAATGGATGACAACTATTGGTGGAAATGTCCAGTTCGATCTGTCTTATGCAACCATTCTTGTAAATGGCCAAGAAGTAAAACTGTATAGGGAGCCGAGGATGAATCAACTCATCGATTGTGTGCCACAAGACCAAATCAACTATTTTTGTGATGTTGATTTTGGGAGTTTCAGAATAGAACCAGCACAGCCATAATTAACTACTAGTGATCTTATGGAGAAGCATGCTGCACGAAACCACAATGGTGTGTGGAAGATGTATTTTGATGGAGCCTGCAGCCAAGAAGGCAGTGGAGCTGGGATAGTATTTGTTTCGCCTGAAGGTAATACATTTAAGTATTCATTCTTGTTAACCTTTGAATGCACAAATAATGTGGCAGAGTATGAAGCTCTGTTAACTGGATTGAATATAGCGGTGAAGCATAAAATAAAGTTGTTGGTTGTTCTAGGAGATTCAGAGTTGGTTGTATCTCAGATTAAATCAAAGTATGCAGCAAAAAAAAAGATTAAAGCAATACAAAAATGATGTATGGGATACGATAGAGTTGCTTGATGCCTTCTCAATTGAATGGGTAGATAGATCGAAGAATATAATGGCATATTTTCTAGCTAATGTAGCATTGAAGAGAGATGATGTTACATTGGCTGGAGTGTCACAAATTGAATTCAAGACAAGGCTTGTTGTTGCTGATAATGTATATAGCTGGAAAGTTTTTAATGATGACACTGATCTTTTGAAATTCCTTCACTATATAGACCAGTATGAAGCCTAAGAGATCGACTTCAATGCCTTTGTTGAAGAAGTGGATGGGAAGCAAACAGTCTTTGGAAAAGAGATCTTGCAACTTAAAACAAATAAGATTCCTAAAGGCTTGGTGGCATTAGAGAGGGTATATGATGGAAGTGATCGGTCTTTAATGAAGCAAACACCAATTGGAAGGGATGACATTGAAGAAATTCATTTGGGAACTGAGATGGCACCAAAAAGGTGTACATAGGTAAAAAGATAAGCCCTGCAATTAGAAGAATGTTGATTGAATTGTTAAGAAAGTATAAACATGTATTTGCTTGGTCTTATGAAGATTTGAAAGTGTATAGAGAAGACTTTTTTCAGCATGAAATACCATTGAAGCCAGATGCTAAGCCATTCAGACAAAATCAAAGGCCTATAAATCCAACTCTAGAACCTAAAATGCAGGAGGAATTGGCAAAGCTCAGAGATGGTGGAATCATTAAGCCAATCACACATTCAACATGGGTATCAAATTTGGTCCCTATCAGAAAGAAAAATGGAGACATCAGATTATGTGTAGATTTCAGAAATCTAAACATAGCATCCCTCAAAGATAATTATCCTTTGCCTAACATGGAGGCCATATTGCATAAGGTGACAGGCTGCGAATTGTTGTCCATGATGGATGGATTTTCAGGGTATAATCAGGTCAAAGTTAAAGAGTCTGAACAATACAAAACAACATTCACAACCCCTTGGGGAACATATGTTTATTTGAGGATGCCATTTGGTCTCACTAATGCAAGGGCGACTTTTCAAAGAGCCATGGATGTGGCTTTTGCTGATTTGATCAATGTTCTCATGGTGGTGTATCAGGACGATCTCATTGCTTACTCCAAGAAGGCTGAGGATCATGTTCATCATTTGGAAAAGGTATTTATAAAAGCACTTGAGTATAGTATTAGCTTAAACCCCAAGAAGTGTAATTTTGCTGTCATAGATGGTAAGATTTTGGGGCATATTGTTTCAAAGGAAGGGATTAGGATAGACCCTGAAAGGGTGGAAGCTATTGATAAAATCCCTATTCCTAAAACTGTTAAGGCGATATAGTCATTTTTTGGACAGATTAACTTTGTTAGAAGGTTTGTTTCTAACTTTGCTGAGATTATCAAACCTATATCAAAAATGTTAAAGAAAGGACAAAAGATAGAATGGACTGCAGAAGCTTTGGAAGCTTTTGTATCTATAAAACGAGCTATCAAGGAGGCTCTTATTCTTAAGTCACCTAATTTTTCAAAACCTTTCCATATTTTTTCATTTGCCTCAATGCACACTGTTGCAGTTGTTGTGCTACAAAAGAATGAAGACGGTCATGAGAAGCCGATATCTTTTTTCAGTAAGTCATTACAGAGTTTTGAACTAAAGTATGATATAATGGAGAAGCAAGAATTTGCATTGGTGAAAGCTGTAAAAGTTTTCAGACCATATCTTGTTGGAGCAAAGGTAATTGCTTATGTTCCTCATGCAGCTGTCAAGGATATTCTGACACAATCTGAAGTGACAGGTAAAAGATGCAAATGGATCAACAAAACCCAAGAATTTGACCCAGAGATTCAAATTATTAAACTGGTCAGAGGTCAGGGTTTGGCTAAACTAATGGCAGAGGCAAATATTGAAGCAAATCAGATTTGCAATGTAGAAGAAGAAGATGTAATTGCAAGCATTGAGCATACTCAATGGTATACAGATATCATGCATTATCTTAAACATATGAATTTCCCAAAAGGATTGAATGATAACCAAAGAACACTGAAGTTGCAGGCGTCTAAATATTTTTCTATGGATGGGGATTTATTTTGGAAAAATAGGGCTGGTGTATTATTGTTGTGTCTGGATGAATTTCAAGCTAAACATGTTTTGAGTGAAATGCACGAAGGGGTTTGCGGAGGACATTACTCAGCAAAAACAACTGCTCATAAAATTCTCAGGGTAGGGTATTATTGGCCTAAGATTTTTAATGACTCTTTTGCATATGTGAGAAAGTGTGAAGCTTGCTAGAAGTTCTCTGGAAAACTGAAATATCAGGGAGCCTTGCCATTAAGACCTTTACAGGTTGATGCCCCTTTTCACTAATGGGGAATTGATTTCATCGGAGAAATACAAGAAAAATAAAGTGGTGGACATAGGTGGATATTGGTGGCCACTGATTATTTCACCAAGTGGGTAGAGGCCATCCCAACTAAACAAGCTACAAGTAAGGTGGTGTTGCAGTTCTTGATGGATAATATCGTTACTAGATTTGGTACACCAATGAGGTTGATTACTGATAATGGGATGTGTTTTAGATCAGATGAATTCAGAGGCTTTTGTAGCACATATGGTATTGCCATTTCGTATGCAGCTCCTTATCATCCACAGGCTAATGGACAAGTAGAATCTAGCAATAAGAGTCTTCTGAAGATTATAAGAAGGATGCTAGGCCAGAACAAGAAGGCTTGGGATTCAAAATTAAGACTGGTTGTATGGGATGATAGAATTATGGTGAAGAAGACAATTGGGAAGTCCCCATTTGAGTTAGTGTATGGAGCACAAGCCAGGGTGCCTTTGCAGAACTTGTTACTAGTTTATAAGTTTGTTCTTTAGGAGGATTTGGATATTCCTGAACCCATGGAGGAAAGAATGGAGCAGCTAGTTGAACTGGATGAAACAAGGAGGGTGGCTCAAAATAAAAATATAAAGTTGCAAAAGTAGATGAAATATTTATTTGACAAAAAATCAAAGGATAGGAAATTTGGAGAAAGCGATCTGGTACTGATGTGGAATGCAAGGAGCTAGGAGAAGGGAAAACATGGGAAGTTTGAAGCCTTATGGCTAGGGCCTTTTGTGGTGGTTGGAAAGAAAGGTGAAGACTCATACTATTTGTAGAATATGGCTAGTAAGGATCAAGAATTTCCTGTACATCGACAATTTCTGAAACATTTTTTCTCTTGAAGTAATATAGAGGATTAAGGGTTGCCAAGGCATGGACAACTCTTGATGGTCCTCTTTGAAATTCTTTTCCATGTACAATAGTTTAGGATGTAAAAGGAACAAGATTTGCAAGTACATGGACAATCCTGATTTTCCTTCTTTTAAAATAAATTCTTCCATATACTATAGTATAGGGTCTCATTCATTGTCATTGCCATTTGTTCCATCATGCTCACATGTTCCATCACTTTGAGTTTGGTTTGCTCACCCAGAAATCTGAATACTTGCAATGATCTTACTATCATTCATCCCCAGATGGAGCCACTGTTAGAACTGTAAAATTTAAAAAAATTTATAGTCTATTGCACCCAAGAGTTCCAGCATTGAGTCCTCATCATAAGCATAAAATTCCCTCTTTGTATTGTCTTGCTTATTTTTGTCATGTGATCCATTTGAATCCATCTAGTTCTTCATATTTCATTAAAAGACCCGAATCAGCAAGATATTGTAAAAGTCTCCCCGACCTGATTTTTCACTAATGTATGATGCAGACTATCGGCAGGACAATTTTCTTGTTTCAGCGACAAAAGGAGTCATTTTGGCTAAGGGAATAATTGTCGGAGTGAAGTCATAGCGAATACATTGTGTTTTGTCGATCGGTGCATGTGGAAGTATATCGGTCAAGCTAAAAGTATTCGGGAGGAAGTCATAGCAAAGTGTTTTTTCTTGCCGACAGGCATATAGAAAAATATATATCAGCATGTGCTGGGGCGTCATTGTAATGTCAGGGCAAATATAATATGTCATACCGACTAATGCAAAAAGGGGTTGTTTTAGCCAAACTGATTGGTATCAGCATGAACTCATAAATAAATCATTTTTGTATTACCGATTGACTTGCAAACAAATGTCTCGGTAAGATTTATGTGTATCAGCGAAGGTTTTAGCGAAGGGGCCATTGTTTGGCTGAACCAAGTTCAAGGGGATTCAAAAGTTATCTGTATAAGCTATAGAGTCTTGCCGAGTAAGAACTTATGCCGATAGAGATGTGCATCGCCAGAAAAGGAAGTTTTCAGTATGAGCTTCACCGAGGTTTGAAAGATATAATAATAGAATATTTTAGGGTGAGTCTTGCCGAATGGAGTAATATGGAGGAGTGATTTCGGTAAGATACAAAGATATCTACATAGCATCTCCCCGACTTGGAATTGTCACAGCGACATGAAAGACAGGAGCAATAGTCATCAAGTTGATTCCAGGTGTCGGTAAGACCACAAAGTGTCTTGGCGAATGGTGAAATAAATGTTGAAAAGGGATTTTGCCCCAAATTTTAAATTTTCTCATTGATAAGACATTTGATGTGACAGTGCCAGTTTCAAAGGAGGTTTCATTCATGCTTCATTAATGGCGCGATGGGATAAAACAGTAATTTTTTGATTAATTCCTCATTTCCAAATTGATTGCTGGTGAATTGGCATGTTGAACAGAGAACCAAGACAATTTTTTAGTCTGAGGAGCTCGAGCAAAATAGTGAGTAATTGATTTTTTGTTTTTCATATTTTTGATTCTGTAAGCTTGAAAATGGAGTCTTCTGGTTCTGGAAAGGGTAAGGGTAGAAAACTTGGTGAGAGTAGTTAGTTGAGGGGAAAGAAACAAAAGACTGATACAGAGCATGAAGGCATTGAACGAAAGTTGAACCAAGATCTTATTGATCAATTACCTGGTTCGGGGCCTAAAGCTAGAAGGTCTGCACAGCTTAGGGCAGAAGTTGATAAGCTGGATGATAAATACAAGTTCATAGGTGATGTTTGGACCACTGTGAGAGGGTATGAGCTTTTCAATTTCCACTACCATAGGAGAAACTGTTTTGAGCCAGTTTGTAATCCATGGAAGTTGAATGTAGGGAAATTGGTGTGCCCTAATGTATTTGTAAATGCAGAATTGGTAAAATTGCTTGCTGATCATTATGATCCAAAACATGAAGCAATATGTGATCCTTCTAGAAGACCACATATACATGTGTCAAAAGCACCAATTGGTGAGGTTTTCAAATTGGAAGGGTTTTGCAATGAGAAAATTAATTGTGAGGAGTTGCAGAAGGAATTTTCAAGAATGGATACAAGTTGCAAGGGTTGGAGGTTACCAATTCACAGGGTTAAACGGGGTAACAAGCCAGAACCTCTGGAAGATAGTGAAGGGTCTCCCTATCATGTAGATTTGTTTGAACCCTATATGAAATACACATATTTTTTAGTGTGTCAGGTGTTGGGGATGGATGCCCTTGAATTCATGTCAATGGTGCTAATGGTTATCACAGCAGATATTCAATATCACAATTCTAGGCCATTTGATTATTCTTCATATATTTCTAAGGAGCTTGACTCAGGGTTGATGGCTATAAAGGGTGGAGCTTCTATTGTTCATCTTAGAAATTATTCATTTTTGATGCATTTAGTGCTATATTTTAGACAGGAGTTAGGGGTATGGCCCCGAGAAATGAGAGTTTCTCAAATTGGCAAGGAGGGTGAAGCATTGCCTGTTCAGTTGTGGACTGCTATTTGGGACAGTAGGTTTGCTGGTTCTAGTTTCATTCATTTTGAAGAATGTTTTGTAAAGACATTGTATAAATTGTATCATTATCCTTATAACTATTCATTGACTGATGAGATCAAATGATTCCTTCGGCCTAAAGACTTCAATGGGTCTATTGATCATAATTGGGGAGACTGGTATTGTTTGGAGGGAGCTACAGTAATCAGAGTATATGGATTTGAAGATGCTCCTCTTATTTTTCCAAGGACAGTTCCGAATAGGGTTGCATATTTGAAAATTTTCAGACAGATGGATTACTGTAGTGTGATGCATTTCAGTTCTTTTGGGAAGCAAGCTTTTATGCCTAGTACTTTATGTTTTGGTGATTTCACTATATTGGCTAAAGAGGGGTATAATTCAATCCTTGACAGATTGCTGCATTATAATATGAAAAGAGGACCAACCAGGAAAAATTTTGACCCTGAAGGATATATCAATTCAGCCAAAGAAAGGATTAACTTTGGAGGGTATTGGCATGTACCCTATCCTTTTGATGATATGATCAGGAATCTGGATGAAGATGAGGCAGAAATGGTAGTTGAAAGGTATAACCAAGGGCTGCAGGATATTGAGCTATTGTCTTCTGGAGATGAAGAAGCACCAAGAGCTAATGTGCCACAGGGTAAAACAGAGAAGGTATCCTGGATGAGGACTCAACAATATGTTTGCCCAGTCAGAGAACAAAGTGTTGAAAGTGGTGATGTTGATACAAGGCACATGGAATATAGATCATTTGTTTATGATAATGAGTTTATACATTGCCCAGAGTTCAAGGCATTCTTGTACAAGCAGAAGGGGAAGGAAATAAGGGAGAATGTTGATGATGTTACTTCATGAAATGAGGAACAATTGCTGGTTCAATTGAGAAGATGTGTGGATGATGAAATGACAAATATGACTCCTGAAAAGGGGAGGAAAATGTTAGAGAGTGCTGGTGTCATGATCTTTCCTGGCCTTGATTTGAATTCTGCATTGGTTTTTGATAGTTTCTTGAAGGGCAGTAATGCTACTCACAAGCTTGATAAGGAAAAGGTGATAGAAGTGTATGCGGGCTCCAAATATAATACTGATGAGGGATCAATGTTGATATGGGATTTGTACCCACCCCACAGGAAATCAGTGGTACTTGATACAGAGAAGGAATTTGACCATGTTATGACTCTAAAAGTTGGAGAAGCTGATCCTGTTGCTACTGCAGATATTGGGGTAAATAGTGCAAGGTTAAATAAAGCACAAATTCAGCTGTTAATAAAAGAAAGGGAAATGTATAAAACAAATAATGAAAAATTGCTGAGAGAAAATGATAGACTCGAAGACTTGTTGGTGTTTCAATGGGAACAACCAAAATGATTACTCAAGGAGAAGGCTCTCAGGCAAAAGACCATGGGTAGGTTCAAGTGCTTATTCTCAAGGAAAGTATGACGATATTGCTGCAATTGTAAAGAAGAGGCAGGACCATTTGACATCCTGGTTGAATAAATTGTGGGGAAAATACTCTCATACTCTTGCTGCATTGAAGGAGCACACAAGGATGGATGGATGAATCACAGAGAAATTTCATGAGCTAGCTCAAAGTGATGAGGCTAGCAGTTCTTCACTTGAAGCTGCAAATCATATAATCAACTGTCATTGAAATTTCTATGATGAATTGCAAGGGGATGAATAGGGGTTAATATTAGTTGCCAAGAAAATTGCGATCACATTTTTTGATGACAAAGGTGAATTGAAGGGAGACATCAGGTGGAAAAATGAATGTGAGTCAATGCTGAATAAAATCATGAAGACAACTTCTGCAGAGGATACAGTATTGGAAGAAGTGAGTGAGCAAAATGAGGAAATGGTCAAGATGGAAATCACGATCCAGAATGTTGTTGGGGATGCAGACACATATGAGCACCAGGATTATTTGGACCACCTCAATAAGACTCACTTATGGCAAAGTAGAGCCTAATTATTCTTTATCTTTTTTTTTGTATTTTCTATTTTCTATTTCCGAAAGGATGTGTCCTTTCGTATTCTCAATGTATAAATGTCCATTTTGAAAACAATTTGCAGAGATAGATAAAATAGGATAGAGAATAGAGAATATGGTGGAATGCCATGTTTCACAGGGTTGAGACTCTGATGTATGTTTTGAAGCTATGGAGATATCAATGAAAATCATCTAATTTGTTGGCGTATTCTAGTGTCAATTGTTGTGTTGTGCCTATTGAAAGAATTATTTAAGTTGTCTCTAAGATTGATGTTGCTTGGTTATTTAGATCAACATAACATATTTATGTTTGGTTTGTCAGTATGTATTTTTCGTATCTGTGTGATTGGTTGATAGGTTCTTTCAAGGAAGGATTAAATCCTTTTGATTAATCATAGTAATCAGGGAATTTCATTTAGATCAGTAAGAAGAACTTAATAATCACAATCTTGTATGTTTATACTAGTTATAAACAAAATATGCCAAACAATTTTGAATAACCTCCAGAAAGAAGTCAGTTGTTTAAGGTTTCATTTGATTCCATATATTATATAAGGCACTGGTCTCACCATTTTCATCATTTTATTTCATTCATACCTTTTTACATTTGTTAACTGAGCATATTGGGGTTTAGTTTTGAATTATAATTTGTCATCGTGGACAAATTCATGGCATGAAGATAAGATCAATATTCAAGTCTGCTTCATTTGTTATAGGTACACCCGCCTAGGTCTAACAGCACCTGGAGAGTAGAAGGTTTAATTTTTTCAAACTTTGTTCTGTTACCCTAAAATGTTGTGAAAGCTTGGCAACCTTTCATGGTTCAAACCTGTGTTTTTGAGAGCTAACATGTCCCAACTCCAAGAACTAGAACTCCTAGATGAAAAGAGACAAAGAGCAGTTGATCACTTGAAAGCATACCAATAGATGATGTCTCGCAGCTATAATCACAAAGTAAAGCCACGTACCTTTCAGGTGGGTGATCTGGTTTTGAAAGAATATCCACGAAATCAGCAAGACAAAAAAAAGAAAGGAAAGTTTGAACCAAATTGGTTAGGTCCTTATGTGGTTATGGCAGTCTACGGTATAGAAGCATACAAGCTATCAACACCAAAAGGGAACCTATTTGAAGAACCCATCAATAGCATGCACCTGAAGAAATATTATGTTTAAGTCAGCTATCATCATCCATAAATATCCTAAAAAAATACAAAAATAGTAGAAAAGGTCTTGAAGAAATACAAAAACAACAGAAAAGGTCCTAAAAAATACAAAAACAGCAGAAAAGGTCCTGAAGAAATACAAAAACAGCAAAAAAGGTCTTAAAATAATACAAAAACAATAGAAAAGGTCCTGAAAAAATACAAAAATAGTAGAAAAAGTCTTGAGAAAATACAAAAACAACAGAAAAAGTCTTGAAAAAATGGTTACCCTGGTGAAAACCTGGCAAACAGGCATCTCAGTAGCGACAAAATAAAATAAAAAAAATGAAGTCATAGGGTGAAAACCTGGCGACAGGTAGTCTATTGACAAGAAAAATGCAATAAAAAGAAATAGTGAAAATTTGGCAAACAAACACTATTTGTAGCTCTCCATCTATTAGTTCATGTTCGACACTTGGCTTCTCAGCTTTCATTTTCATGCATCCTTCCATCATCTTAGGGTCATACCAACATCATGTTGTCATCATTTTACCTCAAACGATAATGTCTCACCATGGCTTGATCTTTTGTACATATTCATTTCAGCAAGTTATGTGAATACTGGGGGAAAACGTTGACATACTAGGGGAAACCAACTTTCAAGTTTTACCGAAACAACTAGACAATGACATCAAATACAATCATGTGAACAAACAATCAAATCACATGAACAACTATCCAATCATTGATCCCAAGCATAATAGTTTTCAGCTGCGTACCATATCATGACTCATATCTGGATGATCTAAAATCTAAATAATGTTTGGAATAACAGTATTTTATTTTGAACAATGGTTGTTTACTTTGTGATATAATCTCTCTAGAGCACACTCGATGATGTACTGTACTAGAGTTGGCGGGGAAAGAAGATGATTTTTCATTGTCTGTTGTCTTGAGGTTAACTATCCATTTGTTGCAAATATGTCGCGAAACATGATTTCCAAAGTTTATCATTAATGACAGTCCTAAATTCACATCAGAAGGTAGTTAGTCTTTGGCTATTTATGCAAGAAATGCTCAGGTCATCATGGTTCAATTATACCTCGATGCTTGTGTTTCCTTGCTATATCAAAAATCATGAAAGTTGTACTCAGGTCTTCATTGGTGCTAATTTCCCCTCTGGTGCTTGTACATACTTCCAACATTTTAAAAATGCTCTATGATGATCCAAGAAGGCTTACAAAAGGCTCAACAAATGGTTTGTTTCATTTAGTTGCATTTCATTTTGGATCAGTGTATATATCTAGTGCATAATAGATTTGCATCAGAATTTTTGAAAGGGCTAACGAGAACATCAACGACTGCCATGTCTCTTTGGATTATTTTTGGAGGACATTTAGATATTTGTTTCATCACCACCTTTCATCCTCATTATCATTTCATCTGGGTCCTATCATCTATCATTTTCCATTCATTTGCATATTATTTAGGATTCATTATCATTTCATATCATTCAAATTATTCATCATTATCATTTATCATTTCATCTCATTATAATTTCATTTCAATATCATTTCATGTCATTATCATTATCATCTCATTATCATTTCATATCATTCAAATTATTCATCATTATCATTTATCATTTCATCTCATTATCATTTCATTTCAATATCATTTCATGTCATTATCATTATCATCTCGTTATCATTTCATCTCATTATCATTTCATTTCAATAACATTTCATGTCATTATCATTATCATCTCATTATCATTTCATATCATTCAAATTATTCATCATTATCATTTATCATTTCATCTCATTATCATTTCATTTCAATATCATTTCATGTCATTATCATTATCATCTCGTTATCATTTCATCTCATTATCATTTCATTTCAATAACATTTCATGTCATTATCATTATCATCTCATTATCATTTCATATCATTCAAATTATTCATCATTATCATTTATCATTTCATCTCATTATCATTTCATTTCAATATCATTTCATGTCATTATCATTATCATCTCATTATCATTTCATATCATTCAAATTATTCATCATTATCATTTATCATTTCATCTCATTATCATTTCATTTTAATATCATTTCATGTCATTATCATTATCATCTCATTATCATTTCATGTCATTATCATTTCATTTCAATAACATTTCATGTCATTATCATTATCATCTCATTATCATTTCATTTCAATATCATATCATTTCATATCATTCAAATTATTCATCATTATCATTTATCATTTCATTTCAATATCATTTCATTTCATTATCATTTCCATCTCATTATAATTTTCATCTCATTATCATTTTCATCTCATTATCATTTTCATCTCATTATCATTTTCATCTCATTATCATTTTCATCTCATTATCATTTCATTTCATTATCATATCATATCATTATCATTTATCATCTCATTATCATTTCATTTCATTATCATTTCATTTCATTATCATTTCGTATCATTATCATTTCATTTCATTATTAGTTATCATCTCACTATCATTTCATTTCATTTCATGATCATTTCATTTCATTTCATTATAAACTACCATTATCATTTATAATTTTTATCATCTATCATTTTATTTCATCATCATTACCAATCATTACATTTCAAAACATGTCATTTATCATCTTATCATACAATCACTTCACTTCATATCGGTATTCATATCATTTATTATTTATCACATTACATTCATATCCTATCTTTAACCATCCTAATCATTTTTCATATCAATTCATATTACAAATTCATAATGCATACCCTAAACACAACATTCATTTTCCATCATATTATCATTATTTACTTGCATTTGAAAATCTAAAAACAAACACTCCATACATACATTTTTATATATCATTTACTAAACAACATTTTTCATAAAACATATCAAAAATCCCATGACATATTTTCATAATCATATCATAAGTCATCCACCTGCGTGACATCATTAGTACACATCATCAATCATTTTTTTAATCATCATCATGAACACATCATATCAAATCATCCTGCATATCATGTTAGTCATCACATCATTAAAATACATACCAAAATCCATAACATATCGAAATAAATGCATATCACATAATCATCTCATAAATACCATCACATCATCAAAAATCATCGTCATTGCATATCATCACTCATAAAAAATGATATACATCACACACATACATCAAAAATCCAATGTCGAATGAAACTGCAAATTCCAAAGAGAGATACATGTGATATGATCAAAAATCACATATACATGCTCCAAAAATGATATACATCACACACTAACTGGTCGATGCCCCTGATGGAGCTAGTTCGGAAGGAGGTGGCCTGTCACTAGTACCTATGTCTGGATCCCGCCGAGGCCCAGTAACTCCCATACTCTGTGTGACTATCTGCGACATGCTCCTAGTCCTGCTGCAAGACCGAGGAAATGGTTCTCTACGCTCGAGAGGACACAACTCCTCATATCTGACACGATAATACTCTGCCTCCCTTACCATCTCCATGCCCTTTGCAATCACCTCCTGTAAGGATGCACTCTCTACAATGCCCATGAGCCTCTAAGTGATGCCCTCGGCCTCCACTGCCCTTCGTCTCAATGCATCCCTCTCTATGATCAACTGGGCTATCTGTGGGTCTGGGGCAGGCTGAGATACATGTGTCGGTGCTAGAGCTTGAGCCTGAGCCTGTGCCTATGTCAACTATGCCTGTAACTGAGCTATCATACTCTGCGCCTGACCTAGCTAACCCTGAACAGTTTGCACCTGGGCCTGTAGAGTGGCTATTTGTGCCTACTGTGAAGAAGAGGACACCCTGATAACGGTTTGTGGTCTACTACTAGATCTAGGCCTCCGTATAATCTGAGCACTTCCTAGGATGTCTAATCTCTACCTCACTGCCCTCCCCTCCTCCCCTCCATCATCTCCATCATTTAAGCTGTCCTCATCTCTGACCCCCTCTTCCTCACCTCTATCCTCCTCCTCCTCCTCATCCCTATCCTCCTCCTCATCATTGTCTGCCTCCTCATCATATCCGCTCTCCTCCTCTCCTCCACCCATCACTTTCTCTCCACCTGCCACCTCCCCCTGTCTCTCCACCTTTGGCTGTTGTACTACTGCAATGGGCCCTGGCTCATCTGGAAATGTGAATCATGGGAATTGATGTGTGGAAATATACTAAATAATCATCTGACATCCTGACATCTATCACCTCTAGCCTGTATGCCCATACCTCAGTGTGTAAGCTGAAATACTCTGTATAGGCCACCTAGTAGGTAATACATCATCCTCATCCAGGATCATCCTTGCACTGCCCATAGTGAGCAACGCTCTGTGGCATCCCCTGTGTATACCCGTACTACCTTTGAACTCGCAAGGCCAAAAATATCTCAATAATAAATGGGGTCCGTCCTATCAGATATTAGGGCATGCAGACAAAGGGAATCTCCAAATGATCTATCCCAGGGGTCACAATCTATGTACGACCTCCATATCATTGAATCCACATCATCCAACACGCGCCACTAGTACTCTAACTTGCCCAACATGGGCTAGACAAGTGCACTTGAATAAGCATATACATATGGTCTGCCTGGTGGTCTAGCCCTAGCACACTCTAGCCTCATAATTGCAATATGCTCCCATGCCTAGATCTAGAGCAGAGTCACACCGCTAGCCAAACTTGTTGACCCTCGGTATATAACCTGATGTAGATCATGATATAAATGAGCCAAAATGCAGCTCCCCAAGGCATACCTCCGCAACTACGTCACCATCCACTCCAGCATCCTACCCCATCCAACTGAAAATCCCTTCGACCAATGGTTTGGTCCAAGGAAGCCTCCAATGAATACATCCAACATAGCAACTAGGGCTGGATATCTACTAAAATCTGCCCATGGCACCCAATATCTGGCTATCGCCATATCACCGTAGATCCTCCTTAATACCTCTGTCCCTCCTATCTCCTTGTGGTCATAAACCACAAGGAAACCTACCACAGGAATCCCTAGAATCCTGTATACATCCTTGAGTGTCACAGTCATCTCACCAGTTGGCAAATGAAAGGTGTTATGATCAAAATGCCACCTCTCTGCCAATGCAGTCAACAGTCCCTAGTTGACTTGAATCCCCCGTGGGATAGTCAATAGGGATCCCAACCCACAGTCACCTATCCACTGTACCTCTGCTAGAGTCAACTCTCCTATCCGATCCCAACATATCGGGAACCACTCTCTAATCTGTAGGTTGTCGAAAACCTCCTATTTTTTTTGGTCATCACAAGGACAATTAATCAAACCCATATCAAGTGACTCATACCATGTGCTCTATCTATTAGTGACCCATATCAAGTGACTCATATTATGTGCTCTATCTATCAGTGACCCATATTAGTGACCCCTATCAAGTGACCCATATCAGTGACCCATATTAGTGACCCATATCAAATCATATCAGACAAATCACTGCTACATCTATCCATCTAAGTATCAAATCATGCTACTCTACCATTAATTACTATTTGTTTTCTTTTTTAGGAAAGAAAATTTATCCATCAAATCATTTTTCTTATTTGTACTTCGGTCAAGAATGCAAATATTTTTGGAAAACTATCATTTACTATTTGTTTTCTATCGTAGAAAGCAAATTTATTAGATAATTACTCTTTGTTTTCTATTTAGGGAAGCAAAGTTATCAGATAATCATCAGATTTTCTATCATTTCTATCCATATCAACATGATGGTAGGCTAATTTCTCTATCTATTGACCAACAAAGCAATGTAGACCATCATTTTTCTCACAATGGCATTTTGCCAAAATTTTCCCATATGCGCTAATCTGCGCCTCAGATGCGCTAAAATGCCTAAGCGCTACAGTTTACCTCAAAAGCGCTAAAACTTCGTATGCACAGTTTTGCACCCTACAAGCGCTAAAGTTTTCCCTATAAGTGCTAAAACTCTATATGCGCTAAGCTACCCAGCGGATGCGCTACTTCATACCCTAGATGCGCTAATCCCTAAATGTGCGACTTTGTGCCCTAGATGCACTAAAGTTTTCTAGCCGGGTTTCTATCCTAGAAGCGCTAATCTACACTTCGTATGTGCTAGAAAACTTAAAATTTTCCCTACACCTATATGCGCTAAAGAACACCCTATATGCGTTATGGAAATTTTCTCAAATGCGCTAAAACAGACAGCCGTATGCATTAAAATGGCATTTTAAAACCTAAAATCCGCGTAAAAAACATAAAAAAAATGATCAAAATCACAAAATTTCAAAGCATAAAGGGTTTAATCGACTCACCGGTGGTCCATATGTGGCTGGTCTTTGAAATCGACGGGCCTGCTCGAATCTATGTGTGTGAAATGGGATCGACATCTCGCTATGTCACTGTCAGAGCATCCAAATCACTGTAGCAAAAGAGTGAAAATGACTTCCACTTTCACCCCTTTTACCTTACATAGGTCAATTAAGGTGCATTTTTGGTGGCATCTTTCTTTTCACTTTATATTTTTCACTTGGGGCATCTTTTACATCACTTATCGAGAGCTAAATCACTAACTCCCCAGCAGAATATCATCATCCATGATTTACCTCCCGAGGGGGCATCATCAGCATCAACATCAAAAACATATCAGGGGAAAAAAAAAAATTTCTTTGAAGCAATGCGTTTCACATATCACTTCAAAGAGGGGCAAAATGTATATGTCTAAAAATGGTCATCAAGCTTGTTAATTAATTAAATATAAATTATTTAATTAATCCCCTAAAGTCATCTACATATAAATAAATTTAACTATTTATTTATATTGTTCACTTTTATAAATTCTTCTACCTTAGTTAAATAAATAACTTTATTTAATTATTACCATCTTCCATATTCCTCTTAATTAAATTAAATAAATTTTATAATTTATTTATATTAATTATCATGTTATTCTAAATTTGAATATTTGAATTCAAATAATGGAATACTCCTCCAAACACCCTCTTCATCTCATAGTTAAATTAAATATCATAAATATTTAATTTAATATCTTTCCTCTCTCACACATAATTAAATATTTTAAATATTTAATTACCTTCTAAATTCATCTCACACATAATCAAATATTATTTATTTAATTATGTAAACTTTTGATTTCATCTTCACACATAATTAAATATTACTTATTTAATTATGTAAACTTCTAATTTCATCTTCACACATAATTAAATAAGTTTATTTATTTAATTATGAAATTTATTCTCAACTCATTCTTCGAATGGCAACTTTCCTTCGGATCTAACTGAGAAAATTTGTGAAGAGGAAACTTTCTATTTCTCTCTCAACTTTCAAAAATCCCTCAGCGTTCATCCTGACAAGCTTGATCTGAACTGTTAATCATGGCAGCCAATCAAATTCTTTCGAAACTCTTTAAATACATGTGAAAATCCAAGCATTGGTTAGATACAAACATATACGCAATCACGCTTACGCTTACGCTTTTGCATCTTTAGCATTTTTATCAATATTCATATCTTAGCAATAATTTTATCACAACATAGCATAATCTTGCATTTTAGCATAGTATGCATTTTAGTTTAAATCTCATTCTCCAGTAGTCCATTTTGTTGAGCTTGGCATACGAAATCTGAGAGCAACTTGAGAGATAGAGAGCAATAGAATGACTTTGGAGAATCTGCCATAAGAGAGTTTGTTTAATTTTCCTTTATAATAGGCATATTTTGATACACACAGGTACAATTAAACCCTCTAAGTCACATGCCTTGGTTGTTAATCAGGGCACAAAAGAATAGAAAGGGTCTAATAAGCAAGATAAGAAACAAAAGAACCAAGGAGAGAAGAAGAAAGATCAAAAATCTACAACTTCAAAACCAGATAATCATACCTCTTCATCAAAAGGTGAACAACCTAAAAAGGAGAAGGTCAAGTGTTCTTACTGTAAGAGGCCTGGCCATGATGAACATAAATGTTTAAAGAAACAAATTGACCACCTTTCACATCTTCTAGAAAAGAACAATATCACGGTGCCTAATTCAGTCAAACAACGTTCATCAAAAGGTTCTTCTAAGGACACAGACAAAAGTAAGGGGAAAGGAAAGGGCAGGTCCCTAGTTGTTGTTGCTTCACAACCAGAGTCTTGGATCATTGACTCGGGTGCATCGCACCACATGGCCTCATCAGAGGACTATTTTACCTCTTTGGAGCCATGGTCTATGCCTACCATACTTATGGGTGCTGATAATCCTGTTGAAGTGCATGGAAGAGGGTCTGTTGATGTGGGTGAAGGGACATTTGAGGATGTTCTTTGTGTCCCATATTTGTCAACTAATCTCCTATCTATTTATCAGATCACTCACACTAGTTCTGGCAAGTGAGTTGAGTTCACTCCAAATACAGTGGTAATTAGTGAAATGCATAATGGGTCTTTAGTTGCTGTGGGAAAAGCAAATCATCAGTCTAGACTATATCAATTTTCTCACTTTGTTCCTGACTCACCTTCGACAATCGTACTCACTCATGCAAATGAGGTGAGTTGTTTGTGGCATCAACGGTTTGGCCACTTGAACTACCATTACCTGAAACAACTCAGTCAATAGGATATGGTTTCAGGGTTGTCTTCTATTCGATTTCCTGATGGAGTTTGCCAAGGATGCATTCTTGGTAAGCATCCTAGGGAGAAATATGATAAAGGAAAAGCACAGAGAGCTATAGATCTATTGGAGTTGGTACATAGTGACTTGGCAGGACCATTTCCACAACCATCTTTCAGTAGGGCTAGATATGTCTTGACATTTATTGATGACCTTTCTAGATACACTTGGGTCTATTTTCTCAAACAAAAGTTTGAGGTCTTTGATCATTTTCTAGATTTCAAAGCTTTTGCAGAGAAACAATCTGGGAATTTCATCAAGATTCTGCATACAAATAATGGGGGAGAATATGTTAACAATCAATTTGAACAATTTTGTGCTTCAGAAGGAATCAACATGCAACACATAATTCCATATAGTCCTCAATAGAATAGTGTCGCAGAACGCAAGAACATATCCTTGAAGGAGATGGAAAATTGTATGATACACTCCAAATCTTTGGCACCTCAGTATTGGGCAGAGGCCATCAACTATGCGTGTTACATCTAGAACCGAGTTCCTCACAAAGCTGTGAAGGGGGTAACTCCTTTTCAAGCTTGGACTGGTCAAAAACCCACAATTAAACACTTTCGAGTGTTTGGCTCTCTTGCATGGGCCCACATTCCAACAGAGAAACGCAAGGCTATGGATCCGCAGAGCAAGCCTTGCATATTTGTTGGGTATCTAGATGATGTCAAAGGTTATAGAATTCTCCATCCCACCACTCATGAGTTGTTCCTTGAGATGAGTGTTCATTTTGAGGAGAGCTCTTCTAGTTCTTCTCCTACCACTTCTCCATCCACTATCACATTGGAGACTTTGCATCATGATGACAGTTCTTCAGAAGATCTTAATCCTCCTAATATTGATGAGGAGTCTTCTTCCTCCACTTCAAATGGTGATAATGATGATGAGGATTCAAATTCTTCTTCTAGTCATCATTCAGAGGTTGATGATTCTCCTCCAGCTTCTCCAGCCTCAACACCTCTTTGGGCTTGAAAAACATTGGATTCAGCAAGAGATTGGGTTGGTGATCCATCAAACACAAGAAGAACATGGTCACAGTTTCAACAGGCTCCACATCTCTTCATTGCTTCAACTTCTGATCCACAGTCTTTTCAAGAAGCTTCTGGTGTTCCCAAGTGGGATGTTGCAATGCAAGAAGAGTTCAATTCCTTAGAGAGGAATCACACATGGGATTTAGTCCCTCTTCCTAAGGGAAGAAAAATTGTTCGATACAAGTGGATCTATCAGACTAAATTTGCAGCAGATGGGTCAGTTGATAAGCATAAGGCTCGGTTGGTAGCAAAAGGATTCTCCCAGGTTCCCGAGATTGACTACTCTGAAACTTTTGCTCCAGTTGCTAAGATGCATTCTATCCAACTTGTCATTGCCATAGTTGCAGCACATCATTGGGAAGTTCATCAGATGGATGTAAAGAGTGCCTTTCTTCATGGTGACCTTCAGGAGGAAATCTACATGGAGCAGCTACAGGGGTTCATACAGGATCCTTCACTTGTGTGTAGACTTCAGAAGTCTCTCTATGGCCTCAAACAAGCTCCTCGAGCTTGGTATGCCAAGATGGACTCCTTCCTTCTGATAGTTGGGTTCAAATGATGCCATTTTGATCTGAATGTATACATTCTATAGAAAGATGACACTCTCACATTCTTGGTTCTCTATGTTGATGACCTATTGATAACAGGGAGTCACTTGTCGACCATCAAGGGAGTGAAAACTGCTCTACATGATAGATTTTTGATGTCTAACTTGGGTTTTTTGCATTACTTCTTAGGGATTAAGATCACTCAATCATCTTCAGGAGTATTCCTTGGACAACCCAAGTATGCACTTGATATGCTCTCCATATTTCGCATGGTTGACTGTAAGCCTGCACCGACTCCATTTTTGTCAGGGTTCAAACTTGAGGCTAAGTGTTCCTCACTTTTGGTTGATGGCACTTTATATCGACAACTTGTTGGGAGTCTCATCTACTTGACTCATACGAGACCCAAAATTTCATATGTTGTGGGCATGGTCTCTTGATTCATACAGGAGCCACATGAGTTGCATTGGAAAGTAGCTAAGCGGATCCTTCACTACATTCAAGGTACTCACAATTATGGGATTCAGTATGCAGCAGGCATGGATATTGACTTGGTGGGATACACAGATTCAGATTGGGCAGGTGATTCTCAAGATCACAAGTCTACTTCAGGGTATTGCTTCTCACTTGGTTCCAGTCCAGTTTGTTGGTCGAGCAAGAAGTAGTTTGCAATTGCTCTTTCATCTACAGATGCTGAGTATTGAGGGGTGGTTAATGCCACCACTGAGGCTATTTGGCTTCAGAATATTCTCACTGAGTTTGGTGTTCCATTCAGAAATCCTACAATCATCTTTTGTGATAATCAAAGTGCAATATAGATCTCAAGGAATCCAGTTCATCATCAAAGGACAAAACACATTGAGATTCATATGCACTACATTCGAGAGCTGATTCAGGAAGGCATCATTGATCTTAAGTATTGTTCTACATCTGAGCAGATTGTAGACATCTTCACCAAACCCTTCACAGAGAGCAAGTTCCTTCATCTGCGAGCTTTTCTTGGGGTGCGACAGTTGTCTACTTCAAGAAGGGCTTCTTAGTTCTTCATTCTACTATCTCTATTTAGGGGGGCTATTCCACTTTTGGGGGGGGGGGCTTCTTCTTATGGGGGATATTATCTATGTACATTCATACCTAACATGGCTTCATTTGCTAGGACCCATATTTTCACCTGCCTAAGCTATGCTTAAGGGGGGGTGTTAGTGTAGGTTTTTATTTTCCTTATGTTAGGGGTATTTCTTTTTTCCTACACATTATTTAAGCTTGCTTAGGTTTATTAGGTGTGGTTAATATGAGGACACGTGGAAAAATACATCAGTTACATGTGTCACTCTCTCCCCACACATGGGTAGTTGAGTTACACATCCTTTTTTGGCTTGTTGTGCCACCTCTCACAACCACTATTTTGTTTCTACCTAGGTAGGTTATGGGGTAGTTGGGTTTCTCACCTTATTTTGGCTTTATGTGCCACCTCCTCTTTGTCTTCACCTAAGGAGGTTATGCCACATGTTTTGTCATTTACCAAATAGGTGATAACCTCCCACCTTTTATGGGTATAAGAGTTAATGCACCTCTTGGATGTATTTTCCCTTATTTTTCTATATATTGAGCACTCTCCTCTCACCTTCACTAGTTCAGCTAGTTCGGTGATTGTTTCGTGGGAGTATTGAGAGTATTCTGCAATTTCTCTTTCCTTGTCTCTATTTTTTCTCTCATTTTAGATTCCTCTTCATTCAGCTATTTTGATCTTCGATCATCTGTTGAGTGAAGTTGCATGTGATCTATGACCGACATCAGATCCTGGCTCAGTTCTTGCTTCTCGTATAATCTAACAATTAGGAGGATTAGTTAAAGATTAGAAGCAAGTGACAAATGTTGGAGGATGTGACATAAATCTTGATTAAGATGTGCACATCCTAATCATGAATTAATTAAATTAATCATGATTAGAAGAGGGTTATGGAGGAATAAAAAATAATTTTTTAATTCACGTGGGGAAAACAAAAAGGAATTAAAAATTCCTTGGGAGATGGGGAGAATTGAGTAAAGGGGGGTTGATTAGACTAACTAATAAATGGTTAGAAGACAGTTAGTGGCTAATGAAGATTAGAAGCCAACTTACAAACATTGGAGGATGTGACAATGAGAGAGAAAAAGAGTAATTAAAAATTGGCTTAAATTCAAAGAGGTCACATGACTAAATTAAATAAAGTGATCTATTTATTTAATTTAGAGAGGAAAGAAGTAAAAGATAAAATTATTTAATTATTGAATTGAATACTTTAGGGACCTTATACAAATGATGAAATATTAATTAAATGAATGATTTAATTGATATTGGCGAAGAGGGTGAAATAAGTGAGTAAAGGGATGGGTAAGGAGACGCGTTTGACCATATGGAAGTGGTCAAATTTGGATGTCTACAATAATTTTGAAAGAATGTGAAGTAGAAGAATTGGTAAGGTGTAGCAATAAAATATTTCAAGTTGAAACACAATGATGCATGATGAATTTTGCTGACATAGAAGAAGAAGAAGATGATGAAAGAGAAATAGGTGAGAAAGATGTGCAGGTAGAATCCATTGGTTTCCATGAAATTGTTAATGTTGATTTGTATGCAGGTGTTGAGAATGATAAAGTGGAATGGGAATATGAAACATGGTACAACCAAGTGAATTTCATGAGGGGAAGAAAGAGAGGAAGGATGAAGAATGGAAGAGATAGGAATTTTTAGAGTAAGGTGAAAAGGAAGAAAAATCAAGTTAACAAGGAAGAAAAATGGATGAAGAACAAACATAGGATCTTTAAATATTCATGAGCTCCAACTTATGGAACATTTCTCTTACCTCGAGTGTTTGATGTAGGAGCATCCAAGGGTACCAAGCAATCTTGCATCCCTAAAATTATTTATTTTTGAAATTTTATTTTCTTGTGTGGTTTCTTGTTGCAAGCTATTTTCCAATACTATTTTGAGCATGAAAATTTTTATTTATTAATTTGGTTGAGTATTTTAATATTTTAATGTCATATTGGGTGTAAAATGGACCCTATTGTATCTAATCTTTTATTTATTGGCTCAAAATTTGTAATTTGGTAAAATTGTAAGTTGCACATTTAATATGCTAAAAAACCAAAATATGCAAATATGAAAACCTAATGCCCAAGTTGGGAAAATTAAGTTGTAGAATATTTAAAAATGGCCTGGAAGAGTATCTTAAGGCTCATGTGCAACAAGGATCCAATTAGGTGCCAGGTTTATGACAGAGGTTTCAGGAGGAGTTATGTGTATGAATTTCAAGAGGAGTTATGAAATTTAACGTCATTTTTCAATTTTTCTTGAATGAGGATTCCAATGCCTCATTTGGGGAGGTATTGGAAATATTTAATTGTTGTTCTTGCAAGGAGAAATCTAATGCCCAAGAGCTGAGTGAAGAAGTGTGGATGAAGGGTTGTAGCTAGAAGTGACAAGAAGAAGTTGAGAAGGAAGATACTAGCAGGAACCAGAGTGTTGCAAAGGATTTTGGAGGTGATTTTGCAAGTGTTGAAAGCTGATATGAACCATTTAAGTTTTGATTTTGTATTGTATAGTTGAATCTTGTAATGGATTTTCCAATATCATCGAAGTTTTGAAGAAAAAATGGTTAAAAATATGAATTGTTCCTTTAAGTCTTCAATTGCACGTGTTTCCAAAGATTTGTATGAGGATGCATGTTGTGCTATGGCTTCCTAGATGGGTTGTCTATAAAGACCCCCCATCCTTGTACTGCATCAAAGAATATTTTAGGGTATTCCATGGTGGTAAGTTCCACAAGTTTTTCTTTCTTTAAAGAGATGAGAAATGATTATGTTACAAAATTTCAAGCAATAAGCTAAACATTGGAAGCTCTAGGAAAGGAGAATAAAATTAAGAAAATCCTCCCTAGATATTGGGTGTGATTGATGTAAATCAAAGCTCTTGCAATTCAAACAATGCACACCACTTCCCTTCACATTAAAAGAGTTTAAAATAGTTTGGTCTACAACTGTTTTTTTTTTTTTTTGTCCCCCTACATCACTCAATCAAGTCTTTGTTCTTGTCCCTTGCCTTAATGAAATGCCCAACTTGGTTTATTCAATATGTGGAAGGGAATAAGGCAAGAGAAGTGATGTTTGACAAGAATGGATTCACATTGATATTGAGAAAAATGTTTTTGTCTTATGGGATAAATGAACTAATGATGTCGACTCACCAATTAACACCCCTACTTGCCTCATAAAAATTTATTCCATGAATGTGGTTTTACTAGTAGTTCTACTACTATTACGTTGTCTTTGGGGTGAATTCAGAATCCTTTTTTACCGAGGTGTGGCCTTTGAGAGGTATTTATGCAACATTTTCAAGTATCTTGTCACAAAGGCTCTCAAATCAGTTAAAATTGTGTAGGATCTTGAAGGTTTGAAGAACTCGGCATTTTTTTTCGTGGGCATCCATTGGACCTCAAATTTCATTCAAGATTTGGAGATGTTGGTGCCACACAAACATGTTGGAGATATGGTGCTTCATGTTTTTCTACCTAACTATTAAAAAGATTTGTCTTCTTCTAGTGTTTAGGTGCTTCTACTTGTTGAGGCTATTGTAGATTCTCATTTGAAGGTTTTGCAAGGCAATCTCAATGTTCTGAAGGAGTTGTTGGTTGTTTTTAAACAACATGAAGAGTTGTTCAACTTCTACCTGGGCTGACAATGGTGGTTACATTTTTTGTGGTCTCACACAAGCAGGATAAATTAGAAAAATATTCTATTTTCTATGTCCTCTTTATGTAAAGGAACTTTATATATTACGTCTAAAAAACTGAGACAATCTCAAGTGTATAGTTTAGGCATTTAGATGATTGCAAGTTCAAATATGTCGTAGACTGATATATACTCAAATTTTGGCTGTATGAAAAGGCAAGTAATTTAGGGACCTACTCTGGTAATATGGCGTGGGAATTTGCAGGGAATCTGTCTGTATGTTGGCGTGGAATCCACTGGATTTGAGTTTATCTTCTAGCTTTTAAAGTATTAAAGTAGTGGCAATTAGTTGTGATGTTGACCCTTGTTATGATTCTAGTTTAAAAAAATCTTAAAATTTGTGTATGCATCCCCAGAAAGTACGTTCTTTCTAAATTTGTATTTGCACTTGCCCATAATACACGCTACAGCCAGACATCTTGACGTGAGCTTGATTTAAAGCATATTCTATGAATTTTAGCTCTGGATAGATACTTAACAGAGCTGGTCAGGAATTTTTCATATTGGAGAATCGTTTATCACATTTTTTTCAAAGAATTGAATAATGCCAAGCAAGTGCTAAGGCTGTGAGGAACCTCTATATATATAAGAATTAATTAAATACTGTTGTGTAAAGTAGTGGAATTAAGAATGAGGTTTCCTTCTTGTTTAAGAGTTAGTGTAAATTTTTAGTTTGTTTATTTATTTAGAAATTAACTTAAAATTATAAATATATTATTGAATTGGGTAAATTTACATTTGAATAAAGAAATAAGGAGTTGAAGTTGTATAATATTGTGTTAAGTTAGAAAAAAATTGAAAGAGAGTAGGGAAAAATAAAACATGTTTATTTGATAGCTAATGAAATTGCAAATGTCTTAGAAGACAATGGTAGGAGGTCTAGAACAATTAGAGTTAGGTTTTGGATGTCTTTGCTTGTGCCATTGTCAATAATGTATTTCACTCAAATAGTAGTCTCCCTTGACAAACACAAATGTGTCTTTTGATTGCAAAAGTATCTTGAAAGGAGAAAAGGTGTCTTTGCCCACTAGAGAGTCTTGGAAGATACAAAGGTATGTTTTACTTGCAAAAGGGTCCTTTGTAACTTTTGGGGCTGAATTTGCATCTTATAGCTAAGAGGGAAAGGGTACCCAAAGTTTGTTTTTGGGATTTACCTCAAATAGATCCAAGGTTGATTTAGTGGTATGATTAAATAAGTTTTAGGCCTGTGTGAAACTTAGGTGCAAGTGTAGAGAGTGATGTGTACAACATTAGTGGAACTCTAATGGAGTAGAAGGTGGCTTTGGGTGTTCATGCGAGTGGATAAAGTATGTGTGGTCATATGGTATTTTTCTTGCACTCCTTCACTACTGCTTTAATCCTCTTTGGTCTCCCTTCATTTCCATTAATTTCTCTTTTCAACACTTTTTGCTTGTTTTTAGTCATTGGAGGCTAAATTATGGTTAGGGCTATATAAGAGTGAGTATTTAGGTAGGAAAAGAAAGTTTGACTATGAGGGACAATACTACACCGACAAACATTACCACACATAGTGAGAGTTAAAACATGTATCTAATATAAAACATTATATGAGAGAATGTAAATGTGGCATGGTTCTAGTTTCAAGTGCATGAAATATAGGATAGAATGGGGTTTGATATGGCTAAAAGTGATCAAGAGCTATGTTAAAATGAGTGGGGCTAAACCCAATGTAAAATACGGTGGAAAAGTGGGAAGTGTGCACTTTTCATCACACCTAGCTTCAGGATCTAGCAAGTTGAGGATAGCTCTTTGGAGAAATTTGGTTTAAGTTGCTCAAACTTATGATCAAAATTTAGTATGCAATAGGTTTTTTATTTTAGCCTTTCTTATTTACCATGGCATGTTTGAGGGATAAACAATGAATTTCCTTATTAATATCACCTTTAATTTTTCACTTATAGGAAATTAAGACCATTAATATGGCTCATGTCCTGTATTTGGACACTTTGTTGCAATCAGTGACAAAGATAGCTAAAAAAAATTATTCCTAAGGTCTACAATGAGGTAATGATAATAATACGTATATAAAAAAATATTTCTATCTAGATGTTAATTATGTATGCTAATAGTACAAGAACTATAATTTAATTACTTGTTATGTTGATTGTTATTGATTACTTGGGTTAAACATGCTTCACTCAAGGTCCTCCCCTAGGTCAAGATTCTAGGTTTTTCTATGATATTGTGATCCATCTTAGAGAAAATCATCGAGCCTTTAGAGTGTTTTATCTATCATGAGCCATAAAGGATTTTATTTATCTTAGCCCCATTAGTGGGTTTGTATTGAGATGGACCTCACTTTAGATCTTAAAGAATCACTTGAGATTCAAGTAGGTAATTACCTTTTCATAAAAGTTGAGTTGACTTGATCTCTTGAACACTCATTATAGGTGTTAATCCCATGAGAATAAAATTTGGGACTACCCTTTAATGCTAGGTGCAATTCCTAGACCTTCTATTGCATTCTCAACACTTTTAATCAAGGACGAGGGTTGAAATATTGTTGACAGGTTACAAAAGAACCTCTACCTTGAACGTATCAATCTCAATGAACCAACCCTTGTAGAAAAATATAGGCAACATGTTTATAAAATAGACCCAATTTCAATCATTAAGGGACTAGTTTCTATCCAAAACATAACTTATGTTAGCTTAAAGTCATAATTAATATATTGCTACCTTCATGGTAAGTTCTCCACCCTTTTAGAAACCTCATAGATTTTTTATTAATAACAATGATTTTAGAGGGGAGAATATGGTGGTAAATGATTTTCTCTTTCTCAACGACTACCTCTTGCCAAACCGACATCAATTTTTGGGTAATGTGTTTATAATTTGGAAAAATAAGGAGAACTAGTTACCAAATCTCTCCATGGAGGATCCCTCTATATTAAATTATCACATTGAACATTTGTTCATGGACTTACAAAATATTCTCATAAGTTTCATATTTGGTCTAAATATTAAAGAATTTGTCCACTTGATGTGATATGTTTATAGAAAATAAAAGTTGATACTTTTTTGTTTCATACGACTTTGCAAACAATATGGAATAACAATAGATAGTTCCCCACATTGAATAAGGTAATTTTTTTAGGTGTGTGTATTTTTATTTCCTCACATTTAAGTTCCTCTAGTATTTCCTTAGGGGAAGATCCTCACAATTGTGTCATCTAGACCACTTAAATTAATGGTTAATCTATTAGTAATGTTATCAATATTTATGCATCTAATGATAACCCAAAAAGATTGGTGTTATGGAGTTAGATTAATAAAGACTTATTTTTTTCTAATCATCTCATTTGCAATGAATTTACTATGTTGGGATCACATAGGAACAAAGAAAGATCTTTGTTAAGATGTTGGTGCATTGGCGAACATGAAGATTAGTATTATTTAAAAAAATGTAGATTGTTACACTCATAATTTCACCAATTATATGCCATGTGGGGACCTTGGTTTATGTGGTCTAGCTTCTAAGTGGGTTTAGATAAGGTCCTTAAGTGATTTTATAGTGTCATGATTTTTGAGAGTTTTGTTTCCATCTTCTTTATAATAGTGGGAAATTAGTGAAAGTAAGTCTAAAGATAATATCATTTGATCACCATCCAATCACCTTTCAACTTGTGTGGAGAATTGGGCCTTTTAACTCTTGGGAAATTAGTTATTCTTGAACACATTATTTCTTTCTCATAAATGATCTATCTAGCTTAAGGTAGAGGTGTGGTACCATGGACCACTTTCATCAATGCTTCTATATATTGAGTTGTTGAAAGTTGTGATTGCCTACACAACCACCTTTTTGTGGTGGTATGGTAAATAGGTGACACAAATCTATAATAGAGATACAAAATCCACCACCAATCATTTGTGAGAATTTACTCTTAGTTGGAGAGAAAACACTTTTCTATATAACCACATGTGATAACCAAAATGTTTAACCCTTTCTAAGCAATTAAAATGCAATGGAAAAACATAAAGAAACACCTCAAGATTAGCCTAAGGAATTTGTAAAAGCAAAGAGGAAAGTGTTAAATGAAGACAAATAGATATACCTCCCTTTTTGCAGCTAAAACTCCTTGGTTGGCCCTTGATTTGGATTTGATTTGTATGCTCCTTGATGGCTCTTGATATGGATAAATGTAAAGCTTAACTATATGCTTGGATGCAAATAAAAATGGGTGAAATTGAAGACTAGATGAGTGCATAAAATGGCAGCATTTAGTTGCAAAATGGCTAAGTGTTAGAAATGCCTTAGAGGATGGGGTATTTATAGAGGATCTTGAATTCTCTAGAGAATTCAATGGTTGGGATTTATCCAACAAAGTCAAGATGAAGGGCTAAGGTGAGTTGATGACTCACAAGCCTTCACATTTTGACATGTGGAATGTGAGAAGGCTAAGGGTGAGATGATGTGTAGGTGATGTGGAAGAGAGGTACATGATGTGGAGGAAGGACAAGTACCTTCCAAGTACCTTGATGTGACCTTTCAATGATCACATGGGGAAGGGGAAAGCTTTGGGAGAATAAAAGTGAATTTTAAATTCACAATGATTGGAAGAATCTACTGGATAGGAAAAGGTTTCCAAAAAGGTGGGAGTTGTCACATGTGACTTGATGTGACAAGTCAAAGGTTCTAGAAGATGCATGGGAAAAGGGGATTCTAGAAGGAATAAAAGTGAATTAAAAATTCACATTGGGAAGAGAGGAGCCTTGGATGAATAAAAAGGAATTAAAAATTCCTTGGGGGATGGGGAGAGTTGACCAAGGTACTAATTAGTTTTAACGAATTAGTAATTAGAGGATAATTAAGGGTTAATAAGGATTAGAAGCCAACTTGCAAAAGTTGGAGGATGTGACACATCCTAATCAAGGATTAGGCATGTGCACATTCTTAATGAAGAGATTAGGAGATGGATTAGAATTAGATGAAAATGACATGTGAGGAATTAAATAAATATTTGATGAAAAGAGGATTAAGGAGAGTAGGGTATTTAATTATTAATTAAATACCTTAGGGATTTGGCAGAATTAAAGATATTAATTAAATAATAATAATATTACTTAATTAACTCAGATAAGAGGATGTTTAGATGAAAAGTGATAAATTTGGATAAATTAAGTGTCCAAATCTGGATGTCTACACTACATATCTTAGCAACTCAACTAAAGCATGAGAACAAGCTCATAAAATTACACTAGGCCAAATATACTCAAATTATTTCCCACCTTCATTGGATCAATAATAAGGATAAATACTCTAAAGATTTATTCAAATCCTATCACATCAAGCAAGCCATAACTCAAATTAAGGCTATCAATTTCACTCATGGATGACTTCATACCCTCATAGAGATATCCAATTCTTTCTTGGTATATTAGAAGCTATTTTTCCAAGCCTGGAAGGAGACCTTGGAATGTGTTCAATATTCAAAAAATAATTGGATGTTGTTTCTTCTAATCTAATATATTCTACTCAAGTTTCATGTAATGCTCTACTCATACTTGATGTTATCTATACCAAACTTATTCATATAGCCAATGAGAAATCCATTGCATTAGATTCCTCTTTATTAATTAGTAAAGGAAATGTAGTATTTAACTAGCCCATATTTGGTTCAAATCTAATAAGGAGCTCTTCATATTAAGACCTTGAGATGTGTTATCAACTAGGAGATATAAAATTCATACCTAAGCTTGGGTATCTATAGCTTATCAACAACTAGTACCCTATCAACTTGCTTAATAATTCTCAAAATATCTTGGCCAAAAGTTAGTGTTTCCCATCCTCCACCTACTTCCTTCTGTAGAGAAGGGGGATTCACTACTCACGAGTTCTCTTCATTCAGAGAGCCTCATAGGGCGAACTGTCCTAAACTACCTCAAGGAACAACATGAAAGTTCTAGAATCCAGAAGAGTAGGTCACGAAGATTCTTTGGACAAACTGACAAGCTCTCGACCAAAGGACAACAACGCAACATACAAATGATAGCATGATGTGTTGGCATCCCAGAGGCGTGTTGGCATCTCGTACGGACCAAAAAGAGAGAATATCATAGAGAATAGCTAAATGACTACTTCTAATCTGATTTCTAGGAACTTTTAGAATGAAAAAAATAATAGAAAGCGATAAAACTGAAATAAAGTGAAGTAGAACTGATAAAGATGAGGAGAAGAAAGGAAAGAAGATGCTCACAACAATTCAAGTAATGAAGCCTCCAGCTAGTAGATATCTCCAATACTTGCATCTGTAAGATCTAGAGAAACTGTTGGGGATATATAGGGGTTTTCCTCAATCAAACCCCCATTTTGGTGTTTCCACCTCCATAGATAGCCAGTTAGAAAGAGAGAGATGAACCAAAATGGATAAGGAGTGTGGTGAAATAAAAACCCACTTCAGGAGTAGAACCCGTACCACCAAGTATGAGTGATAAAAGCAATCCTCGCTTGAGGAGGATAACTCGTATCATAGAAGAGGTGATAAAAGCAATCCTTGCTCAAGGAGGAGAACTCGTATCATGAAGTATAGATGAAATAAGAAGGGGATATGGAATCCCAAGATGCTCAAAAGCATTAAATGAGGGATATGAAGCTGCAAGAGTGAAGCTAAGAGAGCTTGAAAGGATGTAAGAATGTTGGTGTAACAAGCTATATGAAGTTGTGCAAGCAAGAGTTGGAGAGTAGAAGGCTAAATCCAAAGCGAGAGAGAAGCTAGAAGAAGAAGAGAGTTAATAGCAAAGGAAGAGGCCAAATGAATTGAAAAGATTGATTTTAAGGAGGGAAAAGATTGCTTTTAAGGAGGGAAAAGAAGCTTCCTAAGCCGTTTTAGGGCATCTCGAGCCATTACCACTGACCAAAGGGGATGACAAGTGGAAATCATGCACAAAAATGATCGTTTGAACATTGAAACATCACAAGATGCTAGTGCGGCACACTAGTGTCTGAACACATCATGCTACAAAACAACACGAATGGGAAAGACAAAAAGTTCAATGCAAAGCTGGCGCATGAAGGTAGCTGCTGAAAAGGGGTGTTGGAGCATCCTGAGAGGGGGAAAAGGCTAATGTAGGGGCTAAAATGAACCTACAAAAAAGCTAGGGGAGTGGACACTAAAGCGGATGCAAGAATGTATGTGAAATTGCAAGGGGTGCAATTTTACGACTATACATTTTTCCCCCACTTTAGTAGGCATATGAATCTACACTAATATGCACGCTAAACGAGATATACTAAACATAGATAACATCATATGCCAAAAGGATACTGTAGAGGAAGCATATAACTCTTTGAACCAAAGAAGTATGCCCCCAAGCTGAAGACCTACAAAACAAATGCATTAGAGAAGAAAAAATTGCACTAGACAACAATGTTAGAACACAAAAAACTAAAGGATTTGAGTCAGCAAAGTAAAGAAACCTTGATGTAGAAGGTTGTCTCAGTACCATGCGCCATCCCCAAATTAAGAAATAACACATAGAAGAATTCTAAAATGAAGAGAGGAAGGGTATATACACAGGATGAAGAAGATGCATATTTTTGATCCAGTATATACAAAAGAGAAGTGGAGAGAATTTAAGAGTGTAAGCGCCTCACAAGCCTGTAGACCTACAAGGAAGTTGTCCTCCAAGATCTCTCACATGAAGGATACCCGAAAAAGTGCCTTACAAACCTGCATACCTACAAGGGAGCCACCCCCAAGATCTCTTGCATGAGTGAAGCTGAAAAAGTGCCTTACAGACCTGCAAACCTGCAATGAAGGTGTCCTTCAAGATCTCTCACATGAAGGAAACCCAAAAAGTGCCCTACAGATCTGCAGACCTGTAGGGGAGCGACCCCCAAGATCTCTCACATGGAGGAAGCTCAGAAGAAGTGCCTCACAAACCTACAGGGAGGTATCCCCCAAGATTTCTCACATGGAGGAAACCCAAAGAAAGCACCCTACAGACTCATAGACCTGGAGGGGAGCCACCTCCAAGATATCTCGCATGGAGGAAGCTCAGAAGAAGCGCCCTACAGACCCGCAGACCTGCAGGGAGGTATCCCCCAAGATCTCTCACATGGAGGAACCAAAGGAAGGGGACTCTACAGAGTTGAAAAGCGGCTTCACAAGCGCACCTACAAAGCAACATGTTTACCCATAGATTAAAAATGCCCGAAAGTGGCCACGCAAGCAAGTAAGTGGAAAATCACGCATACCATCAATAGATTGGAAAGCTTTCAAAGGGGTCCCTCAGGAACCCTTCAAGAGAAAAAGGGGTCCAATCAAGGGACACTTCAACTGAAAGATAGAGATAAAATAGGGGGTCCTTAGAAGGATGCACTTCTTCAGAACAAGTTATCACTACCCCCAACATATAGGGGAGGAGAACCATGCAAGATTCTTAGAACATACAGGATAGAGGTGAACCTTGATATCACTTGTCATGCAAAGAAAGGGTAGGTGCATCAATCAAACAGGATTTTGAGGGCACCATAATCATGAAGGTGTTGTATTTTATCCTTCAAGGCCTTACATTCACTAGTGGAATGGCCAGACACTTGATGGTATGCATAGAAATAATGTTTTTCTTTATCATGCTTATGAATTTTTTTATGTGTAGGAGAAGGAAGAGTGATCAAGCAGGATTTTAGAAGCCACCACAAAATATCCTCTTGCTTAGATAAAGAATAAGGAGAAAGAAGCAACCCTTTCTCGTGTGGAGAAAATTTTGACTGCACACAAGAAGAAGATACAAGAGTAGCAGATAATGGAGGATCTACATGGAGAGTATTATTCTAGTAAAGTGGATCATACTCCTCTATGAGATCACTATCATCTTTCCTAATAGGATAACCAACATTAACCTCTTTAATAGAAGTGAGATCATCTTCCTCAGAAGGAGGAGGATCAACATCAAGGATATTACAACTATTGCTCACATTACCCCGCGATACAAAAGAATGACCATCTTTGATAGTGGGTGTGGATGATGTTATTGGAAGGTCTGAGTGGATCGGGTCGACTTTATATTCCCCAATGAAGGAGTTTGTAAAGTCTAAGGAACCCCAATCATCACCAAGACATGCATTCTTTTGAGAATAGGTAGAAGGAGCAGACTTAAGATCTCTTGCTTCAAAAGGATCTTCCTCAGGGACATCTATCTCAAGAGTATCCTTTGTAGTAGGTACTGTTGGAGTAAACATCGACATAGTGGAATATATTGAAGGAATAAGAGTAGGAACAACCGAAACCCGACTGACAATTTCCATCTCACATAAGTGCATAGCATCATGGTCAGCCTTGACTGTGACTACTCAATTATTGCAAATGAACTTAATATATTTATGCAAGGTAGGCGGGACTGCACCCATAGCATGAATCCACGGTCTACCAAGAATAAGGTTATAAGGTAACTTTTCTGACATAACATATACAAGGGTAGGTACGGTAATGGGTCCCAACCTCAAAGGAAAGATTATCATGCCTAGGGCTTGTCGACTGATATTACCAAACCCACGGATAACAACAAAAGAAGCATTAAGAGAAGATGAATCTATTAATCTAAGACAATAGATCAATGCTACATACATTGAGTGCCGAACCAGTGTCAACAAGAGTATGTCTAATACCAATTTTATTAATGTTGACTATGATCATTAGAGGGTCTGCTTGCTTCTATACTTCTGAAGGTGGGAGTTCCTGTGGATAGAACATAATATTCGGCGAATCTGCGTGAATATGAGCTATTAATGCATCAACATCTGTTGGCTTAGTGGAAGAAGGCAAGGGGATTTTTGCAAGGCTTCTTGAAGCATTCCTTGATAAACCAGAGCAAACTAAAGCAAGTCCCATAGTGAAATCTTAGTCGAAGTAACTCGAAGTTGCTCGACAAGATCATAATCACTAGGTGCTTTAGGTGTAGGTTTAGGTACTTGAGGAAGGCTTGGTTGTTTATTCATTTTATTGTCATAATTATGGGATATTTCTCCATAAGAGGGAGCCTTACAAAATCAGGAGAGTTACTATCAAATGGAAGACCATCAATAGAACAAACCCTTTTAGGAGAAGGACTAGTTGGAGTTACGTAAATAACTGGTCTCTTAGGCCTTTGAGGGGTAGCAAAGATAAATTATATTTATAGAATCATCACAACTAGTGGAATAATTATTTGAAGACATATTCTCAACATCGATCCAAACATGTTCAAATGTGGAAGGAGATTCATTATCCGATAATGCATCATCTCTAGAGGAGAGTGCATTGGAATAGATAAGAAATTCATCATTTAGAAATGCAACGTCTCTAGAGGAGAGTGCATTGGAAGGAATAAGAGACTCACCATTCACCAATGCATCATCTCTAGAAGAAAGTGCATTGGAAGGTATAAGAGATTCATCATTCACAAATGCATCATCTCCAAAAGAGAGTGCATTGGAATGAATAGAAGGTTCATTATTCACAAATGCATCATTTCTAGAAGAGAGTGCATTGGCATGAAGAGAAGGTAGAATAACAATAAGAAAGGTATCAATGATTTCATCTTGCAACAAAATATCCTTTGAAGCAAGAGGACTTTCGTGAGAAGGATCAAAGATATCAAGTGACATGGGAAAAGCCAAGTCACTATCACATGCATGAAATGGAATATCATTAACATTTTGAACAAAATTAGATACTGAGCTAATAAAAGAAGATATTAAATTCATTTTTATGATAGAACAAAGAAAAACTAAAAACCTAGATTTTCTATTTTTTTTGGTATTTTCTAGGTTCTAGTAATTTGCGTTTTTAGAGGTCTTCGGAGCAGAATTTGAGGTCGAAACTTACGTTGGTCCCTAATATTTGATTATTGAAGGAACTTATATTTTAAGAATTGAACTATTTCTCTAGGAGACCTTTCCAACGGTGCAAACGGCTCTGAATTCTGAGCACCAAGTCAAAAGTTATGACCCTGACAAGTAGGGGTAAATAAATTCCTAGTTTTTTTTAAAAACACCCTTCACGTCGAGTTCACCAAAATGTAGAGAAGGGGGATTTGCTACTCATGAGTTCTCTTCATTTAGAGAGCTTCACAGGGTGAACTACCTTAAACTACCTCAAGGAGCAACGTGAAATTTCTAGAATCTGAAAGAGCAGGTCACAAAGATTCTCTGGACAAAATGACAAGCTCTCGACCAAAGGACGACATCACGAAATACAGACAACAACATGACACGCTGGCATTGCAGAGGTGCGCTGGTGTCTCGTACAGACCAGAAAGTGAGAATATCACAGAGAATAGTTAAATGACTACTACTTTGATTTCTAGGAACTTTTAGAATGCAAAAAAGTAACAGAAAGTGATAGAACTGAAATAAAGTGAAGTAGAATTGATAAAGATAAGGAGAAGAAAGGAAAGAACATGCTCACAACAATTCAAGTAATAAAGCCTCTAGCTAGTAGATATCTCCAATACCTGCACTTGTAAGATTTGGATAAAGTGTTGGGGTTGTATAGGGGTATGCCTCAATCAAACCCCCGTTTTAATGTTCCCACCTCCACGGAAAGCTAGATAGAAAGAGAGAAATGAACCGAAATGGATAAAGCGTGTGGTGAAAGCAAAACCACTTCAGGAGTAGAACCCACATCACCAAGTATGGGTGATAAAAGAAATCCTCACTGTAGGAGAACCTGTATCACAAAAGAGGTGATAAAAGCAATCCCGCTCAAGGAGGAGAACTTGTATCATGAAGTATAGATGCAATCAAAAGGGGATATGGAATCCCAAGATGCTCACAAGCATGAAATAAGGGATATAAAGCTGCAAGAGTGAAGCTAAAAGAGCTTGAAAGGATGTAAGAATGTTGGTGTAACAATCTATATGAAGTTGTGCAAGCAAGAGTTGGAGAGTAGAAGGCTAAAGCCAAAGCAAGAGAGAAGCTAGAAGCAAAAGAGAGTTAAAAGCAGAGGAAGAGGCCAAATGAATTGAAAAGACTACTTTTAAGGAGGTAAAAGAAGCTTCTCGAGCTGTTTCAGGGAATCTCAAGTTGTTACCACCAACCAAAGGGGATGACAAGTGGAAAGCATGCACAAAAATGGTCATTTGAAAGTTGAAACATCGCAGGATGCTAGCGTGGCACACTAGTATCTAGACACATCACGCTACAAAACAACACGAATGGGAAAGACACAAAGTTCGATGCAAAGCTTGTGCACGAAGGTAGCTATTGAAAAGGGGTGCTAGAGCATCCTAAGAAGGGAAAAAGGTTGATGTAGGGGCTAAAATGAGCCTACACAAAAGCTAGGGGAGTGGACACTAAAGATGATGCAAGAATGTATGCAAAATTGCAAGGGGTGCAATTTTACAACTGTTGCTCAATTTTCACCTACGGGATCAATCAGGCAGGATAAATTAAGTTTTAGATGTTCATAAGGGCCAAATGGGACATTTGCATCAAGGGTTAGGTCATGCATCTGATAACATTTCACAAGGAGCTTAGTTGAAAAGCATGCCTCAATCGGTTTTGGCACAAAACTTATCAGAGAAGAAAGTCGGCAAGACCTTCCTATTGTCTTGCTGACTAGCAGTGCATCCTATGTGGTTGAATAAACCAGTCGCCAGGACTTTCGGGTCGCCATGAGTCTTCATGTATCTCTCCGCTTGAAAGGGGTCATGTCGACAGTTGTTCATCGAGTAGCTCTTGGTATCATGTTATGACTTCGGCAAAAGGTCTGGCCAACAGGCCAAGGTCTCGGTGACGGTATGGGGGGCTTCGTTGTAGGGTCTCGCTGAGGTGAAGCAGTCTCGATGAAGGAGACAAGCTTGGCATGAGGTCTGGCCAACAAACATAGGGTCTTGGTGATAGGAGAGGAGCTCAGTGAGAGGTCTTGTCGACTGTTGGTGGTCTCCCCGAATGAAGGTTCGAGCTCGACAGGAGAAGAAGGCCTCGAAATGAAGTCTGGCTGAATGGGAAAAGTCCCACCGAAAGAATGGGGCCCTCAGTGAGATGTTGAACTCGGGGTGAGGTCTCGGTGAGCAAATGAAGTCTCAGCGAAGTGAGATGTCATCGCGGGGAATGGAAGGGCCTCACTGAGAAGTCTTGCTGGCCCAAAGGGGTCTTGCCGATGTAGGATGAGCTTGAGGCAAAGGAAAATGAAGTCGTCATGATGTCTCGGGGAAAACAGGAGGTCCCATCGAAGAATAAAGGGCCTTGGTATAGTGTTATGCCTTCGGCGTGAGGTCTTACCGACACATGGGTGTCTCGTCGACGGAGGAGCACAATGGTATAATGATAGGACTTCGGCGGGAGGTCCCCCCGACTTTTCAACATCTCACCGAAGGAAATGTTTGAGATCAAGGAGGTGGTTTGTTTTCGCTATGAGGTCTCACCGATAATGAAAGGTCCCGTCGAGAAAGTTTGGCATCGACGTAACGTCTGGCCGTCGGGGTGATGTCCTGCCAATTGTTGGAGGTCTCGACGAAATGAAAGGGAGCTCGCTAAGAGGTCCTGTCGAGAGAATAGTGTATCGCCGATAGGGAGCTGGCTACGGTGGGACTCATCACCGAGAGGAGGAGTTTGATAAGAGGTCTTTCCGACATGGTGGGGTCTCACTGATATGACATGAGCTCGTCCAAAGATCTTGAACTCGGTGAGATGTCTTTCTGACTCGTTAAGGTATTGCCGATGGCGACTAGCTTGCCCATCGAAATGGCGATATCAGTATGATTCCTTGGGGCTCACCGTGAGGTCTTCCCAAATGTGAATGGTCTTGTCGATGGTTTGGGTGACAATTTTTGACATCGATGTGACTTTTAGACTTGCTATGTCATCTTGTCAATCGTCATGAGCCATGCCAATAATTGTTGAAGAGTCTAATCACATCGGGGAGACACGATTAGTGTCTCACCGACATGCGATTCTATCTGAAGGACCTCTGACCGTTTGAAAATCTATGTGGCTCAAGTTCGACCAATCGGAGGGAGCTGAGGATGCACCATGAGCTGCAGCGGTTTGACCCCCCCTAAAAGGAAGATTGACAGAATGCAGCGATATGAATCTGTTCTGAGATAAAGGACAATGGAGCAACTCGGTGAACAATGGCGTGAATATCTAATGGGAAAGTATGAGGCTGCTTACGGAGGAGGTCAACCTACAAAAAAAAGAGGCCACGAGTCTCCGTAGCAGCTAGGATCTCTGCTGGAAGAAGAGGGGGGATCGACATTAATGATAATGATTTATAGCATTCAAAGCAGCTCGACAGGGAAGTTAGGTGGACACGGAGGCCATGAAATTAATACTGTGGTTGCAAAAGATCTAAGGGCTTCTCCTGAGGGTGATCTTTCTCACCGACATGGACAGTGGGGATACACTTGAGGGTAGCATTAACTTCGTTCAAAAGATCTAAGGGCAGATCTTTCAGAAGACTGATATTTTTTGTAAGCCCTAGGGCAGGGGCCGGCACAATTTTGGTATATATGGCATTTTTTCCTTTTTGTAAAGCAGTTCTTGGTTAGGAGATTGCTAAAAGAGCATTATTCAGCCTTTGTAACTCATTTTCATAAATACTACAGACCTATAACACGGAGACTTTCTTCTCAATAGAAATTCATTTTCTTTGTTGTTTTAGTGACTGGTTGTGAGTTGCATGATAAGATTATGTGTGATCCTTTATTTTATCAGATTCCTTCAGTACTGGATGCAAATAAATTTATGTCATAAAGCAGGTTTATGTTAGTGATCCCTTTCTATTGCGTTTATATATGTGAAAACATCTTTGTTTTCCTTGTGTTAAGCATTAGAATAGTCAGAACCTTACATAGACTAGTTTTTATAAACATAAACCTCTATATTGTGAGGTTGTTTAGCTCTATTGAGATTTTTTGTGAGCTTTCTGTAGTATTTTCATATTTTTACCTTTGGTGTATCACCTGTTAGTGATAGGTTTTAAATTCCAGCATATCCTTCTTACTCTTTTTCCTTATCATTCTTTAGTTTTCTCAAGATAACAAAAAAGGGGAACGAGCCCATAATCTAGAGGTTCAGTTCATTCCCAGGTCACCCACAACCTCAAAGTGTTCCCATGTGTCAATAGGTCGCTACAGCTAATAGCTTAGCATGGGTGTAACTTTATTTTACAACAGTTTTTGGCACGCTCGGTGGGACAGAGAACTATTTTTAGTCTCAAATCAAAATTATCATACTGTTGTTTGGTGTGCAACAAAAATTGTAGTCTTTAAGAGACAAATTTTAGCATACTTGGCGACTCTGAGCTCAGATATAGCAGTTCCAGTGCATTGCTGTTCATGAGAAGAGTGCAGACGAGGAATAGCTCGCCTGTTTTTGAGTATTTGCAGTTGTCCCCGCCTAGAAGAAGGGGGAGAGAAATCCAAAAGGTTCAAAAGATAGTTGTTTATTTCAAAAGATCCAAGTTGAACCCTTCTATGAGAGGCCACACTGCTGTTCCTATTGTTATTACTAAGAATATCCCAGTGATAATGATTCTAGCAGTGAGAAATCAGCCATTTGCTGCTTTTAACCAAGGAAGCCCACTCTGACTCAGCATGATGAAATTCCTTCCGCTGCCTTAAAAATTCTGCCGTATTTTCATGGTGAGGATCATACCACCCCATCAGAGCATATAAAGGATGTTGCCAACCTGTGTGTTATTCACCATGTGATTGAAGAAAATGTTGCACTCAAATTGTTGGCAACGTCATTTAAAGGAAAAGCCTTACAATGGTTCAGAGGCCTGCCTATCAACTCCATAGCAACATGGGATGAGTTAAGCAGCCAGTTGTGCAAATTTTTTGAAGATAAATTAGACCACTTGTCATTGGTGGAGCAACTGTCTACAATCAAGAGGGCCCACATGAAGTTATGTCAGATTTCAATCACCGTTTCCAAAGGACGTGGGATAGAATTCTACAGACGGTAAGGCCTACTGCTAATCATACCTTTTTATACTATTTAAGAGCTTTAAATAGTGATATTTATGTAATGATTCAATTGATGGGAGGTGATACACTTCCTGCAACATATGGTGTAGCTGTTAGAGATGAAAATAGCCTCATACAAGCTGGTAAGATTGCCCCAAGACCACCTATGCCAATATTTCCCACTTTTCAGCCTCCAACCCTATACAGTTACCTCATTTGGCTGTTATTCCAAGTGCACTAGCATTTCCAGTGCCTAATACCCAGCCTAATGGTCAATCACATGTATTTCCAGCTCAGTCTAATGAACTGCAAGAGATTAAAGACCTTCTAACAACCTTTGGCAATGAGATGGTTAATCTAAGAAAATAGAAAAATCAAGGTTTTAAGCTGTATCAGGCCTCATTTTAGTCTAATTACCAGCAAAATAAGAGCAATAGACCACCTTATCAGCCTTATAATCAAGGCCAAAAGTTTGCTCCTAACCTGAGGCCACATCAATCTTATGACTCCAACACTGTAAGCACTTCCAAAGAGCTTGCACCTGTCTAGAACAACTTAGTTCAAGATTATGAATGGTGCTTTCCATGTAGTCAACCCCATAATTAGAATACCTATGTCAATGGGCTGCTTAACCGAGCCTTGATGGTTCAGAACAGTTCAGTAATATAGTCTAGTGTGCCTCTAGCAACTAAAGTACAACAGCAAGAACAACCGACACCTGAGTCTACATTCCTAAACTGGAAAGGGGAAGAATTATGTGGAGTGGTCCATGTTGATTCTTCAATTGCATACAATACACGCAGTAAGAAGAGGGCAATAGATGAAGGACATCAACCTAATACAATTCAAATTCAATCGAAGCAAGGGTTGAACCAGATCTGAATGCTACCAAGGGTCCAGCCTTTGGTAGGCAAGCAATAGTCTGATTCATCAACCCAGGCACCTTTAGTTAAAGGTGATGTTATTCCTCCCAAAGGTCAAGTTAAACCTACTACAACTTTCAATATATTGGAGCATATGAAGAAAATTAATCTACCCATGTCAATATGGGATTCTCTGAGTATTCTGGGTCAAAAGGACCTGCTTCAATCTGCCTTATCAAGTTTAAGTGTCTCAGATGAGCCTAGTGTAGAAAAGGAGAAGGTTGCATTGGCTAACACTACAGTTGGTAATAACAAACAACAAGCTGCTAAGGCCAAGCCGCCTCCTTTTTATTTGTCATTGATTATAGGAGATCATCTGGTTCACAATTGTATGATTGATTCAAGGGCTAGTAGTTTAGTTATGCCCAAACAAATTGTTGATAAGTTGGGAATTGAATATGAGCCACTAGAAAAGGGGGTAGTGCAATTGGATGGTTCTGTTGTGAACACAGTAGGGGTCATTAAAAATTTGAGCTTAAATCTACATGCCTCTCCCAATTTTGCAATACCACAGGATATATACATTATTGAGTTGCCCCCGCACTTTGCCCTTTGTTTATCTAAGGATTTTATGGCCAAGATAGGTGGTTACCTATCCTCTGATTGGTCTCACATGCTATTCAGAACTAGATATGGCATTAGAGCCACTATTAAATTAGAACCCATAGCCAAGGTTCATATTGAACCTTACAATCTGTCTCCTATCAATGCCAACTTGTTTACAAGTGTACAAGTGGAGCAACCTATTGTTCAAGAGGCAAAGATTCAAATAGAAAGAACATCAGATATTCTTCTTAAAGAGTGGGCACCTCAAGCTCATGAGATTGGCACAGGTGAGAAGTTGGAGGAGGTTGACATCAGTGTTTATATGATGCATGAGACTGATTCTTTTATGCCTAATATTGAGGAGAACAAGGAACAACATAGTGAGCAACATGAAAATGATTTGTGGGAGCTGTATTTTGATGGCTCAAGGAGTAGGGTAGGTGCTGGCGATGGATGTATGCTGGTGTCACCAGAAGGTTAGAAGTACTATCTAGCTTTCAGGTTCTGCTTTAGCTATTCTAATAATTTTGTTGAATATAAAGCTCTAGTCCAGGGATTGGAGTGGGCTAGACAGAGAGGTATCAGCTGTCTAAAGGTTTATGGTGACAACGATTTGGTTGTCAATTAGGTGAGAAAGTTAATGCTATTAAAAATGGTATACTCAGGTCTTACAGGAATAGTGTATGGGATCTCTTAGATGGATTTGAGGCATTTAATCTGATTTCCAGTCCTAGAGCTCAAAAGAAACATGCTGATAGATTAGCTGTTGTAGGAGTAGAACATGATATTCCAAAGGAGATTTGCAGTGATAAAACTAATCAACATATCAAGATTGTAGTTAGGCCCGCTGTGCCTGATAATAATATACACTAGCAAGTCTTTGATAGTGACCAGCATATTGTCAGTTTTTTAAGAGAAGAAGTTGAGTTCTCACATACCAATCAAGAAAAGCTACAACACCAGTACAGTGACCAGATTATCCAGTTAAAAAACAACAAATTGCCCAAAGGCCTGGTCACTTTAGAATTCGTTTTTAATACTAATGATGAAGCTAGAAAACCTAAGGGGAGTATTCAGGTTCAACAAGATCACTACGAAGAGGTTGAAGTTTTCAAAGAAAAGCTTCTTAAGTTAGGAAAGGTATGTACATCTGAAGAGAGGCATGTATTTATTCAGCTTTGTCAAGAATTTAATGATATCTTTGCCTGACAATATAGTGATTTAAAGGGATTTAATCCCCAGCTTGCTCAACATACCATTGAACTTGAGCCTAATGTCAAACCTGTTAGGAAAAATCAGAGGCCCTTGAATCCTAAGTTAGAATCGTTGATGAAAAGGGAGCTAGATAAGTTGATTGAAAGCAACATTATTTTCCCCATCAAGCATACCTCATGGGTTTCAAACCTAGTACCGGTAAGGAAGAAAAATGGTGAAATAAGACTTTGTGTAGATTTTAGTGACTTAAATAGGGCCTCCTTAAAAGACCGCCATCCTTTTCCCTCTATGGAGCAGATACTTTAGGTAGTTTCAGGGTCTGAAAGGTTTTCCTTATTAGACGGCTATTCTGGTTACAACCAGAGATTAGTGAAAAAAGAGGATCAGTACAAGACAACCTTCACCACAAAATGGGGAACTGTGGCCTATCAAAAAATTCCCTTTGGTTTATCTAATGCTAGGGAAACCTTTCAAAAGGCGATGGATATGGCCTTTCAAGGATTAATGTACAAGATAGTCTTAGTCTATCTTGATGATATCACTATTTTTTCTAAGGAGGCTGAGGATCATCTGAGTCATTTGAGGCAGATTTTTGAAAAATGCAGGGAATTTGGGATATCACTTAACCCCAAAAAGTGTGTGTTTGCTATTCACGAAGGAAGATTGCTTGGTTATGTGGTATCTAAACAGGGTATTACTATTGACCCTGAAAGAATAAGTGCTATCTTAACTCTTCCTTTACCAACGCACAAGAAAAGTCTGTAGAGTTTTATTGGTAGGATTAACTTTGTTAGGAGGTTTATCCCTGACATTTCTGATTTATTAAGTCCACTAACTCATATGATGAGAAAGAATGTACCTTTCAACTCGACTAAGGATGGGACAAGAAGTTTTAAGCTTATAAAAGAGGCATTGGCAACCACACCTACACTTCTAAATCCTAACTTTTCTAAAGATTTCACTTTGTATGCCTATGGAAATATTGATTCACTATCAGCCATACTTGTACAATGAAATGATGAAGGATTTGAACAACTCGTGGTGTTCTTCAGTCAGGGACTCAAACATTACGAGCTCAAATATACTTTTGTAGAGAAACATGTTCTTGCTGTCATAAGAAGCTTAAAAAAGTTTAGGCACATGCTTTCCAATAACAAGATTATACTGATGGTTGCTCATCCAGGTGTGAAAGAGTTTTTATTAAACAAAGATTTGAGTAATAGAAGAGTTGGTTGGGTCACTAAGGTGATGGAGTATGACCTTGAGATAAAGGTTACCAGACTAATAAGAGGGAGAGGTCTCTTTGAATAGCTTACTGAGGACAACAACAACAACAGTGTAAAGGAGGAGGAAAGTTTTGTTTTAGCACTCCAAGATGGACAACAAACTGCTATACATGTTCCTACTGGTTGGATTACAAAAATGACACATTTTTTATTGACTGGTGAGTGCCCTCCTAATCTGAATAGATCCAGAAGAAGGTATTATCGACTGTAATCCATACCTTATGTTCTTTTAAATGGTTTGCTGTTTAAAAGAGATTTCCATGGTGTCATGTTAAAATGTATTGAAGCTGATCAGATTGATAGAGTATTGTATGAATTCCATCAAGGCTCAGCTGGCGGACACTTTTCTCTGAGAGCCACAACTCTTCAAATAATGAAAGGAGGATATTACTAGCCTACCTTATTCAAATACGCTCATGCATTGGTAAGAAGGTGCGAGGAATGCACTATTTTTGTTGGAAAAGAGAAGTTGGCAGCCCTCCCACTGTAACCGATTCAAATTGATTAGCCCTTCATGAAATGGGGTTTGGATTTCATTGGGGTTATAAACCCGCCATCAAGTGCAGGCCACAAATGGATACTCACAGCCACTGATTATTTTTCAAAATGGACTAAAGCTGTGGCACTCAAAGAGGCTAATGAATCTGCTATCCTGAATTTCTATGAAGAGCTAGTTACCAGATTTGGTATCCCATATTCTATTTTGTCAGACAATGCCCTTGCTTTTGTGAGTGTTAAAATTTTTGACTAGGCTGTCAAAAATGGTATATATCTAAGTACATCCTCTAATTATTATCCATAGGGAAATGGACAGACTGAGTCCACTAACAATAATCTCCTGAAGATCATTAAGAGAACTATGAAGGACAATCAAAGAGCCTGACACACCAAGCTGAAATTAGCCTTGTGGGTTGATAGGATTATGCCAAAAAGCTCTACAGGACTTTCTCCATACATGTTATTGTATGGAAAGGAGGAAAGATTTCCCATTTCAGTTGAACTCCCAACCCTCGATCTGGTAAATCAGCTTGATATTATTGAGGAGGAGCCTATGACAGCAAGGTTAGCTCAATTAATTGAGCTTGAAGAACTCAGAGCTAAAGCAGTGAAAAGGACTGAGCAATATCAGGCTCAAATAAAAAGGTCATTCAATAAAAAGGCATCTCCTAGAGTTTTCCAAGAAGGTGACCTAGTGCTAAAGTGGGAAAATTAAAAAACAAGCCTGGAAAGCACTCCAAATTTGATGCACTTTGGACTGGGCCATATATCATTACTGCGAAAAATAGCATAATGCTTTCCAGCTATCTAGGTTGGATGGTATGGTGGAACCAATCCCAGTGAATGGGATTCACCTCAAACGTTGCTTCTGAGGTATGGACCTAAATCTATACATAGCTGTTAAAATTCTAGATAATAGGTGCAATTTTCATTCCCTAAGTGTTGTTCCAACATGGTATATAGTTTCACTTCATTTTTTTTCCTATTTTCAATAAGTTTTATGTAACCTGTTATATTTTATGAGTCTCAAGTGAGTTACAACCATGTGCAAGTTGCTTTAGATCTATTTCTAAGTTTTCCCCAATGACTCCATGCCTAATGGATAGGCCTAGGCTACTGGTTTTCATGTTTAGCAGGCAAACATCCAGCTGAGGTCGCCAGAAATGTTTCTCAATTTTCACCTACAAGCTCAATCAGGCAGGATAAATTAAGTTTCAGATGTTCATAAGGGCCAAATGGGACATTTGCATCGAGGGTTAGGTCATGCATCTGATGACATTTCACAAGGAGCTCAGTTGAAAAGCATGCCTCAATCGGTTTTGGCACAAAACTTATCAGAGAAGAAAGTCAGCAAGATCTTCCTATTGTCTTGCCGACTAGCAGTGCGTCCTATGTGGTTGAATAAACTAGTCGCAGGACTTTCGGGTTGCCATGAGTCTTCATGTATCTCTCCACTTGAAAGGGGTCATGCCGAAAGTTGTTCATCGAGGAGCTCTCAGTATAAGGTTATGAATTCAGCAAAAGGTCTGGCTGATAGGCCAAGGTCTTAGTGATGGTATGGGGGGCTTCGCTATAGGGTCTCACCGAGGTGAAGCGGTCTCGACGAAGGAGACAAGCTCGGCATGAGGTCTGGCTGACAAACATAGGGTCTTGGTGAAAGGAGAGGAGCTCGGTGAGAGGTCTCGTCGACTGTTGGTGGTCTCCTCGAATGAAGGTCCAAGCTCGACAAGAGATGAAGGTCTCGACATGAAGTCTAGCCGAATGGGCAAAGTCCCACTGAAAGAATGGGCCCTTGGTGAGATGTTGAACTCAGGGTGAGGTCTCGGTGACAAAATGAGGTCTCGGCGAAGTGAGATGTCATCGCGGAGAATGGAAGTTCCTCGTTGAGAAGTCTTGCCAACCCAAAGGGGTCTTGTTGATGTAGGATGAGCTCGGGGCAAAGGAAAATGAAGTCATCGTGATGTCTCGACAAAAACAGGAGGTCCCACCGAAGAATGAAGGGCCTTGGTATAGTGTTATGCCTTCGGCATGAGGTCTTACTGACACATGGGTGTCTCGCTGACGGAGGAGCACAGTGCTATAATGATAGGACTTTGGCGGGAGGTCTCCCCGACTTGTCAACGTCTCACTGAAGGAAATGTTTGAGATCGAGGAGGTGGTTTGTTTTCGCTATGAGGTCTCACCGATAATGAAAGGTCCCGCCAAGAAAGTTTGGCATCGGCATAACGTATGGCCGTCAGGGTGATGTCCTGCCAATTGCTGGAGGTCTCAGTGAAATGAAAGGGAGCTCGCTAAGAGGTCCTGTCGAGAGAATAGTGTCTCGCCGATAGGGAGTTGGCTGCGGTGGGACTCACCGCCGAGAGGAGGAGTTCGATAAGAGGTCTTGCCGACACAGTGGGGTCTCACCGATATGACATGAGCTTGCCCAAAGATCTTGACCTCGACAAGACGTCTTTCTGACCTGTTAAGGTCTTGTCGATGGCAACCAGCTTGCCCATCGAAATGGCAATATTGGTATGATTCCTTAGGGCTCGCTGTGAGGTCTTCCCGAATGCCAATGGTCTTGCCAATGGTCTGGGCGACAATTTTTGACATTGGCGTGACTTTTAGACTCGCTATGCCGTCTTGCTGATCATCATGAGCTATGTCGATAACTGCTGAAGAGTCTAATCGCATTGGGGAGACACGATTAGTGTCTCACCGACATGCAATTTTGTCTGAAGGACCTCTGACCATCTGAAAATCTATGTGGCTTGAGTTCGACCAATCGAAGGGAGCTGAGGATGCTCCATGAGCCATGGTGGTTTGACCTCCTGAAAGGAAGATCGACAGAATGCGGCAATATGAATATGTTTTGAGATAAAGGACGATGGAGCAGCTCGATGAACAATGGCATGAAGATCTAATGGGAAAGTCTAAGGCTGCTTATGGAGGAGGTCAACCTACAGACAGAAGAGGCCACGAGTCTCCGTAGCAGCTGGGATCTCTGCTGGCAGAAGAGGGGGGATCGACATTAATGATAATGCTTTATAGCATTCAAAGCAGCTGGACAGGGAAGTCAGAAGGTGGACATGGAGGCCATGAAATTAATACTGTGGTTGCAAAAGATCTGAGGGCTTCTCCTGAGGGCGATCTTTCTCACCGACATGGAAAACATGGATACACTTGAGGGTAGCATTAACTTTGTTCAAAAGATCTAAGGGCAGATCTTTCAGAAGACTGATATTTTTTGTAAGCCCTAGGGCAGGGGCTGACACAATTTTGGTATATATGGAATTTTTTCCTTTTTGTAAAGAAATTCTTAGTTAGGAGATTGCTAAAAGAGTATTATTCAGCCTTTGTAACTCATTTTCATAAATACTACAGACCTGTAACACAGAGACTTTCTTCTCAATAGAATTTCTTTTCCTTCATAGATTTTCTTTGTTGTTTTAGTGACTAGTTGTGAGTTGCATGATAAGATTCTGTGTGATCCTTTATTTTATCAGATTCCTTTAGTACTGGATGCAAAGAACTTTATGTCATAAAGCATGTTTATGTTAGTGATCTCTTTCTATTGCGTTTATATCCGTGAAAACATCTTTTTTTTCCTTGTGTTAAGCATTAGAACAGTCGGAACCTTACATAGACTATTTTTTATAAACATAAATCTCTGTATTGTGAGGTTGTTTAGCCCTATTGAAATTTTATGTGAGCTTTCTATAGTATTGTCATATTTTTACCTTTGGTGTATCACCTGTTAGTGATAGGTTTTAAATTCCAGTATATCCTTCTTACTCTTTTCCTTATCATTCTTTAGTTTTCTCAAGATAACAAAAAAGGGGAACCAACCCATAATCTAGAGGTTCACTTCATTCCTAGGTCACCCACAACCTCAAAGTGTTCCCATGTGTCAATAGGTCACTACAGCTAATAGCTTAGCAGGGGTGCAACTTTATTTGACAACAACGACTATATACCTTCCATTATGTAGTTGAAGCAAACAAGGTTTGTAATTTTTTGTTCTAGTTAGCATTATTACACTATAGGAAGGAATAGAATGTGGAAAAGCCTTTGAGAAATATATTCTATTCCTCAATCTTGACTTTTAGAAAGGGTACAACCACATTGAGTGGTATTTTATCTTGGTCGTGACTAATTATTTTAGATTGCAAAATAAATTAGTGTTATTGTTCAAACCCTTTTTTAATGCAACAAGTTTCCTTTCTATTAATAGAAAAATCTTAAGAAAATTTTAGGCTCTTTATATCCATTTGATAATATTACAATCTAGCCCCTTTTATTTATGTGCTATCCATACAATATTTTAGCCACCTTCACATCAAGAAGGCTGTGCAAGGGTAGGTGAAAAATATTTCTCTGTTGATAATTGGGTAAATAACACAATGAGAATATAAAAAGTAGTGATCAAATCCAAATTAATTAAATGTGATAGAACATGAAACATAACATAGGGAAAGATATAAACTTAGCAACATATAAATGACACTAGACATAAGGGCCAAATGTGTTAACTATTTTTTTTTCTTGGTTTCCATTAATGCATATTCTAGAGCATATTTCTATTACTTATTTAATAAATGATTAAAATATATCATGTATATTTATTATATGCCTCTCGAAAGATTAGTAGTGACTTGTGTATGATGTGATTGTATGACAGATATGACTTGTTTAATTTATAATCATGTTTGTTGTTTTTATTATGTAAGCAACATTATGGGGTGTTGAACTCATACACAAAAGGCCCATCAAGGTAGAAAGATCAACATTAAACAAAAAAAATCAAAGGCCCCTAGCCAAAGAAAACACAAAAATGGTAAACCAACAACAAATCACACTTTTTAAAAAAAATATAAAAACTTAAACAATGGGAGCACTAGACTAATAAATTTTTTCCCCCCAATCCTCCTTGAGGAATTCAAACAAGTCCCAGTTATTAGAGCTAGTGCTAGCTCCTTTGTAATCATCATATTTTTTTTGAATTCTTCTTGAAACATTGAACCTAAAGTGGCCACTAAACAGTAGATGAATTTTAATGTAAACCAAGATATACCACATATTTTCCTCTCTAGAACATCAACCTAAGAAATCAAAGCAACAACATCATACATAGTATTCATGCATTTTGAGCATGTGTCTTATTTAGGTTGATTAACGGGGGTGGTGTCTAGGTCCTCAGAATTTGACAACATAACATTTAGCTCCAAAAATAGGATTGGGCCCTCAATCTCTACATCCACATCCTTGTTGTAATCATCATCCTTATCCTCTCCCCCAATTGGGTCACTTGATATCTCATCCACAATGAGGTTAGGGATTGAATGACCTACCAACCTGTTAGACTTTTAACCTCATCCTTTTCTATAGCATTAGTTATGTTCGCCTTCTCCCATCTTTAGAATTGGCTTCCTAAACATAAAACTTGACCAAGGTATTCTTTTTCTTCTTATAGATTGGATTTTAGTTTTAGAGCTTCCTCTTTTCCCTGAGCCTTTACAAGGGATATTCTTAAGGTCACATAAACTTATAGAATTTGTAGACACATAAAATATACTGATTGATATCACACATCCGATCTTGATCTACTAACATTGGTTCATCTTGAATCATCCCCTTTTCTAAACATTTAATCAAATAACCTTTATTTGATTAAATTCATCACATTTCATCTCTTAATTAAATAAATCAATCTTATCTTGTTAAGTCATTATCTCTTGTTAATTAAATAAACCATTTTATTTAATTAATTCCTAAATCTCTGTTTTAATTAAATAATTCATTTTATTTAATTAAATCTCTATAGTTCCTCTATTAAATTAAATAAATCAAACATTTATCTAATTTAATCAAACATCACCCCCTTTGGTTAAATAAATCAAAATATTTATTTAAATCATTTTCATCTCTTTTTGATTTATTTCAACCCAGAAATCTAAATCAATTAGTCAAATCACCTAATCTCCTCTTAAATTGATCAAAACCTGATTAGTTTAATCTAATTACATGTCACATCCTCTAGCTTTTCCCACTTGCACAATAAATCAATTTATTTGATTTATTAAATTCTTCTATTTCATTCAAAAAGGCATCAAAGGATGGAATATTCTTCAAATTCAAAAAGTACCTCCAAAAGGACTTGTCCCTTCCAACAAGGCATTCAATGCATCTTACATGTCCTTTCCTTGAGCCAAGTGGCATTTAACTATGTTCTTTCATCCCCCTTAAACATGTCACTTCTTCAAATTCAAATTTCAAACTTGCACATTGATCAAAATGTGCTCAACCTTCATCCTCTCACATGTTGACAAGTGGCATCATGTCATCAGTTTATCTTGTATCCCACATTCATCCTATCTTTCAATCTTCAACTCTTTCTTTCTATAAATAAGAGGCTAATCTCCTCATTTTATCATCCACAATTTGAGAAAAATTACTATGCTCAAATATTTAGCAATCTTCATCCATATTTTTGAATTTGTAGCTAGGTTATGCAGATTTTTGTCTTGAAGCACTCATCATTCTTCATCAAAGTGGATCACAATCTTCATCAAATCATGAAAACTAGCATTGGAGTTGGGAAAAGGCCAATTTTCACATCAAATTGGCACCAATTCCCCCATGGGATCAAGAGTTTGCATTTTCTTCAATAGGATTTAGCTTACTTTCTTGTTTTTTCATTTCATTCTTACTTTATTTCCTATTTAAAACTTTTCTAATGGATTTCATGGGGAATCCTTGTTCGTACTTGCATATGATCTCCTAATGTGTTTTTTTGTTGTGTTTTGCAGATATTTGGTTTTGGGGTTCTACATAATTAATTTTTTGAGTAGAGCTGCAAGGAGTTTGAGAGGACTTGTGCAGTGCCCTTCGTTTCGGTCGTCGTTGATGTTAAGTAAGTTGTTGTTGGTAATGTCATGATGATGTGGTAATTTTATTATTTAATTTAAATTTAAGGTTATGAGATAACACTAATATTATGTTGGATTTGATTAATAAAATTAATTTAATTATAAGGTTACCTGCTTTATTTAGAATTAAATAAAGAATTAGATTCAATAATAAATGTTAATTTAATTATCTTTCGGAGTTAGTTATTTAAAGTAATCAAATTAGATGAGGAAAGGTAATTATCATTTAATGATTAAATTCGATTAATAAATTTAATAGTAAGAAAATATTAGAGAGGATTAAATATTAAAATTGTACTTAAGTTGGAATGAAGGTAAAAACGAGAAAAGCCATTAAAGGTTTGGTACCTAATTATAATTGATAAGTTAATTATCTTGTGAAGATAATAATGTTAATATGGTAAAAAAAAGTGAGGAAATAAATTCTAATAAAATATTATTAATGTTAAAATGAATTAAATAAATCAAACTTGAATATTATAAGTAAATAAATAAATGATTATGGAAATAATGAATAATAGTATAATCAACAAAATTAAAATGACTTCCTTATTATTATTATTTCGGAGGATAAAATATTTTAGATAAGATTTTCTTTTATTATTATTCCTTTGTAAAATAAATAATAAACATTGAAAGAAATACTATTTCCGTTTCAAGATTCGGTTATGGCGAATGTGCAAGGACATTCAGTTAGGATTTGAAGGGGCACAATATGGTTTCAATTTTGGCTCAATCGAGGGAAAAAAAAAAAAAAAGGGGGGGGGAGACAATGTCTATCATAAAAAAGTTCTTGATTCTCTGAAGAAGATAATTAAAATGGGGGCTCGAGAAAAGGGTTTTATGGAAGCACGGTAAAAGAAGAACAGTGGAGAAGGGAAGAAAACAAGAGAGGAAAGGAAAACAAGAAGAAGAGCATCTACAGGAAACGATTAAATCCAGGTGTTTCAATCCTTTTTCCATTGTATTTAGATTTCAAATGTAGGAGTAAATTTATTGTATTGTGGAAAAGTGAGATGATCATGTGTTGAAGTTCAATTGATTTTACATACTGTTTGAGGAGAATGAAATCGTGCTTGTTCATGTGACTGCAACTCCCCTTTTTCTTTTAAATTTAATTGTTGGTTTTATACAGAAGGATATTATATATATATATATATATATATATATTTATAATTATACTGTATTGTATATTTATAACTTTATATTATTTTCTGAAGAAGCATCCCGTAATTTTTCCATTAGTAGGGGGAACTAGAGACCGTTGTTTCTTTTATTTTTATTTGTTTTCAGTTGGAAAATTGTTCTATTCCTGGGGATCGCCTTAGAAACCTTAGGAAAGGGCGTTGTGGAGACAACACCCATACCACAGGCCACGGCCTGTGGGATGGGCGCTGCCATCCACAGGTAGTGTCTTTCCCATGAAGGCCGCCGCCTCTATACCAGCCATTCCTGCAAGAATCATCAGGGAGTTGGGTGAATGTAGGGTCTTCCTTGGTGTTTAATAGAACATACCAATCACCTTTGCCATGCATGATAAGTTTGAGCATCTCTTGCTTACTAGAGGCAAGTGCCATTCTTATTTTGTGTACATGTTCATCCTGTTACAGCCGCGCACTGGAGCATAATAGGAAGTTTAAAGGATTAAATAACCTGCTTGATTCTTTTGGCAATCTATCACAGTTGCAGCTTTTGAAAATAAGATATTCTCATAAAATAAAGAATTTCCATTGGTCGTGGTGAAGTTTAATTTCCAAATATCAACTTGGGTGCGTCTCTGGAAACTCGCTGCCAAACAGAAATGCTTAAGAAAAAGAAAAGTTGTACATTATTTCTCCTATTCTTAAGTCATGTATTTGCACTCCGCCTGTCTCCTTTCCCTTAGTCTTGAGGAAAACATTTGGGATTTGTTAATAATGCAAGTAGATGGCGATATTTCCAAATTCCAATATTCACTTTCTCATATACCTGGCAACCTGCCACAGTTTTTGCACTTAGAGTTGAGGCATTGTACCGAATTAAATAGCTTCCCTGAAACCATTGACCACCTTTCACAACTGCAGATTTTATACTTACAAATTGCAGTAAATTAAATAGTCTCTTTGATTCCTCTGTCGATCTATCTCAGGCGCGGCGTATGAACATAATGGGAAATCTATGGATTTAAGTAATATTCTTGATTTTTTTGACAATCAATCATGGTTGCAGCTCTAGAACATAATATTGGCTATCCCTTAATTTTATGCAATCTCCCTTAGATATCTGCGAGTTAATTCATGTTTGACCCTGATTCATTATAGGCATTCAGCTTCTCTTGTTGTGCATATCAAAATGATTATATATGTTATGGAATTATTCGATGAAATCCAAAAATAGGTTTGGTATCCTCTGAACTTTTAAACCATTCGATTCATGCTTATCTTAACCCACAAAATCAAACGGCTGTTGCGTATCTTGCCTTCACAGCATTTCCTGAAACCATGACTCTAAGGAAATTTGTGGCCCTTTGCTAGATAGATCGCATACCTTGTCTTTACTCTCTCAAGCCATTCTATGGCTTCACTTCGAAACTTGAATGCATTACAGGATATATGTCTTAGGAATCTTTATAGTATTTGCATATATCGGTATAAACTGGAATTAATTTTCTTATTGGGCTGAATTGATTCTGAATTTCTGAAAGGCCAATGCCACCCAATTTTAGGATAAATATTGCCAAAATGATTTTTGCACCAGTACTGGCACCAATTTAAACACAGTCTGAGTAACCAACGCACTCATAAAATCTGATAAACTGTCCTGCTATAGAGGTTAGCAGTACACGGCACCAACTATAACCTCTCTCATATCAAACTCTAACGTGTTAAACTAGTAGAGTTTTTTCATCTTCGTAAGAGATGTCTTCATTTCTAATGAGTATCTAACAATATGAATAGATTTGTATTTCCGTGTTAATATCCTTAAAAAGTTGGTTACTATCAATAGATAGAGATCTAAGACATTAAGTAGGTTTTGCTTGAGAAAAATTAATGTATATTTCATTGGTCAATTACTTCAATTTATATAGTTAATTATTGTATTCTTACTATTGTTTCAAGACATAAAAATTACTAAAATAATAGGCAATGTTATTTCACGTAGAACAACGATATGTCTTTTCAAGCAAGAATAAGATAAATTGTGAATGTAATAAATTGGAATATATTGGTTTCAATTTGTGTTTGGAATAGTATAGTTGTAATGTAGTGTTCATGAGATTAGTTATTTTTTTTAAATACCATTAGAGTATTAATTGGCTCATTATGTTTATATAATTGTATATATTATAGGAATGATTATAAATCCTAAATTGGAATAAAAGAAAATAATAATAATAATAAGAAGAAGAATAAAAAAATTATAATGGTGTGAAATATAAATAAAAAGTTAGGTTATGTTCCTTTAAAATATTTTATATATTTACATCATAAGTGCATAAATATAATGTAAGCTGATTGTTTTGAGAGTACCTTAAAAAGGATACTTGAATGGTAATTAAAGGAGAAATTTTTATGTGTAAATATACATTTGGAAAGCTTTAGGCTCCTTTCAATTAAATGTGTTTATTTTGGATAAGATAAATAGAATGTTTCTTTCGTTATTATTAGTGGTTAAATTTATCCGTGAATGTTTGTATCATATTAGGAGTCTACACTTGGTAGTTGTCATATTAGAATAGTAGTCTTGAAAAAAAAGTATTTGTGGTTGGGACATAAGTTGCATTTTGTTAGTTATTTAATCTTGTGGTCACAATAAATTGATTAATCAAGGAAGTAATGTGTAGAAGGGAAATAGTATATTGATCCTTTGGGAGTTTGGTTTATGGTTGTATTTGGTAGTCTTATAATTGGAGGTTGTAATAACTCTTTCATTGAGGAATTGTGTATGCTGGAATTAATCGTTATCTTTAGTCATGGTTAAGTATTGTTGTAAACTTTATTTGTCTTCATTTTGGTAGTTTTATAAACTTGCATAAACGTTGAAATAAATTGTTCTTGAATTGAGACTTCTTTTCTAATTAATTCTCTTGGATTGTTGATTAGGGGATAACTTTATGATGATCCGATTCTCTAATAAATGTTGTCTTATATGGATACTTATTTAGAACCTTGAGATTGTGATTGTTTTGAGTAGGTTGGTTTCTTTTAATTGAGAATGTGATTAGATAGTTGTTGTCATTATCATGTTGTTAATTTTATGAATGGAATTTTGTGCCACTATAAGGGGTTCTAGTGAGGAGAAAATTGAGGTCTCCTGTGGAACATCTAGTTGTGGCTTTTGGATGTTGAGTGATTTTGTTGATGTGTGGATTGCATTTTTTTATTGTGGTGGGGGTTTGACGAAGCTTTCTTTGCGTGGCTTTTTTGAGTTAAACTCATCTTTCAGGGAAATTTTATCCTTGTGTTGGAATTATTGGGAAAACTCTTGTTGTTTCATTTTTACCCTCATTTGTGGATTGACGTTCTTTTTGGCTTCCAGAGGATTGAGATGATTGTTAGTTGATGTTCTCTCTTGATGTGCCCTTGATGTGGCAAGTGTTTTGGTTTCATGATTTTGAAAGGGTTGTACATGAATCGTTGAGATTTTGATTATGTATTTATGGAAAGATGGGTAATGCCTTGCATGCTTTTCTGTTGTGATCTAATGTACTTGTTATGTTGTACAACCTTTGGATTTTGGTTTTTATGTTTTGAGTGTCTAGAGAGAGAGAGTGGCTCTAAGTGGGTGGTCGGCGCACAAAGGGGCGCCAGGATAGCCCTCGTTAGAGTGAAATTAATAAGTGATAATTTAAATAATTAACTAGGGGGTGGGTAGAATCACATTAAAAAGATAATTGATGCCTCATCCGCCGTTTAGTGCTATCACAGGCTAAAGGGGATTGAGAAGGTCGTGGTTGGCAAGATCGTTACCTTGTCTTCATGAAAGGTTAACGATTCGCATGAGCAACCCTATGGAGCGGCTCCTTGAGATAGGTAGTCTGGATAACCATAGATGGAGGCGGCTCCTAGCGCTCGGATTGTCTGGATAATTCGTCAGTAGACAGAGGCGGCACCTTGCGATAGGTAGTATGGAGAATCCATGTTAAGCCATGCGATGACACTCTCCTCTAACACTCCTTATTATGTTGCTTCTTTGGAAATCCTCTGGAAGTGGTTCTTTGTCTTGAATTGATGAAACATAGTTGTTTGAAATGATTTATGGTTTTACCCTATTTTGGCTTTGGTGTATTCTATGGTCTTGTATAAATCTTGTTGATGATTTGGGTTTCGACCTTGTACTCTTATGGTATTGTGATATGATGTTATTGTGTTGGTTAATTGCAATTTGGAATTGTATTATGTTTTGGAAGTGTTTCATGATCATCCTTTGGTTACTTGTTTACTGGTCATTACTTTGATTTATGAGATGAGATTTATAACTTTGAGTTATTATGTTGACTCTTGGATGTGGTTGATTATGTCATTGTAATTCCTGAGAGTTACGATACCTTTGTATGATGTTGAGTCTTGTGGTGCCCTGTTTGGATGTTCTTGGTTGAGGTCTCTTTCTTGTTAGCTCCTAGCACGGGGGGTGGGTCTTCGGACTCACATGGTCGGGTGGAACGTGCTAAGCACCCCATTGGGTCCCCAGTCAAGGATCGAGAGGTGCGGATTGGTGCTGTTGCAGCAACTCCAGAGTTGTATTTGCCTTGGAGCCAGTTATGATACTTTGTATTCATCTATTCATTTGTATCATGCTATCTGGTGATGGTTTCACTCATATTTGGAACACTTTTGTATCATTGTACTTCTTAAACATTGTACTGTAATGAAATGTTAAACTTGGTGTGGATATTGGCTATGACAGTTGTTATTCAATGTGTTAGAATGATCATGCATATGATGTATTTGCGTATTCAGATGGTTTCTTACCATTGATCATCATGTATGTGTTATATTTGTTATTGTTTACTTTATATCTTTGGATTTTATTCTTTATTGCTGTTGTATGGATCTAAGTTGCGTAATGACTCTTCGTGTACCCCAAGGGATGTATGTGTTAGTGAATTTACTTTAATGAATTCATTTTATGACTTAATGTGTATTACATGTATGTTATGTTTATTTTTTTAAAAAAAAAATTGTGCTATAATTATTGTGTTTTATCCTTTGGGGTTCGCACGGCGGGGCGTTACAACTTGGGTTGTAGGTTAGATGATTTGGACTCATGCATGGGGGTAGCTTTTTGGGAAGAAATTTTCTTTTTCTATTTAGGAGGAGGAATCTTAAACTCCTCAGAAGGAGAGTTAGAAGGGTTATGAGTAGACAAACTATCCAATAGGGGTTCCTTAATAAGACAAGCCATAATAGGCTTTGGAGGGAAAAGAACTAAATGAAAGTGATAAAGTCTAAGAATAAGACCTTGGTGGAGTGGAATAGGAGGCTTATCTAGGTTTTTGGCCGCCACATCCAAAGCTTCCTTCATAAAAGCTTCAATTGAAGATAACAAGTGAAAAGGGAAATTAATAACAACCTTATTTCTAAAATTATTGAGCAACAAAAAGTGATAGAAGTAGTAACATTTAAACTACCCTTTGAGTGTTATGTACTTCATTAACATGAAATGTACCTTGTCCCATGACTATGGGAGCTTTACCCTTTCATAACCCACATGCAGTTTGGTTGGAATTTCACCTTTTTTGAAGAAAAAAATTATTCTTTCAATGTCTGACACCTTGCTATGCATTTTGAATTTTTGACCACTGTAGGATAATCTAGTCACTTGGGCAATTATTTCATCACTCACTTCAAAGGAAATTCCCCCATTTTCATTTGGCATTTATTCCAAACACTCAAGAAACAAAGCTAGCTCTCCTTCAACACAAATGTGCCATAGTAGTGGGTCATCTATGAATTCATTGTATGAGCATGGCAAAGGGGGTGATGCAACTACCAAAGGCACTTGAGAATGATAAACAAATAGGATATCTCATATCGGTTATAATTGATGGGAATCACAAGGGGGGCACAAAGTGATAAAAAATTTGTGACCTTTGTGGGATGATTGCATGCTAATCATGGAATCCAGGGGCCTTATCAATCCATTGGGCACATAGTCAAAAGGGGAATTGCAACAACTAGCATGCCTAAGAAAAAAAAACATGTGTGGGTTTGCACTTGGAGGAGATTACAAAAAATATAGGCCATACATTCCCTCAAGGAGAATGCAGGGTGTGTGGCAACAATTCTTGGATAACAATTACCAAAGAAAGTATGTACATGACTTTTCAAAACTGCAACTACAAAAATCTTCATTTGTCAAAGATAAACCTTATGAAGGAGTTGATCTCCCTTAGACCATAGTTGCAATCTTCACCCAACTGCAACCAATGAAAAAAATGCCTAGATGTAAAGGGATGCACATACTACCTGTATGGTGAAGGATCACCTCACTCTAAACTTTGTCATTGTAGAAAAACCATATGATGCAAGTGTCATATTCAGCTGACAATGGTGCCTTTGGAAAACATACATCTGCAAGGGCGATTTGTTTTAAAATAGGTCAACATTTAGGAGTAAACTACTTGCAAAGGAAAAAAGAACTCTCCTCACACAAGGGTAAGCCACCATCATAACAATTGACCTCATGGCATGGACTGAAACAAAAAGATAAAGTTTCCAACTCACATTGTGATGCAAAATATGCCAACCGTGTTTGTTGATCTATATTGGGAAGGCCTTCCTCATGCACTTCAAATGAAAATATTTGAAGCTCTGACATACTATCAAATTTAGAAATGAGAGAATTACTCTCTTGGAAAGTGTGTGGTTGTTCAATTGTGGATTTTTTGATATGTTGGTCCCATGTGAATATTTTAGCTTAAGCACATTATCCCTAATATAGAAGTTCACATATTCATCTTGAATGAAGACTTCATATTCAACATTACAGAAATACATCATAATTATATGTATTAATGCACATCTCATCAACACATACCTTGAGCTTGTGAGACACTTCAGATGAAGAACTAAATTCCTCAAGTTATCTCTCTATTTGTGTTGCTTCATCTTCTTCTTGGAAACTAGTTGTAACAAAATCAGGCCCATGGCATGATGTGACCACCGTATCCACAACTGCCACAACCTCACTTTTTTTATCTTTCCTTCAAAGGAGCTACAATATTCAACAAAGTGGGGAATCTCCTCCATCACATCAGAGGATAAGAAGGACTGATACTCCAAACCATTGGAGCCATCCTTACTCCAACTCATCAAGATGGAATCCTACTATTCAAAGGATTCTATATGTGTAAACCTGAGTAAGATTTCCTCCTCACTATCAATGAAAGAAGATCTCATCAAATGGGAGGGTCAGCTCCTCTAATTCATCATCATTCCCCACTTGCTCACTATTTTGCTACTGCAACCGATCATCTTCAACTTTTTCTTGTAGTAGATTAAAACATTCACTCTTTGGAGCATATGAAAGTTCACAAACAGTGGGTTTCTCCCTCTCATCCTCGGATATCCCCCTCTTTTATTCTTCTAACCAACTAGGCCACCAAATAACTAGTCCACCTTTGGAAAATGAAATGGTATCAAGGCAAAGAAATCAAAAAGCATTTGAAAAGATTTTTGGGATTCTAGAGGGGGTTGCTCATTAGGAATAATTGGTTGAGCATCCATAGGTACATGCTCTTATGAGGAATGAAGGCTCTTAAAACTTGGGATCTCCAGCATAGGATATTTACATGATAATTCAAGAGGCTTACTAAAAGGTTAAAGAGGCTTATCTTTCATGAAACTTGAAATTTTGAACCTACGGACCTCCTTTAAATGATGGTTTGGTGTTGTAAGAGCTATTTTCTTGAAACTAGGGACATAAGTGTTTGATTGAGCCTCTAGTATTTGCATTTAAGGAAGAAAAAGTTTCATCTTCTCTTCATGAACATTTTTCTTTGCAAGATGAGCCTCAAGCTACCTTCTTTGGACCTCTATTTGTTGCTCATATCTCCATAGAGCCTCCATCTCTTACTGTTAAAGATGAGTTTAGTGGAAAAGGTCATCATGGCATGGCTTTATTTTTCCTTTAGTAATATAGCTCATGTGGACATGCATAAACTAGTGAGAAGAGGACAACTGTCACCATTTCCATGGTTATGCGGCTTCATTTTTCTTCAATAAATTATAGCTCGCAAACCTATGAAAACTAACCAAATGTTGTCGCATGGCAAGCGTGAGAAATGTGATTGAATTCAAACTTTTGGACCACATGTCCAAATTTTTTTTGGGTCCTAAAAGTTAGACATAACTAAAGCAAAGAAGAAAGAAGGGAAAGATTGAGAGAAAAAATCCATATTGAATTTAGAATTTTGGACCAAAGGTGCAAATGTTCAAAAGAAACCTAAAGTCCTGACGGGAAAAGGATTCGGGTTTGAAAGTCTAGAATGGATTCAAACTTTTGGAAAAAGTATAAAAATCCAAAAAAGGTCTAAAATTTTGATGAAACAAGGAAAGAGTGGAATCGAGAACAAAAAATGGATCCAAACATTTAGAACAAAGGTGTAAATATCTGATTGGGTTCCGAAATTCCAATGTGACCGAAGAAGAAAAAGGGAAAGTGGGAACTTGGGAAAAAAATTGGGACTCAAAGTTTTGAAAGGACAAGATCTTAGAAAGAAAAGAGGAAAGAAGTTAGGGATCTAGAATGGATTGGACCTTAGTTTGATTAAAGTCTAATTGGGATCCGAAGTTTAGAAAGGCTTGAAAGGGAGAAAGAAGAAAGGGAAATTAGGGATTGGGAACGAATTTGGGCCTTTGTCCAAATGTTCACTCGAGACTTGAATCCCCAAAAGGAAGATGAAGGGGATAGAAATATTTGGACAATTTTGCAAAATGGGTTTTTGAGTGCATCTTGGCAAAGGGGGTGATGCAACTACGAGAGGAACTTGAGCATGATAAAATAAATTATGGTATCTTAGATTGGTTATAATTGATGGGAATCACAAGGGGGGCACTAAGAGACAACAACATGAGAAAATCAAAGATTATGTGTTTCAAATTATTGGAAGAATTGTCATTCATTTTCATAGTCAAGTGCTAGTGTATGGAAATATGGGTGTGTTTTATTGAAAAATATTATTCTACATCATATTTCTAGCACTTTTCCTCTCTCTCTATCGAGTTTTTGATTGAGAGAAAAATAGGTTTTGAAGGGGATCCTAAACCCTATACATGGCCAAACTATAGTCAAGTTGCAATGAACCAAAACCACGGGACCTCAAGTCTACAAACCATAGAACATCAACTAAAACAACAACAAGCAACTAAATAATGCATGACATTTCCCTATCAATCCTCACCCCCTTATCCTTGGGATGGAACATCTTCCTCATTCTCAAGAGATAACATCAATGCCACATTTGGAATATGGAGGCGATGAGAATGCACATAAGAATACTCTTAGTGAATATCATCATAAATAAATCGAACAATAGAGATTTAGATAATTTGCTAACTTGGAGAAGTATCTATATGTTATACTGGAATAATTTTTTGAATAAAAACTTATCACTTTTCCTCCTTTAATACAATGAATATATCTAGAATTGCACCACAAAAGGTTAAATATTTTTGTGTTAATCATAGTACATACATAAAAATTCTATGGATATATGCATTATATTGAAGCAAAAAAATTGGGATCTTAATAGACAAACAAATGATACAAGTTGAAGGTAATCATATGAAATTCAATAATAAGAAATATTCTGATATTGGTGATGATGAATATAGTGATTTAATGATCATAACATATCTTATGTTGAAGTTTCACATAAAGTTATGAAATAATATAAACATAAGGGAGAAGAGAAAATACAATATATAGCATCTAAGTGAGTTATTTCAAAGAATACATCACGTTTGGCATCTGTACATCACAATTTTCTTTATAGAGATACACTTTATGATGACATGGATAGTCCCATGTGGCATGGATAAAAATGATATATTATTTGAGTATATTTAGATAGATATGTGTTAGCAATTAAGATTTTAGGATACTAATCATTATAAATAAGATATAAAATATAAAGAAAATGAGAATCATATAAACATAGATTTTACACATTACCCAAGATATAAATGGGGAAAACCATTTTAGGTAAAAAACCCCATAAAAAATAATTTTATTAAAAAACTTACAATAATGGTCTATTATAACATAGACAATACTTGGGGAACACTTCTCCATACTTCCACATGGTCAATAATACCTCATGTGCATAGTGATATAATTCACTATATAATCTCCAAATTCTCCACCTCTCAAATGAGAGTTAGGAGAAAGGATGACCTAATACCTTAAGGGGTATTGGTCACACTTATTCAAAATAACCATTCATAAATAATTAATAATCTAATAGTATTAGACTATAACTATTTTAAATGGTATATGCTTAATAAAGCATATAATATAAGGTTTAATAACCTTATGTTAGAACATTATATAAATGTTATAAGGGTATTGAACCCTAATAATATTTTGTTCTAACACCCCCCATTAATGTTAATAGGGAGCATCACATGCCAATTTTCATAAAAGAAAAAATGAATTACCCTAGTAGCATAGGTCTTCTTTGACATTGATAAATAGGGACACAAAAATGAAAGTCATGTATTTCGGACTACATGAAAGTCATCTTGACATAATTTATAATCCCAATGTTTTTAAAATGATGCTATATATGAGCTCTTATAAATATTTTTATTAGAGCTTGAGTCTCCTCAAATCAGCCTCACAACAGGTTCATTACACATTGCCCATAAGACTTAATACACTATGCTCGTAGGAATTAATACAATGCTTTTATAAGTGGAATATTTAAAGAGAGAAGAAATTAATTAGCTGTTTATAGGACTTATACATATAGGATTTAATAACTAGGTGGTGGCATTGACATGCACACTCCCCCTCAATGGCATCACCTAAGGCCAATAAATTATTTGAATTTGGAGCATATAATGCCTAAAGGTCTTATATTATGCTTGTTAGGTCTTACATATATGATTTATCCATGAGGTGGTGTTATGCATACTCCCCCTTAATGTCATAACCTCACTACACATAGGTTTTGATAAGTGATGGCTAAGATTTAAATATTTTTCTTCTTGCTCATAGCATACATTTGCTTGAATAGAACTAGAGAGAATTTTTATGATCAAATGTTTTTTCTTGAATAAAATTGGAGAGAAATTTTATCATAAAATACTCACTTGAGTAGAAATTTTATGATGGAATAATTTCACTTGAGTGAGATGACCATGATCTTTAATTCAACTTTCTCTCTTTGGAAATGAGATTCTTTGGTAAGAGTAAAATAACTCTAAGTGTCATATAGTAAGGTGGTACTTTTACAAGTATCCAGTTGAAACTCTTCCATAAATCTTCAAGGCCACATTGATTTTAAAGAGCTACTTTTGTATTTTGAAATTTGATTTAAAATCATAGAAAATAGCTTTGTAAAATTATTATGCCATCCATGTAAGAACACTTGCACCATTTATTTTGAAGACATAGTCTATGGTAGATTTCCTATAAATGGAATCACCAACATAGTTAGTAACACAATAATCAATTAAATTTGATTATTTAGTGCAATAATAATAATATGTTTAATATGCATTTGTCATCTTCCACTAAGCATATAGTAAAAAAATAGTCTAGTGATCATTATAAAGGAGATCATAAGATGTTGTCATGAACATAAGTATGAATAATTTGTCATATTTTTTTAAGGAAAAAAGTCATGCTACTAATCATATAGTAATGATCCATACAAACCTTAAGCAACATGCAAGCTATCCTTTCTAGGCTTGTTCCTTGGACAATTTATTAGGGTGACAACCACCAAAAAAATAAGTATGTGAATTATACCTAACAAATTTTGAGAGGATACATGAAGCTCATAATGATACAAAATGTACCAAATATTAGTACATAAGGCTCTTTAAAACTAAATGAATCATGTTTAAGTGATTAGGAGATTCATGATGTAATACCCCTCTATTTTGCTTTCTGGCTGGACAGTGTGTCCTTGTTTGCTTTGATGTGCTTTTTGGTTATTGAGATACTTTATCATGTGTGTGTTATTTGATCGCTATTTATAGAGCGAGTCTATTTGTGTGATGTGATGTATCTTATCTGATGCTTTATTTGACATGTTTTAATTGGTGTAATGATGATTAGTTATTGTAATATGTTATTGCATGAGATATTTGTTTATGATGGAACTGTCAATCTATGATGAGTGTATTGGTGAAGGGGATGAGATCGCATCACTCGCTTGTGAGTGCCCTACGATTCCGCGATTTCCTCTTTATTGTGTGTCTATTATGTTATATATATACATGTTCGATATACTCTTTGTTCGCAGGTTAACAGGTACATGACATCGACTCCACTTAGTTTCACAGGTTTGAGCGTTTCCATTGGCCAACGGTATTCGATTGAGAGATAGTGGCTAGGTTTTTCATGCCAAGTCATCACCCTAGTCATAGTGTGTCGTCGGGTTTTAGTCGGGTTAAGTTGTTTCTTTGTTGTTCATCTCTCTTTGATTTTATTTAATTGCAAGTTGGAAAAGGTAAATAAATGGCTTTATGTATTTAAATTGTTTATTAAATAAATCTAGTTATAATGTTAGAAATGTTATTTAAATTATTAATTAATTTAATTTAATTAATAAAATAATCTAATCTTGGATTAGATTTATTTTATTGATTAATTAAATTAATTGTGTTGAAATGAATTAAGTTGTCCATTTTGGAATTAAAAGTGTTAAATTCTTTTGGAAAGAAAATTTTAAAAGTTTTAAATGTTTTTTGAAAAGAAATTATTAAAAGCTTTAAATTTTTTTGAAATTGATTTTTTTTAAGTAATAAAGTCACGTTGAAAAGAAATTTGATTTTTTTATTTTTTTTTAAACAAAATATCCTCAAAAGGGATAGAGGGGAAATAACTATGGTGGTTGTGGGATATTTTGGGAAAAGTTGACTAAATTTGGGGAAGATATTTCATTTTTTTTAAAAAGATTGTTGTTAGAAAGAAATGAAGGTTATCATGTTTTGATTATGCATTATTGGATTTGGGTGAGGATTTTGGAAGAGCTTTGGAAAATTTATCTTGCAGGAAGCTCAACTTTTCTTCTTCAAGTTTCAAATCACAGGTTCTTTCCTATTTTAATTGTTTTGAAAATTTGCATTTTCAATTTTGAAAACTTGCTTGGAAACAATTTGAAATCTATGTTGAACACATAGAAAAATTTTAGATTCTTGTGGAAAATACAAACTCTTCAACAAAAATTCGAAATCAAGAAATTAGTTTTCTTTTTGAAGATTTAACAATAGAAATTATTCTGTGTTTAGATTTAGAAATGATTCATTAATTTGGAATCAAGAAATTAGTTTTATTGAAAATTTTCTGTAGAAAATTGGTTTAATTTGGCTATAAAATGGAGATTTTATGTGTGTGTATATATATATTTGCATATTGGGTCTGGGTTTTTTTTTTTTTAAATTGTTTCTGTTAAAATTTTGGGCACAAAAATCATGTTTTGGAATTTACCAGAACAAAAGATTTTTTTTTTGTTGTAGTGCTCTGTTTTTTTTTTAAACAAAATATATTAAATAAGAAATTGAATTTTTTTATTGAGTGTGGGGGGGGAAGGCAGTTGTGGCTACCACAACCACGCCCCAGTGGAGGGCGTTGTTGTGGCAGCGCCACCTCCACTAAGGGAGGTTGGGTGCAACCTATGGCTGCGTCCCCTCCTTTTGGGGGGTTTCGCCCTTTTCAAAAACTTTTGTTTTTTTTATATAATTAATATTATATATAATATTTAATTATTATATATATATTTAATATGTTTTTTTAATTAATAAATTTAGTATATATTATATATAATATATATATTATATATTTTAAATGATTGGGGATGGAAACTGTTTTAAAAAAAAAATCTTTAAATAATATTTATATATTTAAATATATATGTATAACATATATTTATATTTAAATATATTGATCCTAAGATGATTATTTTATTATAATAGATGCAAAAAAAATATTGATGTTATAATAAAATGATTCTATTTAAAAAAATGGATTTTGATTATTTTGGGTAATGAAGGAAAATGGATAATATGCACGTGGTTTAATAGATGAATATTTAAATATGAAAAATGGATATTAAATGTAAATAGAAACACATTGTTATTTAAATGAATACTAATTAATAGAGATGCATTTCTATTTGCAAGTACTTAGTTTTTTTATGAAATGATTTCAATGGGGAAATGAGATTTTTATATTTAAATATTATCGAGAAACTAAAGTAGACCCTTAGATTTAATTTATTATTATTTGTCAAATGCTTAAATAGTTATTTAATAAGGGGACGATTTTAAGGGAAAGGGATATTCATATTAAATGAAATGAAATGTTTAAGAGAGCGATTTTTATTTATAGTTCTTGTTAGTTGCAAACGGATTTACAATAAGATTAGTTATTTTCATGAAATGTGTAATTAAGGAATTTAAAATATTGTGTTCATAGTCAAATTATTGATTTTATTTTAAAATAATATATTGAAAGGACAAATATTGGATTTAAATGTAAGGAGTTTAATAGCGAGATTAATTGATTTTAAAATGATTTATTTTGCAAAGGACCAATAGTTATGTTTAAATGATAGGTTATGGATCATAGAAGTAAATGTTTATTACTATTTAAGAGCAATTAGGGAATTAAATATTTAGTTAAAATTTTATCCTTTGTCTGAAAGAGACATAATTTAATTAGTTTTATTGTGGCAATAAACTATTAAATGTTATTAAAGGAAGTGGATTTAGAAAATCCAAATATAGATTTAATTCCTGTTTGATTGCCCTTCTTGAATGTACACTTCTTCTGTTTTTGCTTTGGGGAAGTTGATTAGAAAGGTTGTTAAGTCTTCTAGAAGGGGTTTAACTATTTGGGGTTGTATTATGTTAGTCAACCTTTGTATTGCCTTGGGTAGTGCGTATAGTTGTATCTTGTTGTTTTACCCAGTTTTCATGAACGGGGATGGTTTGTGCCTCCTTTGAATTAGGAGTGGATTATGTGATTTGTGCATCCTTTGGATTATGAGTGGATTATGTGATTTGTTCCTCCTTTGGAAGGAGTGGATTATGACTTTTGTTGCCTCCAATGTTTGGAGTGAGTTTTCATTATATGTTCCTCCTAGAGTTGGAGTAATTGTTTATCTTGTTTGTATGCAATTTGGCACCTTTGGTGATTGGTTTGGTGTTGGTATGTTGTCAAGTAGAAGAGTGGCTTCTGTTAGGCGCCAGAGCCCAAAGAGGTAAACTGGATAACCTTCGGAGGTGGTTTAATCAAATGATAACTAAAACAATATAATTAGAAGTTTTGGTAGTATTTCACATTAATCAAGATAATTTAGCCTCACTCATAGACACAAGTGCTCGTATAGGCTTGGGATGAGTGGGAAGGCCTGGAATGGCAAGGTCATCTATCTTGTCTTTATGAGAGGTATTTGATTCCGCATGAGTGAGTATGGGGGTCGGGATTCAGTTGAGGCCACTGAGATATCCCATAGTGGGGGTCGGAGCCTATGAAGATTCCCAGAGGATATCCCATGTCGAGCTATGTGATGACACTCTTTCTACGACAACAATTGGTATTTGGTTTTATGTGTATGGTCTTCTTACCATACTTGATTTGTTTTATTTCTGGAAGTAATGTGACTTATGTCAGTGATGTTAGAGTTGTACTTGTGTTACTCGTATGGTTGTATGGTTCATATGATTGGTTGTGTCAGTGTGAGTTAGCCTGTGTCTAGGGGATAATGGTCTTGTATAGGATTCCTTGTTACTATCTCCTAGCACGGGGGGTGAGCCTTCAGGTATCACTTGGTTGGGTGGAATGTGCACCTTACTCCGTTGGGTTTTCTTCTTGTTTGTATGGACGATATTTCTAGTTGGAGAGCTCGTGGGATCCAGTTTCATTTTATGCTTTATTCTTTTTAGTTGAATCGTGTAATTTATTACCCCTCATTTGTTATCGAGGTGGAATATGTAATATGTAATCATGCTTATTGGATTTACCTCATTCGGGGAATGAGAGTTGTAATCTTATTGTTAAATTATCATTTTTTGAAATCATGTGGTATCTCTTATGCTTGAATGTAATTTTATCATGTATGGAATGTATGTGTTTCTTTATTCGTTAAGTAATTAAATGCTACGGTTTCAATTCTTGTTTCTTGTTTGGGTTTTTTAAGTAATCTCAATCTCGTAACCTTAGAGGTTGTTGGCAATGGGTAGTGAACTTGCATGTTATTTGTACTTAAACAAAAAAAAATCAGTACGTTTGAGTAGTTATTTGCAACTTCCTCTAAGGTTGCGTGGCGGGGTGTTACACATGAAATAAATTAATGACCTCCTAGATTCATTCATCAACTACATTTTTCATAATGTATATAAATGAGATACATGTGTTAAGTGAGACATGGAAAGAACACTTGGACCATATGAAAAAAAATATTATAAGCCTTAAGCTTAAAATCTAAGGTAAATAGAAAGTGAGCTACACGAAAGAATTTATGTGATAATATTGTATTTGGCAAAAAGAAGGATATATTTAGGAGTGCCATCTAAAGTGTGGATACTTCATCATATGCATGAAACTAGAAAAATAATATAATGCATTATATATTTATAAACATTCCTTTGAACCCCAAATCCATGATCTCTTAATGAAAATGGAGAATAGAGAGTATCATAAAAAAAAATATAATAATTATAATAATGGGTATCTCTAATAATAATAAAAGGATGTTCCTTTATTTCTCATTTTACTTCCAACAAGCATTATCTATAAAATGCCAACTCTTGTAACAAACACATTAACATCCCTTTAATGCTAATGTGAGCATATAAGGCATACTAAAAGAAATTTCATGCCATATGACATACGAGGGGATAAATATATGAGAAAAAATATAAATATATTCCAAAATAGTTAGAGATTTTGTTTTTCATTAGACTTAAATATTTGGATAAAAACAACCATTTGACTAGAGGTATGAATGTTCAAAATTTCAACCTTATAAGCCTCAAAGAAAATATGATTACATCAATATCATAAATTATTAAGAAAATAGAGATTAACATGACCTATCTTGATCAAGTGCTTTTGATCTCTATGGAGTAAATACAAATGTATACATATATTTATAAATCATAAATGTCATTCAAGACAAGTGCCAAAATATTAAACAATCTTGAAGTCTACAATGTAAAATATGTGCAACAAATATTTGAAGAATCAATCACTTACAATAGATGATTTGAAAAATTAAAAGTCTATACCATCTCTCATAGCATTGTGAAAAACAATACTACACACAACCCATTTGAATAATATTCTTTAAATCTTTAAATATTGCAAACATATATTCTCAAGAATATGCTTCACAAAAGAAAATACATTCTTACGTTAGTAATAACAATAAACATAATTTATATTAAAAAAAGGGAAATATAAAAACTCATTTTAGATTTATTGCCTTGAGAGAGTAGACTACAATATTTAATATAGTTTAATAGTAAAAAGATTCTTAAAGGTGAGTTAGTTGGAAATGGTATAGCTTGAGAATTATAAAGAAACCGTTTTATCTAATAATAAATATTTTGCTTTAATATCCAACTTACCACATTACACCTAGTGTAGGTGGGTCCATCAAAACAACTCCCTACCTATCATAGCCAAATAATTGAATCAATTGATATCTATAATAATTTGAAATGTTATATTACCCATTTCAAATCCCTCCTGGTGTAAATAGTATAGGCAAGACAATGAATAGTTTGACAAGACGAGAATAGCTAGAGAATATTAAATAGTCTTTTTGGGCATGCACAAAATACTTCCCAAATGATTTGGTAAGACACATTGTTATCATATTGATTAAAAATTAATCCAAACAAAGCTAGTAATGTCTTTCTTGGCTATCAGCCTTACAAATATTGCATATAATCAAACTAAGTATTTTCTTATAATTTGTGTTGGCTCATAAGTCAGACCAATCAAATCTAAGTGATTCATTATTAAAATAGTGTTCTCTTATTTGTAGCTTATATTTGATAAGTAGTGAATGCTAATCTTATCCTAATAATGAAGTGCAAGAGTATCTTCTGAGTGGTAAGAGGCTATGGGTATAATTCCCTTTAAGATTATCCAAATTAGAACTAGAACCTAAGGTGGCCATACATTCCTTAATGACGACTAACCCCAAATCCATTCACAAGAAACAAGAGGATGAGAGTATAATTCTCTTTAAGATTGTCCAAATTAAAACTAGAACCCAAGGTAGCCATACATTCCTTAACGACGACTAACCCCAAATCCAATCACAAGAAACAAGAGAACGAGGGTATAATTACCTTTAACATTGTCCAAATTAAAACTAGAACCTAAGCGGACTAACCCCAAATCCAATCACAAGAAACAATATTTGAACTATACAGACTTAGGATGGCTCATGTGTAGAGAGCTTTCATATTTGCAAGGCTATCCTCATTCAAAACCAGCATACAAAATGCATTGTAGAGATAGCAGACATAGAGTGTCTTTCCAAAATGGAAGTCCCAACTAGAGGCCTATTGCAGTAATGTAAGTCTTGGGCTACATCGCCAACAACCACCTCAATCATTAATTACAAATAGTTTTAATTAATAACACAGGCACTTGTCGATGGTATGGAAAATGACATGGGTATGCTGTGTTTTATTTCAAAAGACATTCCCAATTGTAATGGTCCATGTTTGAATATTTAATTTCTCTATTCTTGGGTACTTTTATAGACAATCCCATTACTCTCTTGTTCTCCATCTTATTTCACAAATCCTTACCTAGGATGTATTCTGGGTCATCAGTCACATTCGCCACATGAACCTGTGCTATTGGGTCTTGAAAATATGGACGATTGGGCATGGAGCAGTTGTGGTCAACCAACACAGATCTTAAGAATGAATGCTTATAGGTTGGTGTTTTGTCTGTTAAAGAAGAAGGTAATACTAAACAAAGACCAGTTAAATTACTTATTTTTTTTGTTGGCTGCTTAAATTAGTTTTTGAATAGCAATTAAAAAAATAATGTGTTGAATTTTTTATGAAATATGGGTTGGTGAACTATTACAATTGTAGATATGAACAAATTTATATGTTATATATTTTTTTTAAATTGTTGTTAAAATTTAGGTAATAATTGAAATATTGATTTAAAAATATTATTTCTAATTTGTGTTAAATTGAACAAGATGACTCAATTTTCAAATTCTTATTTGCATTCAATACAATAAAAAAATTCAAAATTCTTGAAAAATGTTTAAAACTATTTATAAGAATATTAAAAATATAATAGAATAATTTTGAATTAATAAGAATATGAACTATAATACTAAAAAATAAACATCATATATTACCAAACTATGTACATGCACTTGAAAATCTTTGGATTGCAATCTAACCTTGTTGGATTGAATAATACTTAAATAGTACCATATAACTATCTAAGATATACATCTCTACATTTTTTTATTTATCAAAATTCTCATGCTTTATTTATCATGTGTATGCTTCTTATTCGGTTTATCATGCTTATGCTTACTTTATAGCCAACAATTATCTCAATGTTATCATGCTTAATTTTTAATGTCTCCTTGATTGTGTGCACCTCTTCATGGAACACAAAATCAAGTGTGCATGCTATTACTAATTACTTTCAAGTTTATGTGCACTTCACAAATAAACTTTGGATTGTGACTCCAATTATTATTTTTTATTTACTTTGATATGCTTGCTCATGTAGATTCATATGCACACCAAAGTGGAGGCAAAATCTAAGAGTGAAAATTCTATACCTTACTCTTTAATCCTTCCTTTTACACCACTTTCTATGGATGTCTTGAGCACAATGCCCTAGCACAAGATTTCAACTAATTTGACACTCATTTTTACCCCAAACTTGGATTGACCATAAAAAAATAGCATCTTATCCTTGCATAGCGCATTTCCTCACATTGGAACATATTTTTCTATCGTTGGCTCAAAATTGGAAGTGCAAAGTTGATTTCAAAGGTTAATTCTACAGCTCAAGGATTGATTAACTTTTTTCATATTCAAATTTTATCATGGGTTTGATCTAATGCCTCTCAGAATAGTTATTATTCATTATTTCTCAAGCCAAAACTTTCAACTTGAACACCTAAGACAAGTACAAAATAACACCACCCCTTAGGTTATTCAAGAAAAACAAATCATCCATCATTGCCATCAAGCATCCAAAATCTACCCATCATTAGGATATCATGGAAAACCTATTTTTCATAAGGGATCAACCCACAACCAATAATTAGTTGCTCGCATCAACCACATCAACAAACGAAAAAGCCCTAGTTCATCCACTGCCGTTTCAACACCCACTACATAACGAATTAACTGCATCTAATTCTAGAGCTTTATCATCATCGACAACATAGCCACATCATCTACATTTTTGCTTCTTTTCTTCTAATTGTATCAAAAGAATTAAATTGATCAATAGGGCTTGGCTATCACAAAAGGAGGCAGCAAGTCACCTCTCATGCATGGCATAGAAAGTTCCAATGGTGTACCTCAATGCCACTAAGTTTTTAATTACAATATACAAGGATTAGTGAAGCTTATTTTGTAGGTGCATATGATCAATAGGACAATTTCAACACAAAAAATGTCAAATCTACAAACAAAGATCAAAATTACAAATCTAGGAATTAATTATGTAATTGTACAACTAATTTCAATTGTCTCATCATGTTCATCTTAGATCCAATTTCTAAAATTATTTATTAGTTGTTTGTAGTAGTCTTTTTCATCTCTTCTTCAAAGTATCCATTTACATTTTATTTTCAAGTCTAATTAAATACATTTTTCTATCCCAACTCCATCACCTAAAGTGAATTTATTTATTATTTATTATTTACATTTATTTACCTCAGTTATTTATATAAAGTGTGTTTAATTTCTTTACAATAGTTTAATTAAGAATTAGTTCACATTAAATTTTAGAGAATTGAAATGAAAGGATAAACAATACCTAAACATGAATGGGGAGATAAAGTATGTTTATTCATTACATCATGGATGATAGAGACATCACTCCATAGCATGGTACCATGGAATACCCATTTTACAACATATAAATCAACCATACTAACAACTTGAGCATGACACTTTGATTACACTTTTAAAAGAATGGTTTGACTTACGAAACAAAAATAGTGGAATCTTAAGTTGTTCCATTTTCTTTGAAGTATATCACAAAGCCTAAAGAAGAACAAGTAGATGAAGTATGTTTTCTTAGTACATCATGGATGATAGAGACTAAGTCACACTACAACATGATACCATGGAGTGCCCAATTTATAGCAACATTTGAATCAACTATATTCACAACTTTGGTTACATTTTTTTAGTGGTTTAACCTAAATAGTAAAAATACTAGTCTCAAAATAAATTATTTTTTTGATGAATGTCTTATTTAAAATTTTAATTAACTAAAATGATAATCTAGTACAATATTCACAAAAAAAAGATGGGTGGTACTGATGCAAGAGCATCTAGTGATGTAGGGAAATCTTCCATCACCCAAAAAAAATTGTTTTCTTTATTTTCTTTAGTTGTTTTGAGTCCCATGATGGCACTTAAGGGGTATAAGATTGCCAGGTGTCAAAAATAGCAAAAACTAGACACTTACTATTTTTAGTAAGTCATCCTAAATGGGCTCATATGGACATGAAAATTTACCCCAACAAGCAGAGCTGAAAAAAAATTCCGGTCGCGAAAGAATCACCTCAATACCCTGCACGATTTGGGAGAAATTAAAGTTTTCGTCTTGAGAAATTTCCCCAATGCATCTTCAAATTCAGATATAAAAATTTAGAAGCCCCAAAACGGCTCAAAAAGTGGCTAAACCGACCTACGATGGGTTTATACATTTTAGAGCTCGTCGAGAGCTTTCCAACAATATGCAATAATAGAAAATTGGACACTCAGATAAAAAATTATGGCCCCGCAAAGTTGGTCCTCTAAAAAGTGAATTCATAAAAATTTCTTCCTAGGCTGGAAATCAAACAATGGGACTTTTGGTGCCAAAACAAAATGGGGAAATATGAACTTTCTGGAACATTCTAGGGCAGTTATTGGGGAAAATAAAAAAGGTTTAAGTAGGGGTTGTAGGGGATGGCCCTGATAGTGCAGATTGTGGCTTCGAATAGTAGGTTTTCTTTTTAGAGTTGATTTTTTTATAATGAATCAAGCCCATGAGGCTGTAGCATGTAAGTTTTGAATCTATAGTTTCATTTTCTGAAAATAATTGAAAGTTAGTCATTTTTTTTGTCTCGCATCTTTTGTGTTGGTATTTGTTGTTGTGATTTTTGTGGGTTTTGGGCGGTGTGGCCCTCATCAGGTAGAGAGCCACACCCTCAAAGTTGGGTGGGATGACATCTAAAACAAAGATAAAATGTTCAACAAAGAGTCACACTCAAACATTGAAAAAAAAAGTAAGCAACTAATGCAAAATCAATGTAAGGGGGATCCTTATCATTAGATTTCCCTAAATTTTAGCAAGGACAAAATTACCATCAATAAACTCCCAACCAATGAGAGAACCCTCTTCCTCAAGAGTGTCATTTGAAGGTTGTTGAACACGAATTGAAGAAGTTATTGACTTCAAGCAAGGAAACTTGCCAAAGTTTGGCCAACTAGGATCACCACACCCATGAGAAGAGGTGAAATGTGGTTGTAACTTGGTTGAGGCCAACCATAGACAACATTATCTCTATTTCTCGAGGGTTAAGAGCCATGGGATTGGGATCCAAAATATCCTATAGTAGATTGGTCGTGACCTCATCAACGCCCTTGAGGAGGAGAAGAGGGGGGAGACATGACTCTGGCAATAGTGCATGGAGCATTACCCCAATGATTCAAAAGCTCTTGTAAATGTGCCACTTCAAGTGCAACTTTACTAGCTTGTACCTAAATCTACATAAAAATATTAGAGAAAATCATAGCTTTAGTATACAAAGAAAAATGAACATCAACCAAACATCCTGAAAAAGAGTTACATTTCTATCTTTCCAAATGTTGGAGATAATTTCCACTATGAAAGCATGTCAAATCTAGGTATACTTGATAGAGAATCAAGGTTAGTCCCCTAACAAAACCATATGCAATGAAAAAAGATCAAGCGTCAAAGGCCCAAATAAATCATTAATCTAATTCCAAGCTTCTTGAGCCCTGGTGTAAAACCAAAAGTAGATGATTGATAGTCCTAAACTATCCACAAAATGACCAATGAGTAAGAACTCCCAGATGAGTTAAACAAGAACCAAGTGGAAGGCCTTGATAAAGAATGCTCAAGGAAAAATGTTCTAATTTAAGCTCAAGAACATCTAACCAAATAGACTAGAATCAATGATGCCAAGTACCAAGAGAAGACTAAAGTTTCCAATGATGGTTCAACTAATCAAGGTGCTGCCACAATATTGTGTCTCACTTTTGGGGTGTGCTAATTTTTGCCTGAAATCACTATTTTTAGAAAAACTAATGATTTAAGTCTTGAGAGGCTCCATTTAAATGATTTTAATTGAAGAGGGATAGATAAGACCCCCTTAGATCAAATCCCCTTGGATAGAACCCCTATAGTATTAGATCATACCCACAATGGAGTCTCCTTCACAACTATCAAAATGTTGGAAAAAAACCTCTGTTTCTTTACCTTTTGAGGGATTAAATAGCATCATTTAAAAATTATATTTTTCAAGATTGTAGCCCTTGAAACTATCTTTCCAACAAGTATAGGTTTGATATATTTTCATTTTATCATGTATTTAATTTTCAATTTTTACTAAACATAGGTTTTTCTCTTAACATCAAGCTCTTTTTGTGAGGTGGAAAAATAGTAAACCATTGTAAAAAAAATTCAAAAAATACCCATTCCCTAGATATTTATTTCCTTGTTTCACACAAAAAAGAAAAAATGGATTTCAATATACACACAAAAAGTTAGGTTGTACGACACACACGTATGTCCAAATTATAGTTACAATGACTTCAAAAATTAATTTTTTAAAAAAATATGAAACAAAAAATTATGAAAAAATATCCTTTCCCCAAATATTGATGTTAAGAATCTATATTCCAAAAATTATAATTTAAACCTTTATAGAAAAAAATTTATGTTGTACGACACAAACGTTACTTTCTGAAAATGTTGTTTTCTGTCTAAAACCAATTATTAAAGGAGATGTTGAAAGATTCATGATTTATTTTGGAAAATTTGAAATAAAAAATATTTAGAATCTACACACAAATTGCCACGAATCACTACTTCACATCATCTTCAAATTATTTATGGTTTAGCTGCTATATGTCCCAGAAAATGAAGATTCGGTTAAAAATATTGATGTAAATGTCCATCTTGGGCAAAAAGTGAGACATGGTATTGTGATTTCACCCATCAACCTTAGGAAGATAAATACAAAGCCAAAAAATATCCTTTATGAGGCTTATAGTTATGAAAGGGTGTGTCAAGATACCATTTCCAATCCTTCCACCAAGGCTTGAATGATTTAACCCTTATTTGGGTAATTATCTAGAGAGGAATAGCATTAGCAGTCTAAAAGGTCTCCTAGTCTTCATTAGACAACTTGAACTTCATTTTAATTTTGGCCAAGAGAGAAAACTCCTACTAGCTCTATTACTGAGATTTGGTAGCATTTTGATGCCTCATTTGAAAAATTTCAAGGCATTTATCCATGTCAACTTAGCCAAATTAAGACCTTCAATAGATAGAGCAAGAAACCACCGAATGAATTGTTGATTGGTTTAAAAGCCATCACAAAAAAATATGTTTTTTTCTCAAAGAAGCCAAGGTTTAATAGCCTCCTAGGTTTAAGTGCCTTAAATCTGAATTGGTCCCCTTATGGTGAGGAGAGTACCAAGATCAAAGCCTTTCCATACTAGTTGCTTAAAAGGCACACCTTAGCTAAAACAATGCCTAGTGCAAATTTTCCATGCTTCATTTCCCTCAAGGGCCCTAAGAATCCATTTAGCACATAAGGCAATACCTTATCAATGGATTCAAAGCAATTATAAGCCACCAACATCATGGGAAGACAATGAAATCTTTGATTCCCATCACTAGAAGCTCAGAGAAAGTCCTTGAACAATTTTTCAACCTTCAAATAAGAGTCGACTTTCAAAGGAACCCAATAAGAGGAATAATAAAGTTGAGTGGAAACTGAAAGTTTAGAGCAAATCTAGAATTCACCAAGCAAAGAAAGAGGCTTGCTAATCAATTAGTTGATTTTTTTTTCAATTTTGAAAACAATAGCTTGTGAGAGGGCAATTATAGAAGCTTGAAAAGTAAGAGGAATTCCCAAGAATCAAAAGACTTCCCAATAGATCAAATCCATATCTAACCAAATTTATCTAACCTACCTCACTTAAGAAGAAATGGTTGCATGTAGCACTAAGTCTTTTGCCATTGGATACTCAAACCAAAGGCCTAACAAAAAGTATCATGACAATGAAGAGCCTATTTGACATTGTTTTCATCATCAATGAGTGAGGAAGGAATCATTGGTAAAATGAACATTGACCAACTATTGGGAAAATTAGGAAGAGAAAGCACATAAATATTTAGAGTAAGAGAGCAACTTTGACAAATGCATCAAAAAAAAACAAACAATTTGTATTGTTAACCATTAATGGTAATACAAGTCAAGGCATGAACAAACATTTCTATGTTAGATAAAATGAGGTCCAAATCCAAGTGCCTAAAACATGCCAATAATAAAAGGCCATTCAAGATGATCATAAAATTTGACAAAATCAATTTTAATAATAAAGACAAATTGTTGAGAATGCCCAACCCATTCCATTCCTTCTCAAACAATGATATTTTCAAGAATATATTTAAATTTGATGAAACTAGTTTGTTCAAGGAAACTAATTGGAGAAGAAAAGGCCTAAGCTTAAGAGCCATGACCTTGTCAATAATCCTATATGACACATTCAACAAAGTAATAGGTTGCCAATTGCAGATTTATTCAAGATCACCAAAATTCGGTACAAATTTGATATTCCCTTTATTGATTAAATTTCCTAATGACTTTGTATGAAACCTCTCTAGATATACATTATGAAGATCTTCACTCATAGTATCCCAAAAAGCTTTATAAAATTCACAAATAAATCCTTCCAAACCAAGAGCCTTGTAATTAGACATTGAAAAAATAATCTCCCACAAATATTCTTTGGCGAGAAGTTGATCACAAAGAACATGTTGGGAATTGAAAAACATAACAAGGAAGCACATTTAGGCACTACTGCAAATTAGTTGAGTGAGTTGGCGTCTACTCTTGTGTAGCAAAAACTTGCTCATAGTGTCAAACAAAACCCTATAAAATGTTGGGAATCTCATTAAACAGTTACTTCCCTTCTTAGATGTGCGTAATGGTTTAAGATGTATGGTGAGCACACAAAGCCTAAAAGATAGGGGTTCCATATGTAATATGAACATTTGCAACCTACTTCTAATGGTGGAGTTGAGCCACCTAAAGTGGAGCGCCCAAATCAAAGGGTTACATTTACAAAATGGTGGTGCCTTAGTGAAGCTCTAAGGTGATGGCTTTATATTGCCAAAGGTAGAAATGGGCCAACTGACACCTATAAATGCAAAGGAAATAAGATGTTTGATGGCATCTTTCCACCAAGCTATCCATCTAGTCTTGTGTGACATGGTTCTAAATTCCAAACATGTTGAACATGAGTTAATTGTGATTGAGCAATGATATGTTTAGAAAAAAATGAGTCTTTGTAGCCTTAGGTTTGACAAATTGTCACTAAAAGGATAATGTCGAACAAAGGCTCCACTAGCAAACAGAAAAAAGAATGAGTTAACATCATGTCTTGATCTAGATGCTTGAGTACCCTGTCAAGTCCAACTCTAAAATTACACCAAGTGGACCATATCATGATCTTAGCAACAATTTATAGTGCATAAAGAATCGGGCCTCTCTTTCACCAATTGTCTATCAATAGGTAAGGCCCCACATTAATCGTGACCATATCAATCATATCAAAATCCTTGCACAAAACCCAACTGGTTACAAACATTGAATTGTCAATCTATCTCCAAAGGGTAGATCTCTAAACATCATTTGAAACATAAACATTAATAACTCCAAAGGAATAATTATTAATATTGAAAAGAGCCCATAATGCTCATTCGATGGGGTTACATGTTTAGTCAACTAAGCATTGATGTCACATAAATGAGAGAAAGGTAACAACACCACTTGACCTACTACTTATGACAAGCTTAATAGAATTGTTTAGGTTCAACACAAACCATAGAGCCTAAAGATAAATCTATTTGGTTCAACAAATTATAGCATGGCAACGGTAACCTAGGAATCTCAACCCAAACAGGGAGATGAAGGGTCTTTCATCTAAGATGACAAAGTCTCAAGTCCAAGGTTTGAAAACCAACAAAGAACAAACAAGCTTAAGGGCGACAATTGAGAATAGTTTCAACATGGTTGACTTCAACAAAATGGAAAAGAAAGAAGCCTTTAGTAAGGTTATGCATAACTTCAAGGTGAATTTGATGCGAGACCCATTGACCCAATCTTTGAGCTTGCTTTTAAGGGGGACCCTTTCCACAAAATGCCCTATCAAAGTAAAAGTTTATAACTACTGGCATGCATATTAAATTCAAAGATGGGAAGAATAATATTTGAGGGTGTTTTAGGGGACGTATCTCGTGAAACACGTTGGAAACAAACTTCTTGGATTTCTTTAAGCAAAGGTGTCATTACTAATCATCATTGAACCTTCAGCCCCAGTAGCAACAACTATGGAGATATGAACAAACAAGATAATTTAATGGGGGCAATAAATGACTACAGGTATGGCAACTCAAAGAGTGCCACAATAAATAACTCAAAGCTACACCTTGGAAACAAACTTCTTGGATTTCTTTAATGAAAGGTGTCATTACTAATCATCATTGAACCTTCAACCCCAATAGCAACAACTATGAAGATATGAACAAACAAGATCATTTAATGGGGGCAATAAATGATTGCAAGTATGGTAACTCAAAGAGTGCCACAATAAATAACTAAAAGCTAAAGACTCCAACTCAAAAAAACTATCATGTCTCCGAAATTGTAACACTAAGATATAAAGCATAGAAAAGAAAGTAAATAAATAAAACACATATATAAAAATATATATTAGCCATTTAATATTATTATAATTATAATTATTAAGTATAATATTATAAATAAATACTAACAATTTAAATATTATTTTGATCATTATAATATAATATATAAATACAAACACATAATATTTTAATATAAAATATAATAAGAGACATTACATACTGTCACCTATTGCTGCAAATGAATGTAGTAGGGCCTCAATACTGCCACCACTCTATCTTGCCTTACCACGGCTCATATACTATGTCACTTACATGAGAGGGACGACTATATTTTATTCACTAACTATATGCCAACGTGGGAACTCATCGAGCAAACCAAATCAAGGGATTATGGGTGCTGGACTATAGTCTATAGCGATCAAGAACAATAGAGTCGTTTTCTTAGCCGCTACAATCAGTTTGTCATTATTTGCATATCTGGGCATCAGCCTATTAAATCAATGACTAGATTCTAAGTGGATTAAGGTAAACAAGGCAATGTTTTATAAAGGGAGGTGCAACGATAATCTCCTAGGGGCATGGATTGGCTAATAGCCATCGATTCTAATTGACAAGAAATTAACAATAAAAGCAGAAATTGAAACAAGTCTCACGGAGTGATTAGAAGGTGGTTAACAAAGGGGCATATCCCTTCAAAAAGACATCATCAATTGAAATGACACATCCTCTCACCTCATCCAAATGCTATATGAGGGGGCATCCAAGTTCAAGAAGAGCATGAAAGAAAAAAAATAACAATAATCTGCACACAGGAAATTCTTGAGCATAGCAGCATATACATGGATATGGTACAATCAGAATGGAAAGAAGAAATATGCGGGAAGAATGGAGATGGGTACAAGAAGAGATAAATGAAGACAAATGTTAGATCAATAAGGGAAATGGATTAAGGGAGAAAGGTAGAGACCAAGAACAAGAAAGGAATCAAATCTGTTCATCACAGCAGATTTCTATTACCAAATATAAGCATATATTTAGGTGTATTTCTGTCACTTATTGTCTAACATCTATATAAGCATAGTCTTGTATAAAAAAGAATAAATGCATTTTTACATATAATCATTGACCTATGTATGCATATTACTTATAGATAAAGCAGATCTCTATGATTGAAATAGTATTACGTTAACTATCTGAAACCCACCTTGTGGGAAGAGCCAAGAGTGGAGTGGTAGAGGCCAGAAGCCCACTTGCGACCTCCACCCAATTCCTCAAGAAAGAAGGGTCAAGGGTGGATTGGTTGAGAGCCAAAAAGCCCACTTGCAACCTCCACCCAATCCCACAGGATGACAAGTGTCTTTAAGGGTTGTGACATTGATGGGGAAAGCAGGTACAAGTTGCCAAGGGGGTTGTGATATACACCCTCTTAGACTTGGCATATGGCTTCGGCCAGACCCATCGTGTCCCTTCTCTTAATTTCCTAATATGTTGCATTATTGATAATCTATGAAGGTGATGCAATTGTTTAACCCTAACAAGCATATATACATGTTTGCATATATTGTTCATGTGATGAATGCAGGATTCCAATCCAAGATTACATCATTAAAGATATTTATTTAATAAGACAAAACCCTAACACTAATTCCTTTCAATTTGTGATTAGTAGAAAAATTCTAGGACAAATTAGGATAGGGGACATTACAAAAACAATATAACATAAACCCAAATAAAGCTAAAAAACCCTAGCAGATCTTTTTTTTTTTTTTTGGGCAAACTGCTACCAGAGTGGGTAGCACGCATATATTAAAATCAGAAAACTTACATCCTTAGAAACCTTGCTTCAGCCAAATAAGCAAAAAGACCTAACACCTACACAACAAAAACAGATTACACATATTACTCCACCAAAGAGGATGACACCAAGGCCCATATTTGGCAAAAACTTCAACCACCTTCCTGACTGCCAGAGACCCTTACTTGCCTTGCACCGATACCAAATCTTTCCACCTGTTGGCCATAAAAAGAACAATCTGATTGAAAGCCCTTTGCAGCCTCCAATCCAAATCCCCCAACTCGAAGAAAAGCAATAAACAAGGACCAACAGACAGAATGATCCACTACCCCAACATTCTGGAGCGCCTCCAACATAGCAGCAAAACCCTAGCAGATCTTTATTAATATTGAGAATACGTAGTTTTTAAATCAATTTATTTTTTATAAAATCTATATCAAAAAGTACTACTTTTTTTAGTGGCTAATATTTGTCAATTGGCTAATAGTTAAGATTTGGAATTCCAAATTTGGCTAATAGTTTGTTGTACCCCAAATAAATTTTTTGGCATTATGTGTAAATTGAGCTAAATCTTGTTAAAATGCCATGAAAGGTCTGTTTTAGGTCAAACCAATCATAGAATCTTGGTGGGTTTTTGTCAAGGAACACATGTACAAAATTCAGAAAAATTGAAAATTAGGGTTTTTTCCCCTATTTTTAGGGAAATCCCCCGAAAATAGGACCTTCCCAGAAATGATTGAAAATGATTTTGATAGGCTTAAAGGGCTTCACGATCACATTGGTCAAGTCAGAATCATCAAAAGACACGTTTTACTCTGGTGGGTCTATTTCTCTTTTTCAGGAACGAAGTTAGGAGCTCCACAGCCATTAATGGCAGATTGGCCAGTACCAGGCGCTGAAAGCTAAGCTTCAAAAGCTTCAACGATACAACCATGGCGGAAAAGGTCGAAAAAGATGCTGTTTGACGAAGGAGATTCCTGAAAACGAAAAAGGTCAAAATTTGACTAACTCTGGAGATGTTACGAAGGGGAGATTGCTCACATGTTGAAAAGGCGCCTTCTTCAAGCAGGGGCGCCCATGGTCTTTGAAGGTCAAACAAAGTCAGTAAGATCATCCGAAGCAGTCATTCTCAACGTTTGGTTGCTGGCTCAACAGTGAAACAAACATCCAGATCATCTGATGGATGGATCATAAGCAGCTGCTGACAAAGCAAAAAGAGGCAGTTAAGGAATTATCAGGAAATCACAGGTAAACGACAAAGTTGCAAGAAAAAGAGCCTTTCTTAAAGAAAGGCGCCCTTTCTTTTGGACTTCCAGATGCTGACCAATGACAAAAGGCCTCCTTTGATAACATTCTCAGCTCAAAAAGATCTTGGAAACGCAACTGCAAGCATCAATGTCTGACAGAGCAGTCAACGGATAATCTGGATCAAAGTAGGCAACTTGTCAGACGAAAATAATCAAGCTAAAAGGCAAAAGCGCCCTTTTCAAGGAGGGGCGCCCTTGGATAAAGGAACCCTAATTTGAGATCCAGATTTCCCGAAGACAGTCATTCTTAGCAGAACAGAGCTGGGTACCTGATGAAACGTCATGTGAAAACATCTGACTCTCCGATCAACGAGAAATCCAGTTCAAGGCACGAGAGGTCATTTCAAATAAGCTGAAGAACGAAGACTGAAAAATCACTAAGGCATTGGCAAAAGCGCCCTTTCTTGGGAAAGGCGCCCATTCTTTTGGAGCCCTTAACTCAGCTTTTTATCATTCAGTCTCCCAGACACTTCTTTCCAGTTTGGATTCAGCTCCGCAGTGAATATGTCCGTGACGTCTCAGGATCAACAGGCAACGCCAGATTCAGGATCAAACAGAGGGTTTTCAGGAGAAAAATACTTTAAAAATTTGCAAAAGACTAGAAGGGACGCCCAAAAGAAGTCAAAGGTCATTTGTTGACTAAAGTCAAAAGCTTTTTGAGTTAAAGTTGGCTAAAACGCTCCACGATTGGTGGAAATCACCTTTTAAACTTCAGATCAAACTCAAATCACCTTTTGAGCTTGTGTTAGGTCCCCAAATTTGTGGATCTGAAGCCCAAACATATATATTCAAGGTGAAGGCGTCCATTTCATTATTTCATTGCAGGTTGAAAGACAAAAAACAGCCACAAAGCTCTCAAAGGACGCCATTGAAGATCTGAAAGAGGTTTTCGTCCGTTCTTCATTTTTATTGCAGATCTGAAGCAGGAAAGGGTTGCTATTTTTGAGGATTGGACCAGAGACAGATTTTTTCAAGAAGATCAGATAAAACTTCCAATCCATCTTCTGTCTTTTTCCTCTCTTCTTGTCTTAGGTTTTCTTGCATCTGACAGAAAAAGCAACAGGCTACATCAGATCAGATCAACTGGGTAGATTCAGCATCATTTTCCAGAGAAACCCATCTCAACAAATTTTACAAAATCAGCAAACTTGCTGCCCCTATTTTTGGGGGTTTTTCCGAAAAAGTTTCAGAATCCAAATTCTGAGGAACTGGGTTTGTTCAGCATTGAAGCACGAACAAAACCCATGTGCCAGATTTTTTCCGGAAAAATACTTCTCGGCAGGGCGCTATTTTTAAGGGTTTCCGAAAATCATCTGAACTAGGTCAAGCTTACAGTCAATCTTTAAGTTTTTCAGGATGCAGTACTCCCAGGTGCAATACGAGACCAAGACGGTCTTACTCCATGATTACCTGAAAACAGTTGACACAAATCTACACCAAGTAAATCCAGTGGTCGATTTGGAGCAGTTAGAAGGCATGAATCAAATAACATTGCAGAATATCGAAGAATCCGGATTGCTGCAAGCCGCATCAATTCCCATCACACTACAAAGCGTAGAGCTCGTAATCGCTTGTATCAAGCATTACAACCCTACCACCAGAGAAATCAGAGCAGCAGATGGAAGAATTGTTTGTAGTTTAAAGCCTCAGGATATCGAAAGATGTTTTGATATTCCCTCACATCCTAACAGCAAAGTCATATCATTGACGGAATGTGAGAAAGCTTTTGAGACGGCTAAGGACAAATGTCAAAGGATAATGGCCGAAAAATGGCTGAAAGTGACAAAGGCAAGCTTGCCTAAGTTGTTGGGGCGAGGAGAATGTAAAGACGAGTACGCAGTGTTAATCACTCTACTCAACAGAGTCACTGGAGAAGAAGATGGTCGTCAATTCCAGCCATGGATGTACTATGTCATCGCTAAAATCATTGGCAGGAGGGAATACTATGACTGGGCCACTTTGATCAGTGACACACTCCACCGACAAATCACTGGGTATCTGGAAGCTCATAGGTTCCACATGTGCTCCTACCTGGTATACTTGATAGCCTTCCAAGGCGATTTCAGGTTATTGAACAATGTGGGAACCTTAGGTGTGCAGAAGGTTCACGAGTTTTTCACACGCCTTGAGTTTACTCAAGCGGAAAGACACTTCAAGAAGACAAGTGATCACTTCACCATGCACATAGTTCGTGAGCTTAACCATGAGATGCACGTGCGTATTTCACAGACAGCCAGAGAGGCAATGGCGGATTGGGCAGATTGGTTCATCCAATTTCCTACATTCTCCTACATACGCGTGTATGGCTACATTGGCCACCCCGCCATGCTACCAAGACACCCTTCAGATAGGGTAGTTTTCATGGAGTTCCTGAGACAGTTGTCCGAGGTTCATGTCCACTTGCGCTTGAAGAGGAAGACAGCTGTTAACTTTCCCGTTGAAATGGGACTATATAGATGTGAATCCGCGGCAGATGCAAAGATGATGGGTCAAGAAACAAGGAGGTTTAACCTCAAATATCTCATTGATAGAAGATCCTATGATCCCAGAGGACTCTATGCAGCACACCTTGAGCAACACTCGTCACATAAGTCTTCTATGGAAGATTATTGGGTGAATTGTAAAGACGAGTATGAAGTGCGAAGAAGGAACTACAGCAGATTCAGACTCCCACAGATTGCTGATTTCATGTCAGCAGACATTGAGGGCCTGTCAGATGATGAAGGGGAAGTCATTCTCCCCACATTCTTCGCAGATTCAGTTGACTCCCAACCGCTCCCGAGAGTGGATTGGTATGCCAAAGAGGATACATCTATAGAAGAAAGAACGAGTAGAGTGGTTAGAAATAGCCAACTCTATCTCGACAGCAAGAAATCAAGGAAGGTGATACCTCACAGAACAGAGCCGCCACAGGTTCAGTCTACACCACCTTCCACTTCAAGAAGGAAACCTAGACAAAAGCAATGGTGCAATCCTCCCCAAGGGATGAGGATGTCAAAACCTAGAACACAGAGGACACCAGTGGAGAAAGCCACACATAGTCCTGAAATAATCACGGGTATTGCTGCCCCAGAACAAAGAGTAGAGACTGCTACCCCGATTCAGCCGAAGTTATCACAGGAGAACCAGCAGCAGTAGTTGTTGAAGAACCAGTGGCTGACCAATGGCAGAGCAACAACAGTAGAAGCAGCAGCAGAAACGGTGCCTGTTATGGAAGCAGAGCCGCCAACATCACCAGTATCACAGCGAACACAGGTCCTCATCGACTTGGATTCGCCACCGAGAGACATTGCTCCAGCACAGTCTCACACATCTAGCGTTCAAGGGCCTCACGTCCCTCCTAGTGAAGTTCGCCGAGATTCTATTTGGCTCGAAGGCTTCCTAGGAAGGAAGAGGGAAAAACCCTCGTATGAACTTGACTTTACCGAGTTCGACCACGTCCCACAAGACACGTCGGCGAAGAAGTTAAAGAAGCAAGTTCACATAGAAAGGAATGCAGATTGTGAGATCATTATAGAGACTGCCGCCCCACCAGTAGAGAAAAGCATACACGAGGTTCAAGTAGAAGACTACACTTTGTCTCAACTTAACCTCGGGAAGACTACACGACAGGTGGAGGCGGATCTTCTCGGAATAGCTTCGGTGAGCGTGCAAGAAAGGATGGCAAAGGATGGTAAGGAAAAGGCAGCCTTAAAGGCTGAAAATCAGAAACTGAGGTCTTACATAACCAGCTTGATACATGGCACACCAAACGTCTCAGCCCTACCAGCAGGACTACTAGATCTCCCCGCCGAACAAAATCATCGGCAATTGTTAACATTCGGCAAACACTTGAGAAATCAGGTGGAAGAGTTTGTTCTCAAGGGTAGATGCGTACTGGCGAACCTATACCAGTTACGGGATAGAGCACATGAACTTCGTGTGGAGATCCAGCAGTCGGAACAAAGGATTGCAGAAAAGAGGCTTGAAGACGAAAGTACAATTGCAGATTTGCAATTAGCATATCAATCAGTATACTCTGAGGAAAACAAGCAACATCTTTTTGCTTGGAAGGAACAATTGGCGTACAAGGTGAAAGCCTACGACGCTCATTCAGTAGAGTTGATTGATTACAGAAGGGTGGTTGCCACTATTATCAACTTCGCAAGAATGTTGGTAATATCTTTCCCTTGCATGGAATATCAGCGTGAGGGAGGAGAATACGTCGAGTTGGTGACTGTACAGAACCAGTTCAGGGATGTCATCCAGCACCTTTCTTGACGATCCAGAGGGTTGTAAGCTGGCTAAGGTAGCAGCTTTATCGACCAAGTTAGAAGAGGCAGCATCTCAATGCATTGACTTCGGAAATCAGCTCACAACGGGTGAGGTCATGCTCCGACGCCACGTCATCATCCTACAGAGCATTAACTCCCCAGAAGCTGATGAAGTCAATCAATGGATTGAGACACTGTTGATTAGTGGCGAGCTATAAATGCACCAGAGAAGGACGCCATACACCCTCCAAGTGGCATTCATGAGACTTGAGTTGACTTGACGCTTCTTTCCAAGTCAACTCGAGATGCTATTAAATGTAGTTGGAGTTAACTTGATGCTTCTTTCCAAGTTTAACTCCACTTTCCTTAAATCATGCATTGTCAGATCCCACTAATTAAGGATGTCTAATTGACTTCCATGATTTGTGGATCTTAGATCTCCACTAAATGTGGATGTCTATTTTGGAGGGAGACTTTACATTTAAGTTCACCTTTAGTTTGCTTTCAGTCAACTGAAGTAGTTTCCAGTTGACTCTTTGTTGACTTTCAGTTAACTGAAGTAGCTTTCCAGTTAACTGCTTGTTCCCCCTATTTAGGAATAAATCTTGCTAAATTGATTGGCAAGAACTCATTGTTAACTCAAGGAGATTTTGGGGTTGCCCACTCCTTTGAGTCCTATAAATAAGAGCCTTGGGCTCATTATTTGTTTAACCTTTACTTGCTATGCAAAATTGCTGCGCCATTGTTGCCAACACTTTGAAAGCGAATATTTGTTCACTCTTGGATGAGAGTTCGTTGGATGATTGTAATTGTGCATGATTTCGTGCCTTTGCTTTCCCAACTTTTGTAGTTCGTTGATAAAGCATTGAAGAAGAATATCAGAAGGCGCTTGCATTTTGATCATCTTATTTGAGTTATGTCTACGTCCTGTGTTTAATAGCTTGTTGTCTCATTTCCCTCCTCGGATAGGAGTCCCTCCTCCTTGGATATTTGTTATTGACAGTTGTCGTTTGATGTTGTTTAATGTGTTGTTCCAAGCTATACTTCGGATAGGAGTCCCTCCTCCTTAGACGTTCATCGTGATTTTGTTGTTTCTAGTAAACTATTTCTTAAGCTCATACCTCGGATAGGAGTCCCTCCTCCTTGGCAGATCTCAGATCTAGTTTACCGTGCAGAGTGTTTGCTTGTACCAACCTTATCCCGGTGTATACCCGAGAGTTCAGAGCCTCGGTCATATCCTCTGGAGACGGCGAATTCAAGTGATCCAACCATTCCATTCCCGCTCCTTTACCCTCATGCTCTGTTCATCTTGAAGGTATTGGATAGATAGAAGCTAGTTAGTCGTAGTTAAGATCTGCAGAAACCAGAGAAAAGCTTAGCTACGGCGCATTGTGTTTGTGCACCCTTGTGTCCTGCCGCTGAAGCATAAAAAGATAGGAACTTAGTTAGACATTTCCCTTCCCTACGCATTGCTCCCAGCAGAGAGGGACTTCTCCTCTTTAAATAACGAAGAAGTGTTGCAAAACATTTAAAATAGCTGAACGTTTACAATCAGCACTTCAGAGGTGCTAATTTAAACGCCAACATAGTTCAAGTTGTAACACAACTTGAATCACCAAATTTTTACAAAATTTTATTTTAGTCTTATTTAAATTGCCAAGAATATATTTTATAAGAAAATCACCACTATATTCGATACATGATTTGATTAGATTCACCTTAATATTATAAGATAGTATAAATCTATATTAATTCACCAATAGTATATCATAATTATTATTAGTTACTTTAGGACCATATTTCAATTTTTTAGTTTTCACTATTGGTTTAAAATATAATCTAATGAGTCTCATTTTATTTCACGAGGTAAAAATTACCCATAATTTGTAATGGTCATGGGGTCAGAAATTGCTTTTGGATCATTGATCACAAGTATATTTTACTTTATGGAATATAGTGAGGGTCGTTAGATTATATTTTAAATCAATGGTGGCAACTATATATTATAGATTCTACCCCTTAAATCCATCGATCATTTCCACCTTTGGACCCCTAATTTTCCATAAGAATTATTTTTTTAAATGAAATGACTCACCATCACAATTAATGTATTTTCCTATTATTTTTAATATTCGTCAAGATTTTCTATAAAATTTTAATGATTAAGAAAATCGTCAGTAAATTAATATTTTTTTCAAATAAAAGAAAGATTCGCCAATAGAAATTAATACTTTTTTTTCAAAAATGAAAGATTTACCAGAATTTTATATATATATTTTTAGGAGGTTTCTTAATATTATCACTGTCAAAAAGCCCAAGGATATGCCTTTGTCTCAAAGTAATAATGAGATTACATCGCAGTTAGTAGTCAAAGATTTCAGACTCTTTGGTCTCAAGTTCTAAATTCTCTCATTGATTTAAATTGTGGGAAAGGTCTTACAATTTCTTTACTTATTTGACTTACGGACAAAGGAATATCAAATTAAAGACGTATCTGTGTTTCACTGGTTACAGTTATAATTAATCACTGCATCTAAAAATAAGACCTGCCAACAAGGATTCCATGTCAGCCTTTAATTAATTTTCGCTGAAGACGTCAGAAGGGAAGATGCAAGGAGGTTAGTGGTATGTAGGGTGCTGACCACTAACAGAAAACTGTAAATAGGCATGTTAGGGCTAGCCTAGCCTCACTTTGGCTTCGCCCACTAACACGTGTGTAACATCACATGCAAACTTCCACCGTATTTTACAAACAGTTGAAAAAGTACGCTATCTTCTATCTTAAGAATTTCAGAATGTGTACGTTATAGTTTTTCTGAGTCTATTACAGCAATATTCAGCTAATATACTATATTTACTGATAAGTTTGTAGATGAGATTAGTTGTTTAATGTCTTTGAGTGATCATCTACAAAGATACTGCCACGATTGCTTATTTAATATGCAAATGTTTAGCTTTATTGTATTTGTTAAAAGGAAGTACGCACCATACATAGATGATAGAACAAATATTTTGGTTTATGTGAGAAACCATTTAGAGACAACACTTCACTGATTTGGCTGTCCATTATGAAATCTTTCTGTTATCCTCATCTTAAAGGCTTCTGATCATCATCCTAAATACAAGGCAGCATTTGAAAATTAAAGCATTTCCTTCCACTTTCTAAGTCTTGTGCTGAATTATTTCTTATTTCTATGACAGGAATTTTAGGAATTGCTGCTGTGGGAACACATCATGGGAAACCTAGGCATAAGCCTGGATAGATTTGTTGCTATCTGCAACCAGTATTGCAGAAGCCAAAACATATAAATTGTTTCATATTGCTGAATGCAGAGCAGGATTAATTGGTAGATCAAGTGAAATAACAGAATGTGAAGGCACCGGAATGCTTGTATCAGTTCCAGCATTTTTCAGTGTGACTACTTTAGGTGCAACCTGCATCATCTCCAACATTGAAGTTGCTTAGAAAAATTTATGTTATTTTGCCAAAATTCCATCACTACTTCAAAATGTTCACTCACAGACAAACCTATGATTTGGATATTGGAAATCTTCAACCATACCTTTTTTGGTTGGTCAAATGAATTTTCATCCATCACATCAGTAGATGTAAGAATGGTCATTTTCGAATCGGAAAAGCTGATAGTACCAGAAAGTAAACCAGTTATCGAGATGTCAAGCGTCAGCTCACTGCTACCAAAATTTACAGCCTACAACACAGCTTCAAATGATCAGCTATGCGATACCATCAATATTGCACAACAAAGTGCTAGATTCCCAAACATGAGCTTAAACAAGATAACAAAATTTGAAATAGTATATAGGAGATTGTCTCATGGTTGAGTGGCTAATGCTAGGAGATACTGAAAGGTATTTAACTCTTCCTCTTACACATCTTTAGAAACCATACACTTGAGGGAAAGTACACATAGCACCAGTGATTGTTAAAGAAGCAGTTGAAAATTACAACCAAGATAGACTCCTAACCTCATACAGTTAATTGTGCACAGCAATTCTAAAAATTGGCATTTGGTTTCCAAATTACCAATGTATTTTCTTCCCTTTTTCCAAATTCAGTGGAGGTCCTACACATTGAGAATGGAAAAACAAAAAGTAGCAGTTGTTTAAATGATTGGGTCATTTTTCTCTCACTTCATGTGTGGAAAATGGAAGAAAACACCTAAAAGACGAAAGAGAATGAATATGATAGATATTGAGCAGAGTAGAGACAGATGACAGCTAGTTGATAGTGTCTGTCAAGAAACTACTTACATTTTGCATGGGCTCATCCTTGAAGATTATAATGTAAGGTTGGTCTTAATGACACAAACTTATGATCAGACACCAATAAACTGACCAAACAGGTAAGGCATGCTTGACAAACTGAGTTATGGATCCATTCTAGAGTATCTACAATAGACAAAAGAAAACTCAACCTAGGGATTCCATTGGAAAGCTTAGAACATGTCAGCTAAACATACATAGCTTTGTATTCAAAAGAGTAAATTACCCAGAAGCACTTGAGAAAAGATCACCAAGCATTCATTAGTTAAGGATAGCATGCACTGATAGTGAAATACAGGACAGACTATTACTTAATATTTGTCTAGCAATGTAAGGTTAAAATGGTCGTCACAATAGATATGCAGTGGAATATGGAGGGGTAAAGAAAAGCATTGCATATATTAGTGCCGTGGCAGAGGCACAATATATTCTGCTCCTTTTTGCCATTAGCATTGTTAATCTCTTGAATAACCCTACTAAATTATTGTTTGTAATAGGGCATTACTATTTGAAAATTGAAACCTCGGTGAACTCTTGCCATGAAGACATGTGAGGCTTTCTGACAAAATCACAACTCAATTTTGTACTAAATGCTCATTTCTTCCTTTCTTGCCAGTATAAATGCTCCAACCTCAGTTTTGTAACATATACTAATCTTTTCTTTCTTGCAGTATTAACCCCAAATGAATTTTGTTCATATGTGACAAGCCAGAGAAATGAGGTCTATTTCCATTTTGTTTTTAAAATAGTTTATGCAAAAAAAGGAGGAATATACCTATTGGCATAGTGAAGCATGCAAAAAAAATCAACAAGCACCCTTTCTAAAAGATCATTACTATTATATCGTAATATATACTTATGTGGCTGCTAATAAAAATCACACCTTTACTCTGATGTACTCATCTTCACTCTCTGAGCTGTTCCACTTTATTGCAGAAGCAACCAATCCAGATGAAGCATTTCCTTGAATTGAAACAGGAAGAAGTGTAGCACCACTCGACTCTTTGAAGAACTGTTGTACCCAATAGCTCGGAGTTCCATATTGCTTCCATGAATCAAATACAATAGCATCTGGGTTCCATCTGTGTCCATGTTCACACTTGTATAAATTAAACCCTCCATCAAAAAGTTAACTGAAACTATGACAGGTGACTTTGTGCAACAATAAAATTAAAATACAAATAACTAGAATTAAAGGAAGCAAACAAAAATGTAAATAACTAGAAGAAAAGATAAACAGAATCAAAATACCAAGAAAAGGATTTCTATAATAACTAAGGAAGAAACCTGCGGTCATTGATGTTGACAAACAGTGGTGCATAGCTTGCCATCTCCACAACATCACTGCTAGAACCAGTGAAGTGGTCAGAAAATATTCATTTTGTTATAAAAAATCTCAGTAACATTCTGCTGACCAATATTCATAGCTTTCCTACAAATATCACTATAAGATGTCAAATTTCCTTTTAATCTTAGAGCTATAATTCACAGCTATTTATGGTTTATATGTGTTCTCTTGAGATTTTTAGGTTTGTTTCAATCTAAGGGTGCTCCATGAATGAACCTATTGAGAATCAAAAAGACAGAACAATGCATTTTTTAAAAGGATGAAACCAGTCATAAACTCTAAAAGAAAAGAGAAAAGTAAAACAGAAATACCATGATTAACGTTTTATTCTTCCTCTAGCAACTCAATAACTAGCCAAAATCAAGCAACACAAACATTACATTCAACATAGAACTTTGTTTCAAGTTTTAACTGCAATGAAATTGATGTGACAAGAAGATAGGGGAACAGATATAGACCTGTTTGTTTCTAAGCCAATAAGAAAGCCAGCTTCCCCTAGTGCTGCCAATAAACTGCCTTTACCAGCATCTTTTCCGGTCACAGCATATTCACTCACAAAGGCCTAAAATATATGTCAGTCATCAAATAAATGATTCCAGGAGAGAAATGCATCATCGACCAGGAAAATAATACCTTTGGTCCTGTTCGTGTGGTACCATCAAATTTATGGATCATTGAAAAGATGTTGCTTGCTGATGTATAGATCTGTCAAACAAAAATTAAGCTTGGGTTTCTTCTCAGTCCAGTAAGAGGCAAAAATTACCAATAGATGATCCCAAAACAAAACAGAAAAATGGTCTCAAAAAGGATTTATATAAAAATTTACTGAGACTGCACTTACATGAAAATCATATATGTCTGCAGGATGATCAAGTGGTTGAGAAGATCCATCACAGTTGGAGATAATTTTGATATCAGGATAAAACATTCTTATTGCATTGTAAAATTTCATATAATTTCCTGAGGAATAAATGACAAGAATGAGTAAAACCCAATACCTGATAGTACATATGACATTTTACTTTGGATAGCAATCAAAATTGGAGAAGACATCAATATAGCATGCTTTAAACTCACAAACAAAATGATCTTGGGATATCACAAAGAAACTCATGAAAGGAGGAAGGATCTGGATAACTGAACCCCTCACCACAATATTTATTAATTATATTGTCAACCTTAATTCCAAAATAAAATGTTCATTCAAAAGACTCCAACCAGTGTTCTAAAACTCTCACAAGTACTCACCAGACTCACCAAAACTCACAAGTTTTTCAGTTTGGCAAGACTCGCTCAGACCTGACAAGTTCAACAAAATGACTAGGCCAACACCAACACAGAAAAAAATGAATAGAACCCTAAAATTCCGGCTTTTGATCATCATTATTGTCTTTAGAACTTTGAATCTTAGCTATGTGAAGTGATTGTCAAGTGATTAAAAGGATTTAGTGATTGTTGAGTTGCAATTTGATAGGCATGTTCTTGGTTTTTAAATTCTTTTTTTCTTGTCTATTTCAAAACCCTGATTAGTTTGCTTCTTTTTTTTCAACATCTAGATTCTCTAAAGTGCACAAGGCAAGCCATTATAATGCAAGGTGGAAGCATGGTACTCTGGTTGTGATCAAAGCACAATGAGTTGCAATTATTTTTGGTTTAGTCCAAGCAGAGATATCACTCACCTCAAATACCACCTTGTTTCAATTGTTGTCCAATATATCAAGTAGTGTGACCAAGTAGAGGAAAAGGTGCAACAAGAAATGAATGCCCTGCTCTCCAACTTTGAGAAGAAGAAAAATCAAAAGCAAGGGGGCAAGGGAAACAGTTGCATCAGTTATGAATTCCACGGTCACCCCTCATTCATTGGGAGACTCTTTTATTGGACCATGAATACAACATTCCTCCACTAACACTAAATAGAGTTCAAGACATATTGATTCCCCTAGTTTCTTCATTCCTTCACTCACAGAAAAGGTCGTGATGATCATCAGTCTTTGGGGATGTGTTCACCAAGAGCGCAACAAAGATACTCAAGGTAACTGCAAGGTTAAAAATTGCATGTCTTGCAATTTTGACATTAAAAGTTATCTTCATTTTAGAGTTCATCTCCCTTAGCATGTTTTTAGGATTCATTTAGCCCAGTCTAGGCCTATACCCCAATCCTAGAGCCAATTTGGGTTTGTTTTCTTGTGTGTCAATATTTCTTGTGTTTTTATATGTTCATTTTGTCTTTCTAATGTTCTATTTCCATTTTGTAATGTTTTTGGCTGCATTGCGCTTGGATATTAGTGCAAGAGTGCCAATGTGTGGGTGCATCATTTTCCTACACCAATATAGTCATACAGTGGTCATTTCCTGACAAACCAGCAACCTTCCAATTTCTAGAATCTCTATTGTAAGCACTGCAGAACCCATTGAGAAGAATCCCAGCAGCCACCTAAGCCTTTGAGTGACTCTTGAACTTCCCTTCCATGCATCTCTACAATCTACCATACAAAATTTGAATTCCAAGGCAATCTACAGCACTGTCTTACTTTCTTGAGCAAAAACCTGGTGAGCAACATTCTTGAGATTAATAATAGCATCCTCCATTGTTGTGGGAGCTCCTCTTGCTTCTTACAGTTATTATCATTGAGAGCTGAGCTTCCTTCTCCATTCTTCATGAACATTTTCCTTATTTAATGTTGCAACTTCTTCACCAACTTGAGCAGCATTATTTCACAAATCTTCTTTAGCCAGATGATATTGCCTAGCTGCTTATTCATCCTCTTCTGTTTTTCAGCCCTTCATCATATTGTTATTTTGCAAGATATTCAAATATTGCAAAACCATTATTGTTATTCTTGTGGCTTCCATTCTCTTGACAAATTTGTGAGCTTTCTTGTATTTGTTGTCTTGTCATATTTTTCTTGGCACCTTGGGACTCCATCTCCCATATTTCCTTCCATACATACTAGGGTGTTCAAATCTCTGTAGACCTGAGACAATAGCACTTATCAATCATTTTATTTGTTCTTATATTGTAGATGAACTTAGTATAAAGAGCACACAGAAAATCCAATCTTCCTCGTATCATTTGACTACTTGTAGAGGTCAAAAGAGTTACACCCAAATTGTGCATTTACTATTTACTATTACTATGTAGGGTAAATGTGAATGTAATTTGAATTCTGAATGGGAATAAATTGTCCTTGCACTTTGTTATCAATGAATTATGAATGAATATTATCTCATTTAATGTTATATAATGGATGCATATATATGAAATGGATGGTTATTGAATTGGATATTCTAACTATAGTGAAATATTGTGTAATGCATATTTTATTGAACAACTAACTACCGTGGGAATGTGTTAGTTGGATGCAGATGTATGTTCAATCCTCCAAGTGCAAGGGGAAGTATCACTTAGAAGAAGATCTTGGCCGGGTAACTAGTAACATAACCTAACTGAGCTTACACACACACGCACAGTAGAATGGTTGAGTCAAGTTAATATGTTGGGATTTGATAAGTCCTTAGTATGATGTGTTTGCACTAGCAAGGGTCTTGATTATTGTTGAATTCATGCTTGGATGATGTTATATGTTTAGAGCTTATGAGTTCTTCCTTATATTACTATGCTTGTATTGATGAGGAGAACACACATGGAATGTCTATATATGTATACATATGCATGTTGACGATAGACCATACGCATGAACACGTACATGAGAGTACATAGGTAGACGTACCTATGCACGCTTGTGAACGAGTTGCTTGTGAGCATGGAGCTCTCGAATGGACAGTACGACATGAATGTGTATAGGTATAAATATATCACACGTCTATTCCCTATCAACACAATGTTGATCCGTGTTTCGGATTTTGTGCTAGCTACCTATTTGGTTTTTTCGATTTTATCCTCAAAAATCGTTTCTAGGCTTCTGTAATTCGCAAAGTTGTGTGGGATTCCTTTGTGGTTTTTTACCTTTTTTCCAAAAAAATGATGCTTTGTAATCTTTAGTTTCAGGGTTTTGCGATTTTTTCCTCAAAAATTGTGGTTTGTTGCAGTCTGTTTTGGTCGCACCTAGAGTTGTTGGGGCGAACATCTGCACATCTGACTTCTTGCAGTATGTTTTGGAGTGTTGTGCTCATTTGCAAAAGTTTGGAGGGTTTGCCAATTTTTCCTCAAAATCATGG